>JARYHS010012519.1:222181813-222254701 GCA_031002005.1 Vandiemenella viatica | reverse complement strand
GAAACGTTTACGACAGTTAGTCGAAAATCCGATTATAGTGAAGCAATTGGATTACTGTTTCAGTTACCTACACTATGTCGAAGACGGAACGTCGTACTAGTTTCGTTCGCAGAGAATTAAAGAATGAATAGTGTTATTAATTTGTACGTTACATATAAATAATGAGTTACCAAAGAAAATACAGGGTGGGAGGGAACATTCTCCACCACCCAAATACTGGTGCTGACCTGTTAAAATTTGGATTAACTGCTTCCATATAATGTCCTCCTCACATTTTGTATTCTCCTTTTTCGGAAAAGTCACCACGAATTAAATTAAAAATGCCGAAATGTTGGACTCTCCGCATCCGCGAGATGTTAGCAGCACTGCAAAAATTATCGATACAGGGATCATACCAACCTAAACTGGTTCGTGTTGTCATAGTGGTCGTAGTTAGGTTGAAATTCGGCCTGGACCAAGAGTAAAAAGTTTACGGTAATTTCGTTCTGCTGCATCCATCTCAGAAACGGCGCATTTGTTTACAACGGAAGCAATCGATTATCTCTGACTGCTTGTATCGATTCTAATATGGCGGCGTTGTTTTACTGCATTTCCGAAAAATATTTTGTGTCTGTTAATTTGATGCGACGTTTCACAACGGAGTGAAGATGAAACGGCAAGAAAATATTACAACAAAGGATTAAACCGACATTTCAAGAGATTATCATTGATTTCGCAGCGCCAGCGGCATCTACTGGCTGCGCCGCTATGTCATATTTCAACATTTTTAATTTAATTCGTGGCAACTTTTCCGAAAAAGGAGAGTGCAAAACGGGAAGGGACATTATAAGGAAGCAGTTAATCCAAATTTCAGCAGGTCAGTACCAGTTTTGGGACGGTGGAGAAGATCCCCTCCCACCCAAAATACAGAAACGTTATTGTCGCTCCAGAGACGAAGGGTTTAAAACTTGGCTACATAAAGAAAACGATTACACCGCATATTGTAAAATTGTGTTAAATTACTTCTCTGTGAAATTGGATCGCATAACGGCCGTGAAATTCGTTTTTTTTTCCGTAGAAGTATTTGTTATTGCCGTAACAATTATTTGCAAAAATAAAAAAGAATTGGCCTATAAATTTTACTTTTTATAACATAAATTCATTCCCCCTCTCCCCCTCACCTCTCCCCCCTCCCACCTACACCCCCCCCCCCCCCTGCCGCGGGCAAATGTCCGGTTGTACGCTCGTGGGTATCTGAATATTCGACATTTGTCCGGTCGTGGAAATCTTAAACGTTAGCACGCCTAATTTAAGACAGCTTCGTCGATCTTTTTCCAACACACGATATGACGGGTTGCAAACCGTAGTGGTACAAGTGGCAAATATGAGATCTAAGTGAATCGAAAGACAGGCCCTGTTCTCATCTTTAGCGTGCTAAACCGATACAAGCTATTTTATATACCAAGCCATCTAACCTTCGGTTGGGATAGCTGCATCTCTTATAAAATGGCTCAATCTCTTTCCGACCATATAGGTACAAGTGACAAAATGGCGAGGCGACGTTCCGAGAGAATATTAAAAATTATCAAGAAATAACTAGATTCATGGAAGATAGAGGTGATTCTGTGCAGGGTACATTTTTTCTGTAAATAAAAGCATTGCATTTTTGAAAAACATTAGCTGAAAAGATTTTAGTTTACGATAAATACAGAGCATTACTTTTTCATACTATTTGTTTTGAATTTTCGTGTGGACTTCTGTATGTAACAAAACTGGTTACTGTACATAGAATGATGATGTATTTAAAATAAACTAATTATTATTTTTTAAAAAAAATTGTGTTCGATCTGATTTTGTTTCTATGTCACTTGTACCACTTCCATTTACAAAAAGCCGTTTTACTCAAATAATTTATTTTGACACTTGAACCACTATAGTTCGCGACCCGTCATATTTACAATCTCATAATACGTCGTATCAACTGTAGCAAGTGACACTCAGAACAACGAAACGGCTTCCAGGTATCCTGTTACAAGCTCAGTAAATATGTCTAGATAAAAAGTCCGCTAATTCCACTACACCGTCGCACAGACTCGTCTTTTTGTCTTGAACACTCATCTGTTTGTAATCTGAAATTATATTGTTAAACCTCAGTTAATTGCTTTTCGAGGAACTAGTAATTTCGCCTATAAAACGACAACGCTCATCTGCATCCAAAGACTCGTAAAGCATGAAACGGAAGAACCTCGCGACAGCCGATTAAGGCGGACAAAGCGAAGGCCGCAGAGCATTGTTCGTTTATGACAAACGCAGACATTAACAAAAGGGAGACGCACAAACCCGATCCAGCGACTGCAAGCGGAGGTTTTCAGACGGATTTCTCAGGAGACCACTCGATTGCTACCGCACAGATAGAGGCGGAGGGCATAAAAAGTCTTGTCAGCCGATGAGGTACGGCTCATTAAAGCAATACGCCGTAAAGCGGACATTTGAAACGTATTTTTAGCTTCGCAATACTAAGTGAAAAACGCAGTAAGTATTCTAAATTTCCTCGCATTCCGTTCTTATGAAAGACAATGGGTTTGTACACCGGAAGTTAAATCTATTGCATACGAAGCAATGGTGCGACCTTATTTGGAATATCGTTATTCTGTATGAGGCCCTCAACGAAAGGAGTTAATGCAAGTATTGGAGAAGGTCCAACGTAGAGCCGACCGATTCGTGACAGGTATACCAAGTGAGTTTTTTATCTTGAGACAACTAAATATCTCGAAAACTACAAATCCGATCAAAAAAAGTGGGTAATAAAAATTGTTCGTCTCGACGGGGGACATCCGATGATACCAAATTTGACTCCCCACCCCCACCCCCTAGGGGTGGGGGAAGGGGGAGAAAAAAACTTAAATAGGAACCCCCATTTTTTATTGCAGATTCTGATTCCCCGGAAAAAACTACCCCTATTTGACCCCCAATTCGAGTCATTTTGGTCGATAGATGGCGCTGCATTTCTCAGAGTTTTCTCATTACTTGATGTACTTCCATTGCGTTCACATCGTCGCTCATTTCTCAGAGTTTTCTCATTACTTGATGTACTTTCATAGCGTTCATAATATCCTCTGATTTATTTACTTCGTTCTGTTGCACGTGTCAATGAGAATGCAGGCTATAACGTTGCAAGAAAAAATTGAAATGGTCTACATTTATGGAGAATGTCGCAAGAATATCGATAATGCTGTTGATCTTTATGCTCATCGTTTTCCAGACCAGCCTCGATCGCGCGCTTCTTTTACCGTATTATCCAACAGTTCACTCAGGAGGGAAGTGTGCACACAAACAAACGAAAGCGGCGAAGGACGATAGCTGGAGAAAATAACGAAGTTGCAGTTTTAGCTGCAGTGGCTTATAACCCTCACATTAGTACTCGACAAATAAGTCGTGAATCAGGAATTTCTCAGACTACTGTTTGTCAGATTTTGCATCGTAGAAAATACCATCCGTTCCATGTTTCGTTGCATCAAGAACTTCACGGCAATGATTTCGATAATCGATTGACATTTTGCCGATGGTCGCTACAGAAAATACAAGAAGAACCCCATTTCTTTGCTCGAGTACTGTTTTCGGATGAATCCACTTTTACTAACCACGGCACCATTAATCGACACAACATGCATTATTGGAGTGTGGAAAACCCGCATTGGTTACGCCAAGTTGAACATCAGCGTCCGTGGAATGTAAATGTTTGGTGTGGGATAATTGGGGACAAACTTATTGGTCCACATTTTATCCATGGACATTTCAATGGGGAGAAATATCAACAACTCTTAGAGGACGTACTGCCAACATTGCTTGAAGACGTACCCTTAGACGTGCGACAAACAATGTGGTTTCAACATGACGGTTGTCCAGCACATTTTGCTGTAAGATCGCGGGAAGTGTTAGATCGTCTGTACAATCGTCGATGGATCGGAAGAGGAGGTCCAGTGCCGTGGCCTGCAAGATCACCAGATCTCACTTCGCCTGATTTTTTTTTATGGGGATACTTGAAGAATGAAGTTTACAGTGAAGTGCCAACAACGCCTGAAAACATGATTGAACGAATTACCAACGCTTGTCAAAAAATCACGCCGGATATGCTTCTTAGTTGCGTCGAATCATTCCAAGAGCGGGTAAATAAATGCATCGATGTCGGTGGTGATATTTTCGAGCACTTGCTTTAGAATTGTTGTTAGAAAACAAACACGTGAGAGGCGAGGGGACTCACCAAAAACAAGCACCCCGATGGTGAGAGGCGAGGGGACTCACCAAAAACAAGCACCCCGATGGTGAGAGGCGAGGGGACTCACCAAAAACAAGCACCCCGATGGTGAGAGGCGAGGGGACTCACCAAAAACAAGCACCCCGATGGTGAGAGGCGAGGGGACTCACCAAAAACAAGCACCCCGATGGTGAGAGGCGAGGGGACTCACCTAAATCTAGCACCCCAAAGGGAACAGAAAATTACTACGTCCACGTCGTTGTTCCTGGGTAACGCAAAAAGTAATGTTTGACTTTCGCTATCTGCTAAAGAATTTGCATCAGTGCATTTTGAAATAATGTCCATTCCCATCCCTCAAGTTTGGAGGTGGGTGGTGTTATTGAATAGTTTTTGAAAAATATCAATCACATTAACTTGTATTTTGCTGATCTGATGTGTATTTCACGAGATATCCTCATTTTTAAATGAATTTTTGCTTATTTTGATTTTTGTCGATTGCAGCGCCATCTATCGACCAAAATGACTCGAATTGGGGGTGAAATAGGGGTAGTTTTTTCCGGGGAATCAGAATCTGCAATAAAAAATGGGGGTTCCTATTTAAGTTTTTTTTTCTCCCCCTTCCCCCACCCCTAGGGGGTGGGGGTGGGGAGTCAAATTTGGTATCATCGGATGTCCCCCGTCGAGACGAACAATTTTTATTACCCACTTTTTTTGATCGGATTTGTAGTTTTCGAGATATTTAGTTGTCTCAAGATAAAAAACTCACCCTGTATACAACGTGATTCAGGAAGAATGTTAAATATTGAAGGAGGTAGTAGTATGAAAAATATTGAGTAAAAAAGTTGATATAAACATGTCACTCATTTGCTGCAACAGTGAGACAACTAAAAAACGTCAATTTTATAGAAGGACCAATTGAAATGTCTCGTGTGGAACAACTTTATGCATTCACTAGAAAATAATTTATCTGCAAGTTGTAGTATTTACGAGAATGGTTCATTCTAAGTTTATAACTCAAGAGAGCTCGTTTTTTTAGTTATGTTGTTTTAGTTGCAGCAAATAAACATGAGTCAGATTTCCATTCGGTTTTGAGTTACAGGTGTTGGAATGTTTTGCATTAAATAAACCCCATAAACTGATCAACAGCACACAAATAACTTATTGAAGGACTTTATTCATGCAAAAACACACTCATATTTAACAAAAGTTTAAATTAAATGTTCGAAAATCCCACCATCTATTCCAATACATCTCGCAGCAGTACGTGTAGCTCTGCTGAGTACGTCTTGCTGTACTTTTATGAGGGTAGCAGAGTTTACAATGCCAGCTAGTAATTAGTCTCTTCTGTTCACTTTTTCTTTGAACACTTCGTTTCTCAACCATCTCCACACAGAAAAATCTAATGGGGTAAGGAAGCTCCAGCATAACATGTATCTCCAAAACGAATGGAAATCGAACAGTTGTTTATATGAACTTTTTTACTTAATATTGTCCATACTGTTCATACTACCATCTCCTTCAATGTTTATGATTCCTCCTGAATCACCCTGCTTAGTTGGAGGGAAAGCGTAAGTGCGATGTTGAATAAGTTATGTTGGGAAGATCTGGAACACCGAAGGCGTTGCTCTCGGCAGAAGCTGATTGAATAATTCACGACTGACCTATTTCAGCACGGCAGCAAACACACACTACTACCTGCAACATTCATATCCAGGAGTGACGGAGAAAATAAGACGAGAGAAATCAGTGTCAGAACAGATTCATTTCTATACTCATTTTTTCCAGGAGCGATTATGGAATGGTATAGGAAGGATTTATCGAACTAGAAAACTTTGAATCCGCTAGGAGTAGATCTCGTTAAACCACTTCAGCTATCCTGATCTGGGTTTTCCATGGTTTTCCGAGATCGCTCCAGGCGAATGCCGGTATGGTTCCTGAAAATAGCCCATGGATGCCTCCTGCCATATCCCATATATCCCTTCCTATGTACAAACGGTCACACATTAGAATAGGAGCAATGCCGCCACCAACTTTTTGTGAATGGCGGATTAGTAACAATAGTAACAGTACATTACGCAGTAGTAATATTGACTGTTGACATTGGTGTCGGCCAACTAACATGTTACTTCTAATGTTGTTCACAGCCGTAAAATAAAAATCATCATGTCCGTTAGGAATGAATAGTAAAGTCTACTAATCTGGCATATTTTTATGATGTGAGGTAAGATACAATGTCTATAAACGTTTCTCGGGAAACAAACCGAGTAATATTATTATTGATGCACAATATTTCGGCGAGATAAAACTCCGTCGCCATCTTCAGGTGCAGTTGTAAGCCTTGAAGTCTACCTTGAAGCCATGCCAGTTTTCAAACAACACGCTCGAGGCAGACTTCAAGGCTTACAACTGCAGCTGAAGATGGCGACGGAGTATTATGTCGCCGAAATATTGTGCGTCAATAATAATATTACTCGGTTTGTTTCCCGAGAAACGTTTATAAATAAACAACGTCGAGGAAAATTGCATTCATTTTTAAGATACAATATTGCATATTACACAACAGTCCCTGGATACAAGATGAATTCAGCAACTGCATATTCTGCATCCCTGTTATCTTTAAGGTTAACCTTATCTTACTATGGTGTCTCCGTTCTTACCATGTTCTTAAGGGGAGACGGTGGCAGACTTGCACTGAATTATTGGTAAATCTAAATCTCTCTCATTTCGTGTTCAATCTCATTGAAATTTTGCACACTTGTACATAGGGTATTTATCTGCTTTAAATAATTTTTACAGAATTTTTAATAAAATATTATAGCTGTCAGAATATTTTGAATTTTTTATTACATTATTTTTTGAGGTACACTTTTTTACCGTTTCCAGTCAAAATTATTAAGTTTTCTGTATAGCAAATTAATCTACACTAATAAATGTACAATTAAATGCAGTAACTTTTTGATAAATTATATCAATTATTTTCTGTGATATTTTGAATTTGCTGTTTTTTTTACAGTCAAATTTTCCACATATTATTAACCATGAAACTTGTTAAAATGGATTGATTAAAATTTTGTCTCACTTAGATGTTTCTTCCACTTGGAAGAATGGGTGTGCCAAATTTCATAGAAATCCTTCCAGTAGTTTCTGATATATGTGTACCTTAGAGAAGAAAATTTAAAGTTGCAGAATAATCAATTTAAATTTTACATGAAAACTTTTTCCATTGTCCACCAAACTGACATTTCCTCCACAAACAGAGCACTTGCAAGCATTCCTAAGGGCTTCTACTACCAATTCCAGATACACAATTCTGAAACCTGTGTTTCTGTCATGTTTTGCTTCTTCTGACACAATATCTTTCCCAAGTTTTACTTTGGATGCACTTGAAGACAAGCTAATGTTTACATCTACAGGCCCAGACCTATCCTCAACGTCAATTTTTCTCCTTATATTGGAAGTATGGGACTTACTGTATTTTTTAAATACTTTACCAGGCCTAGGTATTGTAAAACCGTATCAATATATCCAATATTCCACAAGGAATCACACAATAAATCCAATTTGACACAAATTCTACTATAAAGCACAAATTTTTTTACGAAACTTCACAACCTTTCATACAATACTGCTTGGATCATGAAATGGCTCCACAGCCTTCTATATATCACTGCTGTTCTGTATATTAAAGAAATCACAGCCTTCTAAAGCTATATATCCACGTTACACAGTAAAAAAAAAAAAAGCAAGACATTTGTTTCTCCGCTGAATACCTTAAAAAATGGGCGTGGCACATTAAACTATTTACGGTTTTAATATTTTTATACCATTTGTAGTTCGAATTTCAAATAAAAAATTTGTGATAATAATCCCAACAATATTTACTTTTAAATAAACAAATAAAAAAATTGATTTTTTTCACGATATCTGCCACCGTCTCCCTTTAAAAGCCAAAAAAACAATATTAACATATTACTTTACTCTTTCGTGTCAGGACATCATCAACGTTTTATCCACTGTCGGAAATAGTTGTAGATTTGTCTTCCCGTCCATAGGTCGTCGAGAGTTGAAAATTGGCGCTGCTTGCAAGCAGAGAGGTTATCCGTGGTCTTCTGTTCTCCGCATTCACACCGATCGTCTGTTTCCAGACCCCAGATTAGCTCTTACTGGAACCACTCTTGTTCTTGCACGGACGAGGGTTCTCCATTTTACTCATTCCAATTTTACTCGAAGAGGTTTTTTCCATTATGGAAGATCAAATTTCTGCAATTCAGAAAAGCAGTCCCTGATATTGGCCTACTAGGTGCAGGGCGTGGTATCCAGAGCATTACGTGCCTCTCGTGCTTGACCAGCTGCTTTGTACAGTAGGTGTATTGAGAGAGATTGGTTTCGTGCTGCCAGTCCACTACCCGACAAGTCGCATTCAAAGCTACGTCTAGTTTCATTGAACGTGAGGAAGATTCTGAACTCTGCATTGGAAAAACAGAGAGCTTTAGCCAGTGGCGTAGCTAGGTCAACAAGGGTCACGGTGCAAAAAATGTATTTTGGGCCTTCAGGCCAGATGGGCGACCTTTTTTGTGCTTTATGTTGCTGGTAGGGGCCCCCTGAGCAGTGAGGGGGCTTCCTTGTGTCTCAGGGGCCCCCTTAGACGACGGTAGAGCTAAAGAAAAAAAAGGTCGCCAGTTTGCCGTGAAGGCCCTTGGACCCTCTTGAACTGCGCTTGGGGTTTCCCAGAGATGCCCCATGTAATATTTAGTTTCCGTTTTTCCTCTCTGGAACGCTGGTGGAATGCTCAGATCTAGGTATTGGATGGGTTGGGTTTCAAAAAGCTGCCCTTGTAACAAAGTGGACATGGTTTCCAGTGCTTGATCTAACTGTTCTTCGAGACAATGAAACACTGGATCCTGTACAGTGATTGCCAGGTCGTCAGCGTACAGGAAGTGTTTGACATTTTTATCCAACGGTTGGTCATTATTATAGATATTCTGCATCTACATTTTACATCTATACTCTGCATTTCACAAATATAGTGGATGGCAGAGGATGCTAAGCACCAATCGTAATTCTGTGAATTCCAATCTCGAACAGAACGAGGAAAGAAAGAATACATAAATGTATCAGTACGGCATCTTATTTCTCTATCTTATCCCTCCTGTTATTCCGACCTAAATACGTTGGCGGAAGAAGTATTTCATTGCACTCGTAAATTAAATAATTTAGCATATTCTCCAGTAAATTCAAACTAAAACTATGTCGTCTGTCCGCCAAACAATCCCAGCCCAATTTTTGTATCAATTCTGTATCACTTTCGTAAGGACTGTAACTAGTAGTCACGAATCGAGCGGCTCTCCTCTGTACTTTCTCTTATCGTGTCAATCAGAACCTTGCGATACGGATCCCAAACCCCCCAACAGTAATCCCGATGCGGACGCACTAGTGTTTTGTACGCTATTTCCTTTGTGTGAGCATTACAATTCCTCAAAATAGTACCTATGAATCGTAATTTATAATTAGCCTTGCCTACGATGGAAGTTATGTGCAAGTCCCATTTCATGTTGCTTTGTAATATTACGGCCAGATACTTCAAGGAATCAACCGTGTCAACAACTGAATTGTTAACTTTGTACTCGTGAACAAATGGATTCTTTTTCTTACTTATTTGCACTGCCTTGCACTTCTTGCAGTTAAATGTAATCCACCATTAATGGCACCATTCCAAAATAACATCCAGATCGCGCTCAATTTCTAAGCACTCGTCGGAACACCTTATTTCCCTTTAGATAAGTGCATCATCAGGAAACAATCGCAGCCTGAAATTAGCGTTGTCACAGAGATAGTTTATAAAAATTAGGAAAACAAGTGGTCCTATTACACTTCCTTGAGGAACGCCCGAAGTAACATTTATCTTAGAAGAGGCTTCCCCGTCAACAACGACAGTTAAAAATTCGCGTATCCATTCACAAATCTGATCAGATATACCGTGCGCTCGAATCTTCGCTAAAAGCCGTTTGTGCGGAACAGAGTCAAAAGCATTCTGAAAATCCAAGGAAATTGCGTCAACTTGTGAACCTGCGTCGATAACTTTCACCACGTCATGCGAAAATAGGGCCAGTTGTGTTTCACACGATCAATTCTTCCGAAATCCGTGTTGATACGGTGTACGTAACTCGTTTTCATCTAGAAACTTCATAATGTTAGAGCAGATGATATCTTCCAGAATTCTACTGCAAACAGATTTTAGAGATATGGGTTGTTAATTCTTAGGATCTCCCCGATCTCCTATCTTGAAAACAGGAATCACCTTGTAACGCTACAAACGCTGATCCTCTGATTAATTGATATTGTTCGTTTTCTCTGAACATGACGATACAAGTTCATTATAACATTCAGTGCTGATCAACTTCAAATGATTGCAGATTCGGCCACCACGGGTAATTACCAGAAATTAAATATTTAAAATCATTCAAAGGAGCCACAACCACACTAATTAAACAATCTTCCTTGAACACAGTTTTGCCTTTATTAAGCCTAAAGATCACAAAGAAGATACAGTGCACCGTTGTAAACCACCAGATATGTAACTCTAATCGGAATTCGTGGATCTGAAGATGGCGAGGTCCGATTACGTAGTGAACACGACTATTTCAGATCGTAACAACCGTCACACATTGACTGCACTCAATTTCACTGTCCACAGTTCTCATTCATTCCTGTATTGCACCTAAACTATCGCCGACACGGTCACCGAAGCTGTTGTCGCGCTTTCTCAAGTTCCTTTTAGCTAACATACTGTCAACTAGTTTATGGCACAGTCAACAACAACCACGAACGACCACACTTCTTCAGTCTCCCTCCATCTTCTGTCAAGATACTCTCTAAGCGTCAAGTATCGATATATCCATTACATCGCTACAACTTGGTCTTTTTTCCATTCAGAAGGTACTTTTCTCTCCTGTAAAGACTTACAGAATATAACTGACAAAAATTGTTCTATATTAAATAGAATGGAGTGTTTAACTGTACTGTAGCGTCATCCTTGGAGGGTACCTCATAAAGGAGTGCTCATCTGACAGATAACATGATCTGTGGCTCTTAACTGTTCCCGGTATCAACTATCATTTCGTCTAAGGTTTCAAACTGTGAAAAATCCATCCAATTTAGTGCTGAAGTTTTTGCTTTATGTTTCACCCAAACACTCGCTTACAGATAATATTTCCCCGCAATTCTTCGTTGAAATAAATTTGAACGATAAAAATAAGAAATAAAAGGAAAAAAAAAGAAAAGAAAAACGGATAAGAGTATCAGCGTATACAAACGCAACAAGTGAAACATCTTTGTATTTTTCTATTTATTTTTTTCTGTTTATGTTGGTGTTTTTATGTTTCTTTCGCATTCCGAGAGGACAAATGATACTATATTTATGGCATTTGTAAATATAAACTTCATGCAAGTTATTCCCGTAAAGAAAAGAAAATTATTAATAATTTAAAGCAAACTTGCTAGAGTATAAGGTATTGCGTCTATCCTTATTCTGTATTTTGTGTTTAGAGCTATTATGTCGAGGAATATCTTCTACACATCATCTGACAACCGTTCTTACAATCGATTTTCATTAACAACTAGCTTCTGAGCTCCCATACATACACAGAAAAACGTAACGGGGACTACAGTAATTCACAACGACATGGCGGATACTGTTTAAGATGTACTCACTGGTCAATATGCATTTAAATGGCATCGGATAACATCGTGGCTGCTTACATCAAACTACCGTTAAGAGCGACATTTGAATAATGGTAAGAGAACATGTGCAGAACGTTATGCGCACTCAATGCGTAACGCGTAGATTGTAACGCGCAACGCTGTAATGTCTGTATTTGTCTGATGGCTGTGGTGGGTATTCTGTATTTTGATTAAACTCGTTTTTTAAATGTTTTCCTAAGACTTGCGAAGCATCTCTTCTTTTCTTGTACTGCGGCTCTTGTTCTACTAACTGACACCTAAACTTGGGCTGGGTGGGATCGGAGAATCATAAGGGTTTCTTATGCTCCAACCCAGTGTTTCTCAAAGTGGAGTACGCGAGCGCCTAGAGCAGGGGTGTCCAACCCGCGGCCAGCGAGCCACATGCGACCCGTCTTGGCAATCACACTTTTACAAAATATATTTAGTTTATAATTTCCAAAGTAGTGAAAAACATTGCATTTAAAAAAAAAATTATTTTTGCATCCATATATTCCAAATTAACTGTCGAAATTATGAGAAAAAAATTTACTTTAATTTAAAAATAATATTCTTGCGAATTTATGACAGATATAGCCTGTTTCATTTATGAGTTTACAGCTATCAGTTCGCAAAATAATTATGTCATATTCTGCGAACTCATAGTGCACGCGCATCTTGGAACATCTAATACAATATACAGGGTGTTACAAAAAGGTACGGCCAAACTTTCAGGAAACATTCCTCACACACAAACAAAGAAAATATGTTATATCGACATGTGTCCGGAAACGCTTACTTTCATTTTATTACTTCTCTTCAAATCACATTAAACATGGAATGGAAAACACACAGCAACAGAACGTACCAGCGTGACTTCAAACACTTTGTTACAGGAAATGTTCAAAATGTCCTCCGTTAGCGAGGATACATGCATCCACCCTCCGTCGCTTGGAATCCCTGATGCGCTGATGCAGCCCTGGAGAATGGCGTATTGTATCACAGCCGTCCACAATATGAGCTTTAACATGGAAAGTAAGCGTTTCCGGACACATGTCCACATAACATATTTTCTTTGTTTGTGTGTAAGGAATGTTTCCTGAAAGTTTGGCCGTACCTTTTTGTAACACCCTGTATATATATATAATTTTATATGCGGCCTGCGGAGTTACGACGCATTTCCAAAGTGGCCCACAAGATCATTTGGGTTGGCCACCCCTGCTCTAGAGGTTCGCCAGTTGGTCGTAGGGGGTTCGCGACAAGATTTACGTAATGGCGGACTGGCTATCTCATGCGTATAAGACGCACAATGGTGGATATTGTTCATTGTTGCCCATTTTAGCTATTAGTGGAGCTAAAGAAACGTTCGCAGTTTTTTCTCAAGGGGGTTCGCCATTGCCTGGAAAATATTATAGGGGTAGTACGTGGAGATAAAATTTTGAGAAACACTGAGTCTGGCCGAATGAAATACTGAAGCCGCTATGGTCCATGTTGATTGCAGCATACATAATGGTTCAGCCACAAGGAAAAATACATCTGCACACTCCACGCGATGTGAGCAAAGGCTAGGTTTCTGCAATAGAAAACATTCTAGAACATTAAATTAATTCATAAAATGACGCCAATGCAACTGTATTATGTAGGTTTATTGCCGTACGCGTTTCGCCTCTGCTCGAGGCATCATCAGCAACGAATCTATTTTAAAATTTACATTGGATTTACAAACTTATTTGACATAACGCTAAATTGATACATTTTCTTATTATTTACACTTACTATTTACATTAGTGGATTTCAGGATAGTAACCACACATCTTTGCTTTCTCTCCAAAGCATGTTTCCATTACAGCCATTTGTCTTTGCTGTTGTGTACACGATATAAACATTGCGTCTTCTACAATTCGCTTGTTTTCGGTGGCCATCTTATTTTCTTACTGTCAAAGGTGGTGATGCGCTGACGGCGCCAGATTTGATATTGCGTGGGAGATTTTATATCCAATTTTATGTAAGTGTGTGAGTGCATGTATTTGTTAGGTTTATTTCTTTACTGTAGGGTTATTGTATGTTTACCAATTTGAACAGTGTTTGGTTTGTTAAATTTATGTGGTCATTCAGTACCTGCTTGCCATTTTTATTGCTTTTTGTATGTGGTAGTTTTCTTGTAGAGTGAGGGTATTGTGTCTGTAATTGTTGATTGTATTTGTATGTCTTTGTTAATGTCTGTTGGTAAGTGATCGATTTATAAGATGTTCGGCGAATGTGGAGTGGTTACTGTACTTTAGTGCCCTCATGTGTTCTTTGTATCTGGTTTTAAACTGTCTTCTTGTCTGTCCTATGTATATTGCATCACAATTGTGACATGTCAGTTGATATATGCCTGAGTTTTGATAGCTGTCTCTGTCTAAGTGGGTATTTAACTGTTTTTGAACCGAGTTGTCTGTTCGTAGAGCAATGTTTATGCCTTGTTTATTTAAAAAATGTTTGTGATTCTGTGGGTGTATTTGTTGGAATATGTCATTGAATACCATTTACTTTTATTTTCAGTGTTTATTGCGGTTTGTGAGTTGTTTTGAATTGTCTGTGTTGTGGGTGTCCTTGTCTGTTGGGTACTGGGTGGCTGAAGTTTGTTTGTGTTAGTTAGATAATCGAACGAGAATCGGTGGGTAGTAGCGGCGATCGATCGATCGACGATCCGAGACCGTGCTTGCCGCTTCCGTAGATCAGATACGGACGAGTGAGATTTCTAGTTGTTCGCTACAAAGTGAAATCAGCCGCGCGTGCGATTTCAGCCACGCGCCGGCTTAGCTGCTGAGCTGAATGGCAGCTTCCGTTCGGTAGAAAAATCTAAAATAATTCAAATATGTCCTCTCCAACGTTGACAAATTCTTATCACCGCGGTCAAAAGAAGTTTCACTTTTAAAAAATTGCAGCACTGAACACTCCGATGAGAATGTAATTACATAACACTGGTTCAAAAATCACAAACATCTAATGCAACTAGGAAACCGTAGGAAAGGGTTACAAACATCAGTACTTTGCAAATTCCAGGATATTGGAAATTCGTAGAAAACAGTCATCGTAATCCCAATCTCGGATTATACATTGAAACTCCAATCCAGATAGTATATAAGGGCCTCATTATCATCATAAGTGATCTGACCTAAGGCAGGTTTCACATGGGTGCTCTCCATACCCTCCTGTCTTTTGACCTCATCTTCAGGTCCACGTAGTTTCCGTTTACCTTGATGTCATCGATGATCTTGTACCTCCTTTTTCCTCTCACTCTTCTAGTCCTTCTATCTAGATATGTATTCTACAATTCACAAAATTGTGGGTGGCAGAGGGTGCTCAGCACCAAACCTAATCTCTTTGTTGTGCATTCCAATCCCTAAAGGTAGGAGGGTAAAAAAGAATTCATATAAGAATCATTGCGGCAACTTATTTCTCTAATCTTTCCTGTCATTCCGGCTCAAATAGGTTGGTGGACGAAGTATTTCACTACACTCATAAGTGAAAGTGGGAGTATACATGTTTACCAATAAGTTTAAACGAAACGTGTGTCGTCTATCTACCAGAGACTCCCAGCCTAGTCTACTAATCAGTTCTGTGACGCTTTCATAAGGACTGTAGCAAGCGGTCACGAATCGAGCGGTTCTTCTCTGTTCTTTCTCTATACTTTCGATCAACCCCTTACGAAACGGATCCCAAATGGCACAACAATAGTCCAAATATGGGCGCACAAGAGATTTGTACGCTATCTCCTTTGTTTGTTCATTACAATTTTTCAAGATTTGACCTATGAATAGCGGCCTAGAATTGGCTCTACCTACTAACGAATTAATGTGTATGTCCCATTTCATGTTCCTTTGTACTGTTACTCCCAAATATTTCATAGAATGAACCATATCAATAACTGAATTGTTTAACTCGTATTTTTGAACAATTGGATTCTTTTTGTTAGTTATGCTCATTGTCTTGCACTTTTTGCAATTTAGCGTAAGTTTCCACACAGCGCACCAAGCCAAAATAACATCCAGACCAAGCTGAATTTCTAAGCAATCGGCCAAATTCCTTACTTCCCTATAAATAACCGCATCATCAGCAAACAATCTAAAAAGGCTTTTCACTTTGTCTTCGAGATCGTTTATAAAAATTAAGAAAAGAAGTGGTCCTATTACACTTCCTTGAGGTACACCCGACGTAACATCTAGATTAGAAGAACTTTCTCCTTCAACGACGACATACTGCGACCGACCAGTTAGAAAATCTTTCATCCATTCTCAAAGCTGATCCGATATACCGTACGCTCGAAGCGTCGCTAAAAGGCGGTTGTGTGGCACAGAGTCAAAGGCTTTCTGAAAATCTAAAAAAAAATTGCATCTGCTTGTGAACCTGCATCAATAACTTTCATTACGTCGTGTGTAAATAGGGCCAGCTGTGTTTCACATGATCATTTCTTCAGAAATCCGTGTTGATTTGTTGTAAGCAAATTATTTTCATCTAGAAAATTCATAATGTTCGAGCATATAATATGCTTCATAACTCTACTACAAACAGATGTTATAGATATGGGACAATAGTTTCCAGGATCACTTCCAGGTGTCTTTTAGCAAGCACTCCCTTCTCAGCAAGTGTCCCATCCCATCCACTTCTTCTTTCTTCCTCTTACGACTTGCAGTAGTTTCCTCCCCTCATCCTCCCTTTCCAGCACTTCAACATTACTTCTCCAACCAGAGCATCCTCTAATTTCTCCTCTACAGCCACATCCCAAATGCTTTTATCCGTTTTTCATCCTCTCGTTGTAAAACTTCTGTTTTACTGTAGTCATTTAAGTCATAAAAATGATAATCATTATACATTGGTATTTTGACCAACCTAATGGAAGGTTTCGGACTTCGTTTAAGCTTATTTTCTACAATGCGGTCGCCACAGCTGATAGTCGACGTAATGTCAAGCAATTTATCAATCCTAGGCATAGTTTAAACCAGGGGTGGCCCTACACATTTTTGCGGCCCGCGAGATTCATCACACTTTTACAAAATATATTTATTTTAAAACGGCCAAAGTAGTGAAAACCAATGTATTAAAAAACTACATTAGTTGTGCATCCATATATTCAAAAATTAACCGTAGAAATAATGAGAAAAAATTAACTTTGATTTTAAAATAATTATCTTGCGAATATATGACAGATATTGCATGTTTTATTCACGAGTTTACAATTATCAGTTCGCAGAATAATTAAATTATGTTCGCTCCAAAAAATATCTGTAGTGGGTCTAAATCTAATATAGGGATATATAATTTTATATGCGGCCCGCGGAACTATGCTGCATTTCCAAGTGGCCCGCATGATCGTTTGGGTTGGACACCCCTGGTTTAAACATTTAATCCTGTACGGGGTATTATACCACTGAACACAGACACAGGCGTTTAATGCCGTAGTAAGTTTATTCACACAGTTTTGGTTTTAAAGAACACATATACGCCGACCACCAACTGAAAATAATATTAATCCGAGATTACAGGTCCGCTCGAGTGAAAAGTGCAATCACTTAGCATAAATCCAGTTATTAGCATATACCACTGTTCTCACACCAATCACTGTTCATCAACCACTTATTATGCACTCACCAAATGCGGTTTGTACGACTTGGTCTGTCCGAACGAGGCGTAAACGACAGCCAATATTCTGATCCGGCGCGGAAGCGCGAATTAGAAATCCATTTTCACTCGGGAGAATTCCACTACTCCACACTTATACGACAATCTCATTGCCGCGCTACCTTCACCAGCGACAATTATACACCGACTGCTGCTGCTTACAAAGAGTTTAGTACTATGAAGTACTTATGATAGATATCGATTATTAACATACCGAGCGTGGCGGTGTAACGGTTAGCGTTCTCGCCTCGCATTCGGGAGGACGGCGGTTCGAATCCCCGTCCGGGCATCCAGATTTGGGTTTTCCATGGTTTCACAAATCACTCCAGGCATTTGCCGGGATGCTTCCTTCAAAAGTCCATGGCCGAATTCCTTCCCATTCCTTGCCCCTATCATCTTCCGTCTCTAAAGACCTCGCTGTTGAGAGAAGTAAAGGAGTTATAATAAAATAATAATAATAATAATAATAGATTATAGACATCTTTGACATAGATCAACTTTAACAGTTCGTTAACCTACCGATCTGTAAAGTATATTTTTTTAAAAAAAATTTTAATTTAATTTAATTGCAATGGAGCACAGGCTCCGGTGGCAATTTCCCTACACACCCATCTTCCCCCTATCCTACACCCACCTACATTTGCCTTCTACAAATTTTATCTTTAAATTCTTACAAAGTTTTCGGTAAATTATTCATCATTTCTCTTGGTAACTCATTCCAATTCCTGAAATCCTTACCTAAAAAAGAGAATTTTCCCTCACCCTTGTGCCTGAAATCGAGTGCCAGCTTGTGGTCATGGTCACCTTTTCCCTTCCATGCACTACTTTTCATACCTATTACAATATCTTTCCATGCCTCATAGCCAGTATATGCCCTGTACACTCCCATGACCCTCCTCATCCTCCTCCTGTCTTGCAATGAATCCCATTCCAGCTCCTTTATCATATCCGTCAATGATTGCATTCTGCGAAAATTTCCAAAAACAAATCTAGCAGCCCTTCTTTGCACCCTCTCCAACTCCTGTATTTGATACGTAAAATGAGTGTCCCATATTACACTACCATATTCGAGCAATGGTCTCACCAAAGTTTTGTAACCAAATTCCTTTACCTCTCCCGTACATCCCCTCATCACTCTCTCCAACAAGTGCAGAACTTTGAAACCTTTTCCTACCACCTGTCCAATTTGTCCAGCCCAGTTAAGCTTGTTATCAAAAGTAATTCCAAGATATTTATATTTCAAGTCTTCAGCAAGCAATTCTTTCCCCACCTTATATTCATAATTAACCTTTTGTTTTTTATTTGTGTATCTAATAAGCCGACTCTTCTTTGTATTTATCTTCATCTCATGTTTACCAACCCAACTAGATATCCTGTCCAGTTCACCCTGCAACTGTTTCCAATCCTCTATGGTTTTGATTCTTTTATACAGTATTATGTCATCTGCAAACAATCTAATTTCAGATAGTAAACATCGTCTCTGACCCATAAAGTGCAAGTGTCCATATAAAACATTACAACAGCTTGGGATACGGAAACTGAAGTTGTCGATAGAGTTGAAGTTGGGGGTTGGTTGTGGGGCCAGGGTCGAGTGTTATATTCCGATCACAACCTGGGTCCCGCCGTGGATCGATGGTTACGCAACGTTGAATATTCAGCGGGGCTGCAGGGTACCTGCCCGCTCCCGACCTAATATTATTCAGACTCGCCCGCACGGAAAACACTTTTGTTTTCGTCAGCGGGGCTCCGAGATAGTACTGGAAACAATAAGAAGTTCCGCTGACATGACATCGATTGTGTAACTTAGAGTTTTAAGTGGTTGTTGCACTATGAAAATTCCGAGAAACTCAGCTGACATATTGTACATCTACCTGAACATTCGTATGGGGGGTTCATCTACAAATAATAAAAAAACGACCGTGGTGGGTGACAGGTGACGCTCTGACCTTCCGTTCTAGATAACTTGGGTTCGAATCCCAGTCAGGCTAAACAGGTTTGGGATTTCCGTGGTTTCCCCAGATATCTCCAGGAAAATGCCGGGAGTGTTCCTTCAAAAGGCCATCGCTTAATTTCTTCCCTATACATATCCTCAGTCCTTTAGCACATCTCATGATCTTGACGTTGACGAAGCCTAAAGACAAAATAAAAAATTGCAAATAAAAAAAAATCCATTATGCCCGTACTTTAAGTGAAAAATGTCTTATTTTCTCAACAGACATGTATTTCGTAGTGTGATGTTCCAAACGATCTTTGAAACAAAATTTTTGTCTTCTCATCTGTTAGTTTATCTGGTCAAGAAGTCTTAGCAACAGTAGATTTTTAAAGATTTTTTTCCATTTATATTTCTGATGTTCACACTCAGAATCTGTCTATATAAAAAGGCACTTTTGTCTCTGTGGTCCTTAACGCTAACGCAATGCACCCGGCCTTCGTTACCGGACTAATTACGACCAAATATTTTACTGCAAAATCGAGGTTATCGGCATTGTTTAGTAACAATTCTATTTGGTTATGCAACCTCGAAGAAATTAATTGCCAGAACATAGAATAAAGCATGTATTTCGTTTAAATTAATTTCCTCTTGTTTATTAATATTCAGCAGATGTAAATGTTTTCTTACACTCTCTGTCCCTAGATATCACTCTTATAGTATGTACAACATTACATCATTTTAAGGTTATGAGCGTTATTTAACATAAATTCCATTTAATTAAGCAACTCTGAATAAATGGACTTCCAGAACATTGCGTTCAGCCCCTTATTTTTGACGAGATTGCAAGGTATATATTGGGTGCAGATGTTTCCGCTATATTCTATGTCACAGTTATAGTAAACCTGAAGAAATTAATTGCCAGAACTCTGCGTTCGACCAATCTGTTTTGATTGATTTAGAAGCTAGTACTATGTATAAGCTGTCGGAGTTAGTACGTAAACCCGTTTCTCTTCATGTAGCCAAATGAATCGTTAACCATTAAAACCAAATACACTGTGCAGCAATAAAATCTCATTCAACTTTTAACTCTTCCAATACGTTTACAGTGTGCCATATTACATGGTTCGATGCTTTACGAAGAGATTATGAGAATCAGAAAGCCATTGTTTTCAGTCATGGTCGGCAACAAACTACCAGGACAGGCAGATCTGGAACTATGTAAGTTAAATTCAAATCAACAATTGAAAATGTAGGGATTTTCGTCCAGTTTAAGATGCAGGAAATCAAAAAAATTATCGCGTCGTCTGGTCAGATAATTCGCAGGGCAAATGATTGAGTGCTTGAAAGCAACTGAATGTGCCATAAATTACATTTTTTATGAAACTTTTTTTTACAATCTAATTTATCACTTTATGCTTGTCCTATAATATTATATTTTTCTTGCTTATAAAATGTATTGTGAAAAATGTATGTTGAACGCACTAGGCCTACTATCTAATGCAGTTATAATGACGACGAATTTCTGCTATATATAGATATATTCGTTTTATCGCAGCCCAGCAAATAAGGAATACTTAACCCAGAAGAACTCTTTCTAATGTAGGACTTCACTAGTATGTCATTGGTTTTTTTCGATAAATTCTATTGTCAGGACGAATTTTGGTTTTACTAGAATAGTTGTAATGGCTTAGACGCGAACTTTCAGTGCAGCGTTAATTTTTTTTCGATTATTATCGACTGTCGTAAAGGTCATTCGACGAATTGTTTTGTAAAATAAAGTCGCGATAGATATAACGCAGAAGGTAAATTGAACGCCGGTCAGTTTGAAAATAGTAACATTTGTATCGTAACGTTCCAGATTGCTGGTACGGTAATTAAATCTTTCCACCACATTAATGAATAATAATAACTTATTTATACGTTGTGATTCACGGGTTATTAGCAAATCAGTAATTATTAATCATTTACATGAAACATGCATCACATCTGTTGATAGTAAGAGTGGACCGGGATGGTAATAATATTGCGAAGAATCAAAACCCCAATTAATTCTCAAGCAATTATAATACAGTTTATTTTAGACTCCTTCAGACTATATATATATATATGTGTGTGTGTATATGTGTGTGTAAGTGTTCATATATCTCACTTTGCAGCCCTAGCTATATAGCGCAGACCACTGGTGTTTGTGTGTGGTAGTTGCACTATGGTGGTTGGATGTCTGTAGTTGAAGGGGGGTGTGAGATATGGTGGTTGAAAGTGGTCGACATAGGGCATTTTCATATTTCGACCAAAGTGTTCTAAAAAAAACTTTGAAATTTTCTGGAAAGAATTAGAATATTTTTTAATGTACTGAAATGTTCTAGAACAGTGATCCGCAACCTTTTCGTACTCGCGGCACAACATAAGGTTATCCATAAATCTCGCGGCACACCTTACCGGTCGGGCAGTTTTCTAGTAAATAATTGTACACATACCTTCAATGTAACACTTGTGGCTGCTTAACTTCACACAGGTGGCTGATCCGTGGAGAAATCGTTGACAGTGCAAGCTTCATTTCTTCATCGACGGATTTGAGACTTTCCCTCTTGGATGTTTTAATCTCAGTCAACGTCGCGAAGCCCAATTCAAATAAATATATAGTTAGCAATCCCAATATCAAATTAACTGCCATGTCGGGGATTCTTAGCTTCTTGTTAGCCAAAATTTATCTAAAAGAAATTTAATAAGTTTTAATTTCAAAGTTCTGTCAGCTTTTAAATCTGCGAGTTCCTATTGAATATTAATTGGAAGATGTTCCGAATTTGCTACGAATGGATCACAAACCAAGTCGAAATCTTTCCAAAGTACTTTTCGAATCTCTGCTACAGGACTTCTAAATGTTTTTTAATTAAGTCCATCAGCTTTTTATTACCGAAAGCACTGAACAGGATTGCGTTTTCCGCTTGCTGCAAGGAAACTCTGCCCCCACCAGTCCACACCGGCATAGCCAATCACCTACGAGAGCCAACAGACGCTCCTGTTTTTTGCCAAAAAAATAAAAAAATAAACAGTAAAATTGTCAACTATTAGTTTGTTAACAACAAACTCCTGTTTTTCTACTGGCCCCACAGTCCCTTCACTCCACACACATTCACTTCTCTTTCGCTACAGAAAATCCCACCATCTTACTGCGAGTCTTTCCGTGGAATACGCTATTTAAAACAACAAGCTGCTTACATGTGACACGATTCCCAGTATACATCACTGTCAAAGCGCTAAATCTGTCCACTTGTTGATTGGACACGCACATTCGGTCTCCACGCTTCGTCCAACAGATAAATCTGCCTTTTCTCCCCAGACAGACCGGCTTTTCAAACCTTCATTGTAAACCAACTGGTCTCCCGCGAAATCGGCAGAATTGATCTTCCAAAAATAGCCTGAATTGTACTTTACACTCCATTTGATGTTGTCTTCATTAAAACGTGTAATATTGTCAATCCTGACGTATTACATATTTAAAATTGAAATTTGTAAATCGCAAAAGATGATGGGGGAGGAATTTAACACTCAAATTATTTAAGGTAATTCTTAAAAGAAAAAAAGGAGGTAATTACATGACTAAGGAAATTGCCAGCGGAGCATGGGCACCATCGCAATTAAATTAAATAAACATTGTTACTATGTTAGTAGAAGTGCTGAGCATTCGCAATGTATTCGTAGGGAAGTTGTTGAAATACTTAATTATTTCTAAATTAATTAATCCTGATCACGGTATAAACCTTGTAGAAATATTTTTTTCTACATATCTACATTAATCACAAAGTCCACTTACAACATCAGCAATTACTGTTATCCGAAGATTGCAGGTTCGAGTCCTGTCACGGTCGCCATGTAGAAATACTTAATTATTTCTAAATTAATTAGTCCTGATCACGGTATAAATCTTGTCGAAATATTTTTTATTTCTAGATATTTACATTAATTACAAAGTCCACTTACAACATCAGCAATTACTATTATCCGAAGATTACAGGTTCGTTAGTCCAAAATTGAGATAAGTTTATTTCAACTACACAGCGAACAAAATCACGGAACATTAACAGAGCACAATAACAAAGATTCTATTCTTTACAATCAATCCAGCGATACATTCAAAGGTATAATAACTAACCTAAAGAATAATAATAATGAAACTAGGTGGGCCCTTTAAATAGTAATATGACAAAGTCTTTTAGTAATGTACCATGCTAATTTGCAGTAGTTAGGTATCTGGTGCACATTTCGCCACCTGTTATAATAATACTATAGCTATTAAATTACAATGCGAAAAGAAATAGATAATATACAACTATTAACAAATATTTTTTCATCCATGCCTTTCTCCTAGAAATCTTTGAACAACTCACGTTAATCCGTTTGATTCCATTGTTTCTGTTCTTATATAACTCCGGTGAAGTATCCTAAACATCGCGCAGCAGTCGGGCCTATAAATCTGTGTAGATATAGAAATTCTGTTGATTATGGATATTATAACTTGTAAATGTTATATATTAACGACATTTTTTCTAACATCTTTGGCAGTAAAAGATAAAGCGGACGGAACATGTCCGAGACCAAGAAGAAGTCGGTGTGCAGGATTATTAATGAAGAGCGAGAGAGGTGAATAAGATGGCGTGATGATACGGAAGCAGATGGAAGGAAGCTGCTCAAGTTATGCGATTAGTTCTACTTTGAGTGAAAATATTATTTGTACAAAATTTCGGTACAAGTTGTGTTGAGTATTTGTAATACCCGAGTAGTTGCGCAATATAAGTGTGCTTAAGCTAGACTTGGAACGCTTAGTTCTGATCGTAAAACTGACAGTAATCTTGAAGTAAAAGTAGCAAGAATAAAAAGCAAGGTAGAGTATGAATTTTATTTCAGATAGCGTAAGAAAAACTGTGGAGAATTTTGTGATTTTATTATTACAACCGGAGAGCTAGACTAAGATGTCTAAAAGATGGCAGACAACGGCAGCACTATCATAACTGTGGCGCCCCAACTTGAAGATGGATTCTTATGTAAATGGACGATAAAAATCTAAAGTAAAGAATATTTTTTTTAATATCTCCCTTAGTTCTCAAGATATCGACTGTAGAAATTAGTGATAGGCACAGTTCTTTCTGCCCTTGGCGCGTTTATCTTCTGGTACAGGCCGCAATTCAACCTAACCACAACTGGTAATAAGAAAACAAAATATCCAATGTGTATGTCCGGCGTGGGAGAGGGGGGGGGGGGTAACGCTCTGGTTTCGCATTCGAATCCCCGTCCGGTTTTCCATGGTTTCCCAAATAACTCGAGGCGAATGCGGGGAGGTTTCCTTTAAAAAGCAATGGCCAAATTCTTTCCCGTTCGTTACCCTCATCCTTCCCCGCCTCTAATGACCTCGATATTGATGTGGCGTAAAGCCATAAGAAAAAAATTGCAGTACCTTGTGGTGTAGAGAAAAAATTTTGGTCCAGGGTTCATGTAAAATTAACCTAACCATTACAATTTTGAGACAATGTATCTCGAGAACTAAGCGAGATATCGAACATTTTATCTTTCATTTTCGATTTGTCTCGTTGAGTTAAATAAGAATCCACCGTCAAACTGCGTAGAATCCCCACAGACACTGTTCATCATCCTGTCAGTAAGAAGATATAAAAATCTAAAAGTGCATTTATAATTGCTTAAGACGCGGTCAACGGTAGTTAACGGTTAGTGATTATGTTAAAAGCTTCCAAGGAGAATGTTAAAACGGAATGTTTCTGCACTTTTATGATCCTATTTTCCATACTAAAGTTTATTTTCTCAATCACGAAACATCAACGAACTCAACAGACTTTTTTACACTAGCTACAGGTAATTAATTACCTTGCAAAACTACACTCGTGTGATTATATTGTTACGTGTTTTTTTTTACCGTTTAATGCTTTATTTATACTATTTTGAACTTTCAAATACATATAATACCTACAACACAACAAAACCAGCTTCACGGAACTTAATACCACCAAAGTGTCTGTCGCACATTCATCGTCAGCGATATTCACTACACTAAGCGTATACACGTCATAGTAATATGTCACGAGGGATTGACTTTGGTGCTTAGCTGTGTGTTTCTGACGAGAATACGTCTTCTAATTTCTGTATTGGTTGGCATCCCAAAATTCTGAGCGATATAAAAATTGACTAGAACCCAAAGAAAACACAACAGAGGACAAAGGCGTATAGAGAGTTCGATAGAGACGACGGGAACCTATTTATCTCTTCAATTAGTCAAAAGCTAATGTGAGTTTGAGATGAGAACGCGTTAGCTGCATGGTACACACCAAATGCCAATAAAAATAAATAAATAAAAACGCATATGAAAATAATAGCTCCAATATTATTGAATATCTGTAAGGCAATGACTTACATATGCTGTCACTTTTGGATTAAATGTTTCCTAATTATTTGTGATATAATGTTTGTCAACTAGAAAGCAGTTTATAAGAAATTTAATTTATTTAATTTAATTTAATTGCAATGGAGCACAGGCTCCGGTGGCAATTTCCCTACACAGCTATCTTCCCCCTATCCTGCACCCACCTACATTTGCCCTCCACAAATTTTATCTTTAAATTCCTTCAAAGTTTTCGGTAAATTATTCATCGTTTCTCTTGGTAACTCATTCCAATCCCTGACACCCTTACCTAAAAAAGAAAATCTTCCCACACCCTTGTGCCTGAAATCAAGTGCCAGCTTGTGGTCATGGTCATCTTTTCCCTTCCATGCACTACTTTTCATACCTATTGCAATATCTTTCCATGCCTCATCACCAGTATATGCCCTGTACACTCCCATGACCCTCCTCATCCTCCTCCTGTCTTGCAATGAATCCCATTCCAGCTCCTTTATCATATCCGTCACTGATTGCATTCTGCGATAATTTCCAGAAACAAATCTAGCAGCCCTTCTTTGAACCCTCTCCAACTCCTGTATTTGATACGTAAAATGAGGGTCCCATACTACACTACCATATTCGAGCAATGGTCTGACCAAAGTTTTGTAACCCAATTCCTTGACTTCTCTCGTACATCCCCTCATAACTCTCTCCAACAAGTGCAGAACTTTGAAACCTTTTCCTACCACCTGTCCTATGTGTCCTGCCCAGTTAAGTTTGTTATCAAAAGTAATTCCAAGATATTTGCATTTCAAGTCTTCAGCAAGCAATTCTTTCCCCACCTTATATTCATAATTAACCTTTTGTTTTTTATTTGTGTATCTAATAAGCTGACTCTTCTTTGCATTTATCTTCATTCCATGTTTACCAACCCAATTAGATATCCTGTCCAGATCACCCTGCAACTGTTTACAATCCTCTATCGTTTTGATTCTTTTATACAGTGATTCGAGTGATGCAAAGAGTAAGGTTGGCAGTACTGTTATGATGAAGACTTTTTGACGGCTACCGCCAGAGACAGTGTATCGAATCAGCTTGGAAAGAGGAAGACCATAAAGCCAGGGAATAGGAAACAATATTGAGACTTATTGTATCTATATGAAAAAGGTCTATTTGTTTATATAAAAATATCGACTAAAAGAATTGTATAAATAGAAACATGTGAAAGGTTTATTAATTAGTGCAATGAAACAAAAGAAGTTTTATGAAATTTAGTTTTCCTATTACATTCACATACCAAGCAAAACTCTGTAATGAGTCAGTATTGCTATTAACGCATAAAGTAAACTCGATTACAAAATTCTGTATTCTCAGCAGGTCGTGATAAAAATAAAACCTTTGAAACGTTCGTTATATATAGCCTTTATTCTGGCATTCACTGACTGTTCGTTAACGAAAATACAACAAAAAATTTCCCCGTGCGACCGTTCCGCTTTGTAGTCCGACCGGACCTAATTTGATTATTCCCTTCGGTTCGCAATATTCCGCAGAGCATTCAGATAGCCCTTATGTCGCAATCTCATGAATATTAAACTGTATTGTTACTGTATTCAACCTGGAACTCGTAGTGGGAATAACAGAGCATATTTTCTGTGAAAAGAATTAGTGCACAAAATATTGTAAATGATTGACTGCATCTCTTTGTTAAATAAAGCCACATTGTTGACATTGAACACCGTATTCTCATACGATTTGACGTTGTTCGTCTTCGCTTTTAACGTCCAGAGAAATAAAAACACAATAACGTCACAAATTATCAATTACTATAAACCACCCAGTATAGATCCGCCTGTAAATATAGCTCTTGTTGACAAGACCCTAGAATATATAAGATTCTATTATCAAGAACTAAGTTATATTACGGCAGCCCGAAAGGATAAACTTCCTGTAACAACCAAAGATCTATACAAAACTTTGACATCTGAAGGACGCAAAAACATTGTTGAATCAAAATTCGCAGACATAAATTGGCGAAACGTATGGTCTAATATATTTCTTAAAGTTCTATCATCCGAAATTCAAGCCATGTGGTACAAAGTTGTCAATAACACTGTACCTACAAATGTGAGATTATTTCGAATCCATATGAAATCTACAGATAGATGTGATACATGTGGGAATACTGACACACTAATTCATTGTTTCACTTGTGGAAAGGCAGCACATATCTGGAACTGGACGAAGCATGCAACAGCAACTCTATTAGGTACTTCTCCATCTGAGGTTACATGAGAGAATCTAATACGACCAGACATCAAGACCATACCACCAGAAAAACATAACTCACTGGTCTGGGTATTAGGACAAGCAGTGTACAATATTCTAATAAAAAAACCTAACGATCTAGATGATTATTTATCCACACTTAAAATAACACTTTGGAATTTAAAAAAATCAACGAGGTACAAACGCCACTTCGGAGCATATCTGGATGGACTTCTTCTCCGTGACCAATCTTGATGACGCATATAGCCCCTTCATTTGACCAGAGTACTCATATTGATGTTTCTGTAACGTAGAGTGTATTATGAAACTTTAATATTGTGATGTAGAAATGTTGTAATGTTATAAGGTTTCAATAAACCCATTGAATAAAAAAAAAAAAAAAAAAAAAAAAAAAGATAATTATCGAACATGGAGGATGACTGGCAACGGTCGAATCTGGCATTCAAAGTGCGTGGGTTGGACCCTGGCGAATAACAATACAGTTTCTTCCTCTCCTTGCCATCAACTCTCTCAGAACTGCAAAGCCATCCTGCCTGCCTCCGACTTCCGCTTTATTTCTCTTACTAAAACATTGTTTACAAGAGTAAATTAGCTACTGTTTATTGATTTCTGCCCCACACCAAACGCAACATAGTGCCACGTACAACTTTACAGTTACGATAATTCCCAGAATTAATCATACGTAAACTATTGAAAATATGAAATTGTCGCTATTTTTTATTTGTATTCCTTTTAACCTATTACCGGTATAATGACTAAGAGACATAATCCTTTTTTATACATTCAAATTAAGACTTCTTCTTGTTGCTTTAATAGTTTTCACATCTTAATCATGCCGCTGTCCAATTCAGATTCTCATACACTGTAATAACTTCTCTGCAACTCAATCTTTTACTGCAGTTCCAGCGATAATCATTGTTATACGTTGACCAGAGATACAGCCGCTTTAATACTCAAATAAATTCATTACATACAGATATTTAGTTTAAATCTTTCATACCGTTTTCTTACACATGCCTTATACTCAAAAATAAGATGTGTTTTCTGATACACCGCACTAATAATTCCAATAATATAGAGGAGGACGGCGGTTCGAATCCCCGTCCGGGCATCCAGATTTGGGTTTTGCATGGTTTCCCAAATCACTCCAGGCAAATGCCGGGATGCTTCCTTCAAAAAAGGCCATGGCCGAATTCCTTCCCATTCCTTGCCCCCATCCTTGCCTCCCATCCTTTCCCGTCTCTAAAGACCTCGCTGTTGAGAGACGTAAAGCAGTTAAAAAAAATATAGAGGAAAACTCAATAGAGAAAAATCAATTATTAACTTTTGAGCAACAATAATTTAACCTTATTTCTAGAGTTTCTTTAATTGTGACCGTGTCAATGAAGAGATATATGGTTGCAATCCGGAAGTTGATTTTCCACTTACGTATTATTTTCAAGCTTTCGGTTTTCTTGTAACTGCTGCATCTACGCCATCGCAGAATATTGTAGGCAGTACCCAAGGTTGCCTTGTCTGGTTGGGGGTTGATTTACCCATATATTATTTTTAGGTACCTGCCAAGAAATAGTGCCAGCCATTTCATTTCCCCACACACCCATCTTCCCCCTTTCCTGCACCCACCTACATTTGCCCTGTACAAATTTAAACTTTAAATTCTTCCATCATTTTCGGTAAATTATTCATCATTTCCCTTGGTAACTTATTCCAATCCCTGGTACCCTTACCTAAAAAAGAGAATCTTCCCACACCCTTGTGCCTGAAATCGATTGCCAGCTTGTGGTCATGGTCATTTTTCCCCATCCATGCACTACTTTTCATACCTACTCTAATATCTTTTCATGCCTCATCACCAATATACGACTTGTACACTGACTCTCTTCAACCTCCTCCTGTCTTACAATGAATCCCATTCCAACTCTTTTATCATATCTGTTACGGATTGCATTGCAATTTCCAGAAACAAATCTATCAGCCCTTTTTTTTGCACCCTCTCCAGCTCCTGTATTTGATACGCAATATGTGGGTCCCATACTACTCTATTCGAGCAATGGTCTAACCAAAGTTTTGTAACCCATTTCCTTTACTTCTCTCGTACATCCCCTCATCACTCTCTCCAACAAGTGCAGAATTTTGAAACCTTTGCCTACCACCTGTCCAATGTGTCCTGCCAAATTAAGCTTGTTATCAAATGTAATGCCCAGATATTTACATTTCAAGCCTTCAGCAAGCAATTCGTTCCCCACCTAATATTCATAATTAATCTTTTGATTTTTATTTGTGTATCTACGAGGCGTATTTTTTAAGTAAGTACCGTTTTGTTACACCATGGCTGCAGCGCTACGGTCGGCGTTCCGCGCATGCGCACTGGGTACCTGCATCTCTTGCCTACGCACTGACGCCATTACAGTCTAATTCTTCCTTGTTTACGTTGTTCACTCAGTGTTTAAGGTGCCTCCGATAATCGTGAGTCCTGCCGACTGTGAAGTACGGGCTATTATAAGATTTCTTTGTGCTAAAGGCCTAAAACCGATCGATATTTATCGTGAGATCTGTGCAATTTACGGACTAAACATTATGAGTGATGGAATGATGATAAAGTGGGTGAGAGCATTTAAAGATGGCCGCACAAGTGTGCATGATGAACAACGGAGTGGGCGTCCTTCGGTCGTTAATGAAAGTGGACAATAAGGTGAGAGAAAACAGACGCTTTATGATTTCCTCCTTGTGTGATGACTTTCCTAATGTTTCTCGTAGTGTTTTGTACAGCATTGTGACCGAGCACTTGAATTACCAAAAATTGTGCTCACGTTGGGTACCGAAAATATTAACGGATGTGCACAAAACCAAACGTTTAGGCAGTGCATTAACTTTCCTTGAGTGGTACCACAACGATGGTGATGATTTCTTAAACCAAATTATTACGGGTAATCAGATATGGGTGGCCTATGTCACACCTGAATCAAAGCAACCGTCCATGGAATGGCGGCATTCAGATTCACCCAAAAAAGTGAAGTTCAAGAACACGATTTCTGCCCGGAAAATCATGTGCAGCAGCTTATTGTGAGATATTGAACAATCTGCGCCGTTCAATCCAGAACAAAAGACGTGGCAAGTTGAGCAAGGGCATCGTTTTGCTGCATGACATTGCCCGTCCACATGTGGCTAATCAGATCAAAGATCTCATCACATCTTTTCGATGGGAAACTCTAGATCATCCTCCGTACAGCCCTGATCTGGCGCCCAGTGACTACCATCTGTTCCTGCACTTGAAGAAACACCTGGGCGGTCAGCGTCTTGAAGACGATAACGAAGTCAAAACAGTTGTGATGCAGTGGTTAACAAGTCAGGCGGCAGACTTCTATGAGGAGGGTTTTCAAAAACTGGTACTACGTTATGACAAGAGCCTCAATATCGAAGGGAATTATGTAGAAAAGTAGAGTAAGGCTTTCATGTAAAAATAAAATTATTGAGATATATTTGCACGTCTTTTTTTAATTTCAAAACGGTACTTACTTAAAAAAAACATGCCTCGTATTAAGCTTCCAAACAAGTAGACGCAGCGCTGCATGAAACCTGCAAAACATGCAGAGTTCTAGCAGGTTGCCTCAGAGCCGTACCAATTGAAACATTGCATAGTCTCACAGGAATCGCTTCGCCGATATAAGCTGCAATGTCAGGAAGAAATAAGTTGCAGAGAGCAGGTTGGTGGACACTGCGGGCGATTGTATAGGCGCTGGATGGGCTGGTCTGCACCACACTTACACGCAGTATTTAGACTTGCTAGATTATCCATTGTCCTGCCCACACCAGTTCTCACCCTGTTTAGGGCTCTCCGTATCTTCCAGTTGAGATTGCCATCTGGGGGCAGCGCCTCTGAAGTGGGCTTTTTTTATTTATTTTTATTTATTTTGAACTGCTTTACGTCTCTCAACAGCGAAGTCTTCAGAGACGGGAAAGGATGAGGGCAAGGAATGGGAAGGAATTCGGCCATGGCATTTTTAAGGAAGCATCCCGGCATTTGCCTGGAGTGATTTGGGAAACCATGGAAAACCCAAATCTGGATGCCCGGATGGGGATTCGAACCGCCGTCCTCCCGAATGCGAGGCCAGAACGCTAACCGTTACACCACCATGCTCGATCTGAAGTGGGAAACCATTGATCTACGTGAGTCAATCTCGCTCGCCACAGATTGAGCCGGGCAACTTTCGGCGGTGCATCTAATGCAGCCGTCGATCTCTGGAAGCTTTTCGTAGACTGCATCCTTTAGCTCCGTTACTGGATTATAGCATGTTTAGACAAGAACGGCGCAAATTCTCTACTTTTAACACATGCAAGCCGTTAGCTCAGATAAACAAATTCAGAGGTAGTCTGAAAATAAAAAACTCACAGTTCTGAGCAAAATACTGGTAAATTTAATTAATACTGTTCCTTGGCACAACTTTCATAATATGTTACATTGAAACAAATTTCCGATACATTTCGAATGCAACTTTAGCTTGTGTAAAAGAGAGCCTATGCAAGCGAAATACAACCTTCTCCAAGCGCAGTGACTCACACACTGCCCGTACCCTGCCATGCTACAACGCAGGCGCCCAATCAACAACCGCTGCCCTCCCGTCTGTGGTGGCCAGCGTTCAACGATTGTTCAACACTGTGCTACCCCCGTTTAATATAGGCGTGTCCAGAAGTATTGGCGGACAGGTTCAAACGTGCCGTTACCAAATCGTGCACTTAACAGTTTAATTCGCCTGTTAGATTGTAGTAATACTTTGTGCGTTGGCGCTCCTACTAGGCAACACAGAACGCTCAGCATTGCCATTTTTTAGTGTCAGAGAGAGAGCGCTACGAAGTTCTTAAGTGCGGCAACAGCACCATTGCACTCACCCGCTAATTTCTCTGGCCACGGCTATAAACAAACTACTTACTGTCTGTGGAAACCCAACAATATTACAAATCAAGTTACAAGCATGAATACTATTATTCAGGCAAAATATAATAAATGTAAAATAATTCAATAATAAAACTAATAACAATAATAGATAATAATAAAAATGATTGCAAGGTTAGTGATATGTTACAACCTTTAAACGTATCACTTATTTCATTTCGGTATAACTACATTTTAAGACTTTGAAATCGACGTTCTAAAGTTAAAATGAACCTTAATTTTAAAAAAATTTATATCAGGAGGCTCTATCCTCAATTACTCGATAATATGAGGATCAGTCTTAGTGATTCACTTTGTAAGATGGAACTTAAAAAATCGTGCACGTAATCAGTGGTCGACTTTCTGAAAACTTAAATCAGGTTATGGAACTTCATCTGCTACCTCAGAATCGACCTGTTCCTCGAGGCGGTATTACAGCGACCGCTCCGTAATCGATATGCCCTCCTAACTAGTTCCTGGCTAAGCCGCTTACTTCCAATTAAAACTCTTTGGACGTCAGAAGAGCGGAGGAATCGAGGAGATGGCTCTGGAGTTCAGCAGAATCTGCTGAGAATCTCGGACCAACTCAACAAGGCAACAGCCCGATCTAAAATGATACAGCATTAGCTTTGACTAACACGACATCTTTCCCATCTATCTCGATTATGGGATCGTAACTATATACGAGGGGACTCATATCTGAACTATAATTTAACTAGCAAATTACCGCTTCTTAGTCTGCAGGGAACTTGATGTACGTACTAAGGAGCATCCCTAAACTGCGTGACTCAGTTTAAGGGGGGGGGGGGAAGGTTGTGATGAAAGCTACCCTGGACTACGCTAGGGGGAGGGGAGGGGGAGGGTCCGAGCCAAGCCACGTAGCTTTTCATTCATATTACTTGTGACAGTGAAAATAACGTACAGAACACACGACAATATGTGAATATTTAATTATCTTCGTATGCAATTTACGATAGTGTGACAAGAGAAAACAGTACAAAATGTCTTCTGGAATCAATAGGGGAAAAACCTACGTGCCACGCAAGGGGGAGAGAGGGAGAGGGGTAATAGAGCGAAAAGTCACGTCAAGCTACGTGGGGGAAGAGGAAGTTCAGAGGAGGTCAAAATGGGGTTACGTAGTTTATGGATGCTCCCTAAGGCGTATGTCTTCTATTATTCATTTAGTAGCAAAGCAGAAACGTTTGTAATGTAATATATTTGCAACCGTGACCGTAAATTAAATTCCAAAATTCCCTTATACTTATGGTGTGTTAATCTTTGATATAGTAATTTGATTAACGTTTTCCGTGTTTTCTAACGCACTATATATCAGAAAACTGAGGAAGCAAATAACCGCAGTTACGTAGACAAAAAACAATATTAGTAACAGAGTGCAAAAGATGAATGTATTATCTGAGTTGTAGCATGATCTTTGGTGGGCGATTTACTTAAATTTAATGGCGATGGAGGGCACGCTGCGGTGGTAATTTCCCTACACACCCATTTTTCCCCTTTCCTGTGTCTGAATACTTTTGCGCTCTACAAATTTCAATTTTAAATTTTTCAGAGTTTTTGGTAAATTATTCATCATTTTTCTTAGTAACTCATTCCAATCCCTTGCCCCCTTCTCTAAGAAAGAAATTCTTCGCACACCCTTCTGCCTGAAACCAAGTGTCAGCTTGTGATCATGGTCATCTTTTCCCTTCTATGAACTATCTTCCCACACCTCATCACCAATATACGCCCTTCACACTCCTATAACTCCCTTCACCCTCCTTCTCTCTTCTAGCGAATCCCATTCCACCTTCTTTATCGTATCGGTTATTGATTGTGTTGTGCGGTAATTTCTAGAGACAAATCTAGCAGCCCTTCTTTGCACCCCCTGCAACTCCTGTATTTGATATCCAAAATGTGGTTCGCATACAACACTACCATATTCAAGCAATGTGTTATAACCCAATTCCCTTACTTTTCTCGTACATCCCTCATCACTCTCTCCAACAAGTGAAGGGTTTTGAAACCTTTTTCCTACTACCTGTCAAATGTGTTCTGTCCCACTTAGTTTGTTATCAAATTTTATGCCTAGGTATTTACATTTGAAGTCTTCAAGAAACAATCCTTTCCCCAACTTATATCATAATCAAGCTTTAGTTTTTTTTATCTGTGTATCTAATAAGCTGACCCTTCTTTTCATTTCTCTTCATTCCATGTTCACCAATCCATCTAGATGTCCTGTCCACATCACGCTGCAGCTGTTCATCGTCTTCTACAGTTTTTCTCGTAAAGTGTTTATTTGATATGTTGCGCGATCTGTGGCACCTCTCTGTTTAAATTATAAGTCTTTTCTCCGTTCTCTGGTTACATAGAGCCATAAGAAATACTTCAAATTTTAAGCTAGAGCATAAGATTTAAGACAGTGAAATCTTCCATCCAAACCAGTTTGTTACAATTTGCGTGGTGCGTCGACAGCCCTCTTATAGGTTTATAAAAGCAAAGATGTAGGTGTATTTTTGACTGCCAATACGACCTTCGGAGAAATATTAGATAAATCTGTACCATATCAGAAAATTGTTGAAAAGTGGTGTCTGTATATGAAATTTATTTAGAAATGAGGAATTTCAATGTATGTCTTCTTCTACGGTAATCAATCCTGGGATTGGTCTGTGGCGGTCTTCCATTCGGCTCTCAGCCCTCCTCTTCATTTCTTCATATCTCCTGCAGCCAACATCTTCCATTATCTGCTGGATGTATTTTAAACGTGGTCTTCCTCGATATCTCTTTCCTTCTACCATTCCCTCCATTATTGTCTTTACTAAGCCCTCATGTCTTAATATATGTGCAATTAATATTGTCCTCCGCGTTTTTATACTATTTTCAATGTAAGTACTGATGCCAAAACTGTGAAATTTGGAATCTTTGTCTCTCTGTTGGGGTATCACAAAAACTAACGGAGGGATTTTAACGAAACGGCACACAGTGATAGATTACGTAATCGATTACGGTATATAATAGTCTTTGTTCATATTAGTAACATACGTCCGTATGATACAGATGCCAATATTGTAAATTTTGAGATTTTTCTGTGTCTATGCTCGTATCACAAACTGTAGGAATTCAACGGTATTAAAAATAGTGACAGAACATAGCATCGATTAACATGTAGGGTACTTTTTATGCTGATATATTATAAAGTTAGCTATGATAAAAAAGTCAAAAATTGAACATTTTGATCATTTTGTCCATCCGTGGATAGTTCAAGCAAAAATGCAGCTAAACTAGACGTAGCGATACGCAGTGTCATAGTTTAACACCCATGATATCTTCAATGGCGGTAAGTTACATAATTGCTTAAGATGTTTGGATTTTAATTAAATGTAACAAGCCGAAAGTCTGATACATTCTCACAGTAATCATAATAAAATATATGGAGCAAAGTAAAACGTACTGGTTCTTTTGATCTTGGTATACACACGTGTAGTTCTAACAGATACGTAACAAGAACACTTACTACCAAACAGATCGCAACATTGGCTTCTTATACAGGGTGTCCAGAAAAGCACTCCCTGATTTCAAAATTAAATATCTCGAAAACAAAGATCGATAGAGGAATGCAGTAAACGGTATGTTTATTGTGACAGCTGTAAGAAGTGTATACAGCAGTGTGAAATAATAGTTACAAAAGCTGCTAACAAATGGCACTGTAATCGCCATACGTAATGCCTAAATAGTGATCCGAAGCTCAGGGTAGTGCCAATGGTGAACATTTTGAAAACATTGTGATGTGATTGTTTGCAAAGATTGTTTTCATACGATTATTTCACTTATGTATGCTGATATGAGCTGTACAGCGTACAGCGTACAGCGCCATCTGTTAGCAGCTTTTGTAACTACTATTTCACACTGCTGTATACACTTCTTACAGCTGTCACAATAAACATACCGTTTACTGCATTCCTCTATCGAACTTTGTTTTCGAGATATTTAATTTTGAAATCAGGGAGTCCTTTTCTGGACACCCTGTACATGGAGACGGTGTATTAAAAATGGTACAAATTATTACAGATTCACTTTGCTCTCACACGCGCCATCCATCAGCATTTGGTTGCTAAACAATTATTGTAAATGAAAACACCGTCTGCTAGCAAATGGTTTTTAATTTATATAGCCTCAGACGCGTTTCGCCCATATCTAATGGGGCATCGTCATTGACTGTAAATAGTGTTGTTAACAAATTTGCAATATGATCGTTAGTAAGTTATGCATACTAATATTACATGTTGTTAAGAAATTTGTAATATAATTATTAATTAGTTATGCATACTAATATTGCAAATTTCTTAACAACGCCGTTCACAGTCACTGACAATGCTCCATTCCATATCGGCGAAACGCGTCTGAGTCTATATAAATTAAAGCAGACGGCCTTTTCATTTACAATTGCTACAAGTATTTCTTATACAGTTGACAACAGTGAAGTTTGGATGCAGGGTATCAACAACCATAAAAGCATCCGAATTAATGTCTGTCTCAAGGGGTGGTAGTTACAAATGATGTGCAAACATACTTAAAACATTTTCATACTCCTAAATTTAGAAGTAAAGGAGGAAAAAAAAAAAAAAACTAGGCTCTTTCTCTGATATTTCCTACCTAACCAACCAACATTTCTTTGATGCACAGGGCAACAACAACAAAATTATTTTTCTGCTGACCAGAATATTTTAACGAATTCTTATGTACTTTTAGATGATACATTCGGAAATAACTTCGGTTTTTCTCTACCAGGTCTTTTTTTTTTTTTTTTTTTTTTTTCTGTACTCATTTACATTTGTCGCCATTGTATTGTAATACATATTTCCAACAGTGTACATCGGCTGACATTAGTACGTTTCATATAAGAGGCAAAGAACATTAACCGACAAATTGTGGGTGATCCATAAACAAAACACAAAAATATATTCAAAATTGAAAATGCGAAGATTTCACCTGAAAATTAAAGGCATAAATTTACGCTTCTTTGTGCGACATAAATCTTGAGCAACAGGATTATCTTCTTTTAAAAACCAACAATAATCTGCCAACGTCACAGTCTCCCTTGCTACCGGATTTCAATCTCCTTGATGTCCTGATGTAATCGTTCGCCTAGTTCGTTGTTAACATCTCCGAGATTTTCACGAAAGTGATCAAGATGATTAAAGCGAAAACGCATATTGATGCTTCTTATCACGCCAATATCACGAACAGTTGAAAACCATTTTACTAACAAGGTCTCTGTAGTTTTCACTTTTGTGTTTCCCAAGGAAATTTTCGTAACTGCTACAAAGACTCGCCAAGCTAATGTTTCATTATCGTGCATCGTTTCAGAGAAATGTGTGTCTTTATGATCTTATGGATCATTGGTCCATTAAAAATGCCTGCTGTAAAAATTAAAAAAAGTCTGTTGTAATAACACACTGCAGATGTACTAGAACACTCCCCATGTTTGTCCAAAAGCATTGATAAATTCTTTTATCAATCCGAGTTTGATGTGCAAAGAGGGGAAGATGATTTTTTTTCTCGTTCGACTAAAAGTTATTCTGATATATTGGCAGTTTTACAGGGAGACATATCTATTCTACCTACCAGTCTTTCTTAACATAGCGACTGTTATGGCCTCTACTATTCCAGATGCAAAGGAAGTGTGTGTATTTGGTATAAACCGATTGCTGTTTAAAGAGAAAATTCATCAATTTAAATGTTGCCATCTGATAGGGTTACAACAAATTAAAATTAAGGTGAGAAATCAACACAGTAGACGTACAGTATGTACTTACATACATATGTATGTATATAAATACATACATACACAAATACATACACACACACACACATACATGTACACATACATACATACAAACAAACAAACATACCAACAAACAAATATACCAACAAACAAACAAACAAACAAAACATACAAACAAACATACATACCAACCAACATACATACCAACCATCATACATACCAACCAACATACATACATACATACACACACACACACACACACACACACACACACACACACACACACACACACACACATACACACATACATACATACATACAAACAAACAAACAAACAAACAAACCATCAAAAAAAACATCAAACAAACAAACATACGTACGTACGTACGTACAAACATATTTAACCTTAGAAACATATGGACTGGGAGTGGGTAAGTTAGGTTCGTAGCTTTGGATGGTGTCGTTTTAAACGCGACATCTGTGGTAAATCATTGCCAAAAATGAATTGCAGGCATGCAGCAACATTAAACTCCAATCGAACACCAAACGCGCTTATTTTCCATTTTAGAATGAAAATAAACACATGGACTGTCACTCATACGCAAACACTTATAAACATTCACTTTGACTAATACCTAATATATAACGGAGGGATGTTACATAGCTTAAAATCTGGACTTGATTTGTAAAGATGAAAGTTATATTTGGAATTAGGGGACAAATTTCGTATATAGAAATGGTGTTAACTTCCTGAACACTAAAACCGTTGCTGCCCATGGTAATTTATTTGTGAGTTAGCAGCACGAACCTCAAATCCAAAGAGGAAGAACTGACGGGCACTGGACCGATCGTGGTGGGTGAGTGGTTAACGTTCTGGCCTCGCATTCGGGAGGACATGGGTTCGAATCCCCGTCCGGGCATCCAGATTTGGGTTTTCCTTGGTTTCCCCAAATCACTCCACGCGAATGCCGGGATGCTTCCTTCAAAACGCCATGGCCGGATTCCTTCCAGCCTCTAATGACCTCGACGTCGAAGAGGCATATATCAAAAAAAAATTAAAAAAATACGTGCACAGGTAGTAGTTTATAAGATATGGTTCTGCGTATTTTTCGTTTGGGAGCATAAAAGAGGTAGATTTTGAATTACTCTGTCATGGAGGAGAATAATTGAACGGGCGTTTTTTTTTTTTTTTTTTTTTTTTTTTTTTTTTTTTTTTTTTTTTTTTTGAAATGGCGTAATCTTCATTTTTCAAATTTTGTCTTCTCTTGCGTTTTTTGTTCTTTGAGGATAGAGCTATCAGTTTATTTGAAAAGGCATAGTGGGAAATGTTAAGGTAACATATTTCAAATTTAAATTCCATATAAAGCTATAAAAATTCTAATAAGGATTCTGGATTCTTTTTTGTTAAACTTCCGAATGTTAACATTTGGTCACATACACCCTTTCAAAAAACACTGATTCAGTTGCGAGTTGTGTGATTACACCAATTCGCAGCTCATGCTCAGTGTGTCTATTCCTGTAGTAGGCCTAAAGATAGTCTAACATTTATCTACTGCGCGCACGCAGAAAACGCCCTTAGGGCTACCTGCTGTGGTTGCTGATTTCGATCGCATCTATTCTCAGCCATGATCGATTCTCGCTGGTCCCTACCTGAGGTCCGAACTCTCACGCCAGCTATTCGTGAACAGAGCTCTAAATCCTGACTGGCCCACCCACTACCACGAAAGTGGCAACTAACTAAATATATACTGACAGATTAGTCGATTGCTAGGGAAAAATCTTATGTCTGAAAAAGGTCATCCATCAGTGCAAGATGCAGAAGTTCTGTCTACCTGAATCAACAGTAAAAATTGTATCAAAAGCCGAAGAAGCGGTAACCTCTGGCATTGCATTCCGTAGGACACAGGTTCGAATCCAAACTTCAGTTTTCAATGGTTTCCCGAAATCACTGCAGGCAAACAACGGGATAGTGGTGGGTGAACGGTTAACGTTCTGACCTCTCATTCGGGAGGACGCGGGTTCGAATACCCTTCCGGGCATCCAGATTTAGGTTTTCCATCGTTTCCACAAATCACTCCAGGCGAATGCCGGGATGCTCCCTTCAAAATTCCATTGCCGAATTCCTTCCCGTTCCTTATCCCCCATCCCATCCCGCCTCTAATGACCACGCCGTAAAGCCCAAGCAAAAAAAGGTGATAGTTTCTTCAAAAGACCGTGACCAAATTCCTTTCCATTGCTAAGCCACAGTCTTCGCGCCAAAAATCCATAACCTCTGGAACATTTTTGAGTCTTTACGCCTAGTCGAGGTCATTACAGGTGGGAATCGACTGGAAGCAGGGAACAGGAAGGAGTTTACCATGGCCTTTTGTAGTAACGATCCCGGCATTCGCCTGGAGTGATTTTGGGACACTATGACCGAGCGTGGTGGGTGAGTGGTTAAGGCTCTGGCCTCGCATTCGGGAGGACGCCGGTTCAAATCCCCGTCCTGGCATCCAGATTTGGGTTTTCCATTGTTTCCCCATATCACTCCAAGCGAATGCCGGGATGCTTCCTTCAAAAGGCCATGGCCGGATTCCTTCCGTTCCTTGCCCCCAGTCTCAACTCGACTCCAGTGACCTCGACGTCGACGAGGCGTAAAGCCATAAGTTAAAAAAAAGGGAAAACTATGTAAAACCAGATTCTGGATGGTCTGTCTGGGATTCGAACCCGCGACTTATCGAATGCGAAGCCAGAGCGTTATCGCTTACCCACCACGTTGGGTAGTATCAGAGATAATATTTGACCTGTAACGCTATTACTTTACGTGAGAAAAGATATGTTTATGACATTATATTTAACAAGATATAAAAAAGGTGTGGACAATTGCGCGCATCACAAAGTCGTATAATTTTTTTTATGTCTAGAACTAATGATTTGATCCATTCAGTTGGTTGATCAAAGCATGGTGTATGTCTTTTCTTGTTCCTTAGTTAATATTACGATACAGCGAGACACAGGAACAATGAATCACGGAATTAAGCTCGACAAAACAGACAGCGACCTTTCTTTTACAGCTTCATCATCTTTCAATTTGTCAATTTTTCTAAAGAACTCTGTGAAATGGTAGCATCGCCCCATCTAATAAAGTGAACAATGAAGATTTAAAAAATCTTCTTGGAGAAATTTATGATCATATTTATCATTTTTAGGTCATATTTACCGATTTTTAAGGTCTTATTTGCATTCATACTTCTCTATTTTCTTGGTCATAATGAACTGAACCCTGCTCATCACGTATTTGGTGCATGGGTGATTTCGTTCAATGTACGAATGAATTAAGTTAGCTCTCTAAAGACACTTCTGTCTAACCAAGCACCAGAGTAAAAAGTTTTGGATGAAGACTGAAGCCTGTTCAGTGAAGACAGGAAAGTTACTGACAAAGACAAACTTTCTGAAGAGAAAGGATCGCCGTAGACGCGAAAAAGCAATGTTGTAGCGAGCTGTTCCGTTCCCTGTTTCTTTTTATTTTTATTAAGGTTTCGTTCTGGAAATCAATGGTGTGACTCTGGTTTAATGAAGCTTTCTTCATTCAGAGTATTAAATATTTCTCGTAGCTTAGAAATCTTCTTATGAAATCAGTCCACTAATTGGTCTAAAATTGTGTTACATGCATAAAATATGTATAAAATATTTGAACACTTACCGTTTTTTATCCTAAGATTACAGGAAAGAAAACTTTAATATTTGTTTATTTAACATTTTCAAACGCATTCTTTTTTTCTTTTTTTTTTCAAATTCTATAGCGACACAAATATATAGAACACAAAGTATTATGATTGTATCACTGAAGCGTTTAACACGATTGTGGAACAGAAAACTCTGGTTTTAACAAACAGTCGAATAAGTGCGAATTCGCCCTCCTACCTATACACCCGGTTCGGCCATCCTGACTGGGGTTTTCCGTGGTTTTCTCAGCCAATTTAGGCGAATGCTGGGATGGTTCCCTACAAGGTCAGACTTCCATCCCCCCCCTCCCCTCCCTCTGTAACGGGTACTCGCGCTATTCGTGTTTGTATAGTTAAAAGTTCGTTGAAGCAATTGAGCAGCTACACTTCCTAACACGATTTTTCTTAAGCTTTCTTCCACCACTAATTACTCTTTTAATTAAAGGTTCGTTTTGCCGTGCGGTCGCCAGTCTTTCGGCTATGCTAATTGGTTAATTAAAGTCACAGAAGAAGAACACATATGCGTACTAGTTTTCGTAGATTTATTCCTCTGAGACTACACAGTCAACAAGCATGCCACCAGACAATAATACTAATGTTTCTTCGTCACCGAAGATAGCAGATTCAAGTACAGTCAAAACATAAATAAGCAGTGAGCACAATTCTCGAAACTAATTAACAAACAATCGCCATAGTCCGATTCTGCAGTAGTTTACTAAACACAGTCTATATTGAATCAGGTCACTCGGAAGAACCTTCATAGTCCAACATATACTTTAGCACACATCCCACAGTGTTCTTTAGTACGGAACACACGCCAAGCGGCCGTACGATGTATTCACGGGATAAACACACTGCCGTAAACCTTCCGCTCCCGCCGGCTGTTCCGTACGTTACCACTGACAATCACTGACTCCCGACTCACCGCGCTCGGCGCTCGCCCACCGCCAAAGACCTTACATACCTCTCAGATTACACTATCCACTCCAAATATAACCGTAACGTTCATGGTTACGTTACACCCCCACCGTTACAATGTGGCAAAAGTCGGCATTGACAAAGCACCGACTTTTGTCATCACAAACCACACTTGTTCACATATACATAGAAACATTTACAAAAAAATACAAGATCAAATGTTTACCAAACATAAAGGGAAGTCTGGGTGGCTGCTTGCTTATCCTTAAACGAACATAATTAAATACATATTAAGTAAACAAAATATTACAAGTTGAATTACAATATACTTTTTTTTTCTCTTTTTTCTGATGTATTACTCATGCATTGAATCGTGCCTTGTTTACTTCGACAGTACACTGACAGTGTGCCCTGCTCAGGCAGGTGCCTCATTCACTGACTGTTGTACACCAACACTGATTACTCCACACGCGGAAAGACGCAATCTGACATTACGCTGCGCCACACTTAAATCATCTTAACACTTTAATGAAAGGGAAAACCGCACTTCTAAGTACATTGTCCAGCCTCGGGGCTAAAATTACTGGGAAACACAAACCAGCAAGAATGCCTTCCGTAACTGTGTATTAATACTACGTGGGTCACCAATCTGTACCCAACTACCAAAAGTCCTTACCCCACTAACTTATTGACACAGCCTCTTACACATTCTAATTGCGACTGCGATTGATTGTTACAAGAAACTTCTAAAAACTTACTTAAATCATGGCAACACTTAAAGCTTGGAGGTGCGGTAGATGCGACAGTGCAGTGAGGTGGGCCCCTCTATCCGGTGCCTGACACCAAAACAAACAGTGTGCGGGTCGCTAATCTCGCGCAACCGCAAAATGACATTTGACACAACAACTGTACAATACCATAGAAGAAATAATTGTGATGACCAAACAACCTGAAAACCTAAACCTACCATAACGCTAAGGCATTTATGCATGGATGTTTCCATCATGCGTAGTGAGGCAACTGAAGACTGTACCTCACCCTCTCTACCTAATGTACCTACTTCTTTTCTTTACAATATTCCTTCCTTCACCAAACAGCATTAAACCCCGCTTCTTCTTACGCTTCTTCCAACTCTCTTCTCTTCTTCCTCCTTTCTTCTTATTTACATTCTTTGCTTCATCATATAACCGTAACTTCTTCCTGCGCCTCTTCCAACTTTCTTCTCTCATTGCTCTTCCTCCACTTATTTCCAAATCTTTTCTCAGCAAATACCATCCTTCTGGCTTCACATAGTATCCTCTATTCTGCATAGTCTCTTTCTTCCATTAATTACCTTCTGTTTAGTGTCTTTACATAATTGATAGTGCTCATTTACCATCATACAATGTTTCACTTCGAGGTTCCCTTCAGGCAAAGTTTCAGGTTTCTCCTGAACTGTTTCTTTCACCTCAAGGACTGCTTCTCGCTGTCTTCCATCTTCTTCTACTGACCTCATTCCTTCTTTTACTACAGTATCTTTCTTAACAATTTTGTCGTCAGTTACACAAGTCTTCTCCTGCGCTTCTGGCTCACAAACATCATTTTTATTCCCAGTTTCTCTTCCATTTGATCTATAAGTTAGTTCTGAAATTATCTTTGCCTTTTCTTGTCCGAACCACCTTATCTCCTTCCAACTTGACCACTCTTCTGACGAGTCATCACTCTCCTCCTCATGAATGCGCGCTTTAGCGATGAACAGTTTAGCATAATCTCCGACATTCAGCCAGATCACTCTTTCCTCTCCTTGATCGTTTGTAATTGGTTCATTAGAAATCTCATCTTCATCTCGCCCCTTCGTATTGTCTTCTGGTTCTTCTTTTGATAGCCTCGTATCGTCTCCTGTCCCCGCCGAGGCTGAAGCAATGACAGGCACTAGTTTACCTGTGGTGCACTCTCCACCACGGCCACCTGCACCTGATTTACTGACTCTCCTCGGGGCCAATCGTCTCCAGTTGGTCCATTATATTCACCTCTAAATCCTCCTCCCCCTGTTCCACGACCACGTCCAAATCCTCCTCTTTGCCCGCGGTTATTGTAGCCGCCTCGATTCCTGTTATCAAAATGATTGTAGCTCTCCTGCTGCTGATGTGAACTACTTCTATCGCCTTCCGATTGCGATTTCTCTGCGTAATGTGTGGGTGTCCTCACCCCATATTCTTTTGCTCTTATACTTTTCTCTTGTTCGTCCAGCCGACCCAACATCTTTACCGCCTCGTCAATGGTACATATATTGTGACTGACAAATACAAGCTGTGTCGACTCGGGCAAACGCGCACTAATCATCCGCACATATTCCCCTTCACTAAATGGTGAACTTAAATGTTTACAAGAATTAACACACTTCAAGAAAAAATTCTGCTGAGTGCCCCCACCCGGCGAGTATGGTTTTCCCATCATTAAATTCCGCCGAACAGCAATTTGCCGGTCGATGGACCAGAAATGTTCCAAAAAAGCTGACTTAAACTCCTCAAACGTCTCGCAATTATCTGCCGCCCGTTCTCCCCACATTCGGGCATTCCCCTTGATATGTTTACTGAACATTTCTATCTTCTTCCTTTCTACGGCCCAAAATTTTCAAACTTCTTCACAAAATCAACTGGGTGTATCCCCCCATTATCACAAAAGTCCTCCCAGTCCACTTTCTCTTCTACCATGCACGCAGTGAGCGCATTCACATTTGGCAAGATTTGACATTTGACAACCTCTTCTCGCACAACTTGTGGAACTCGTAACTTTAGACTTTTTTCAATTTGCTTCTCTTGTAACTGTAACTTTTCATTCACCCACACTGCAGTGGAAGCCTTAACCTTTTCCACCTGACACGACAATTTCTCTACGCCGACTGTTAAATGGTCAACTTCTTCTTTTACTCCCGTGTATTTTTCGGTAAGGGTTTCTCCTAAAGTCTCCACCTTCGACAATCTTTCACCATGGTTATCTTCTATAAGCTCGACTGTTTTCTTTAGGGATTCCATATTTTGGTGCAAAACACTAGTTACTTGTTCGCAGTCTGAACGATACTGAGTCAGTTTACCCGATATTTCAGCAGTTTGTTGCGTACAAAGTTCCCTATACTGGGTCAATTCTTCTCTAAACCGCCCTAGTCGCGATTCAAAAGCATCCCGAAGACATTCGATACTCTCCTTATTTTCATTTAATTTAGATTCAAGCAAAATACTATTTTCATTTAATTTGGATTCAAGTGATTCATTTAATCTGGATTCAAGTGAAATACTATTTTCATTTAATTTGGATTCAAGTGAAATACTATTTTCATTTAATTTGGATGCAAGTGATTCATTTAATCTGGATTCAAGTGAAATACTATTTTCATTTAATTTGGATTCAAGTGAAATACTATTTTCATTTAATTTAGCTTCAAGAAGGGACTGAATTGACATGACAAATTGTCCCTGGAAAGCACAAAACATTTCCGACATGGACGCCTCATTACTTTCCCTAACCACTTCTCTTAACTTGTCAACTTCTGATTCACTAGCAAAACTCGTCATCGACACAGTAAGGGAGGACTGATTAATGTCTACACTGGGTGCGTCACCACGGGACTCACCTCCCAGCACCATCCCCCCATTCACACCACCCTCTAGCTCAGATGCCATATTACGAAATTATTTCACACAACAAATTCAATCTTCCGTTGTAGAAAAGACAAGAAGTAACCAACGCCGTCAATCCAGCAAACAGAATACACCAGTATACATTAGCACAGAAAAAAAGGTAAAATTCTGTTTCCAAATCTTTTAACTTAACTATCAAACAAGATATACACCATGTCATAAAATACACTTTCAATTGAATACATACACTACTATCAATGACAAAAAAATTACGGAAACTCTAAAATAATTGTTTTTTTTTTTCCTTGAAAAATAATTTGCTAAGCAAATCTAACACAGTTGTCCGGCTTTCAACTTTAATAAGTTAACGAAAGAAAAGGAAAAAGACCTCTGTTACTCAATATGCAAAAATAATAATTAATTTTTTTTCTCTTAAAAAAATCGCGAATTATTCGTGCCGGTTTGTGCTTTTACAAAAACTGAAAAAATAAATCTTGCACTTCTTTGGAAAATCAACAAAAAAATCTACAAATTAATTCGTTAACAGAAACTGACATAACTTGACCCAAACCAGAATAAAATTATGCTTGCATGCATAAAATTTGCAATCCGCATAGTCAGTAGCTCATTTGAAGATTCATTAATGCCAAAGAAATAATTACTACCGCGGAAATGTGATTCCAATCGAAACAGTATTTTTTTTTTTTTTTAATTATTTTAATGTCAGTTTGTGTCTTTCTTTAATTAAAAATTTGTTCGCACTTTCCTTTCGAAGAATCTCAGTTGCTGACCGCGCCGCTGTCGACCGCAATGACGCCGCGCCGCTTCAGCGTGCCCGCGTTGTTCCGCTGTCGCGTTGCCCCGGTGTCGAGTTGTTGCTCTGGCGAGGCTTCCCGTCAGACTGCGTTGCTCGGTTCCGATCGTGAAAGCTCGGGTCCTCTCGTTTATTACATTGTTGTGCACTCGCCACCTCGAAGTAGCCGTACCATCGCCGATTGTTGTCTTCCCGCTCTACTCACTGCTTATTATTTCCAGCACTTTTTTTTTTTATTAATCACTGTCCGTCCTTAACAATTTTAACTGCAACTTGTCCTGTCACGTTGAGCCATGTAACGGGTACTCGCGCTATTCGTGTTTGTATAGTTAAAAGTTCGTTGAAGCAATTGAGCAGCTACACTTCCTAACACGATTTTTCTTAAGCTTTCTTCCACCACTAATTACTCTTTTAATTAAAGGTTCGTTTTGCCGTGCGGTCGCCAGTCTTTCGGCTATGCTAATTGGTTAATTAAAGTCACAGAAGAAGAACACATATGCGTACTAGTTTTCGTAGATTTATTCCTCTGAGACTACACAGTCAACAAGCATGCCACCAGACAATAATACTAATGTTTCTTCGTCACCGAAGATAGCAGATTCAAGTACAGTCAAAACATAAATAAGCAGTGAGCACAATTCTCGAAACTAATTAACAAACAATCGCCATAGTCCGATTCTGCAGTAGTTTACTAAACACAGTCTATATTGAATCAGGTCACTCGGAAGAACCTTCATAGTCCAACATATACTTTAGCACACATCCCACAGTGTTCTTTAGTACGGAACACACGCCAAGCGGCCGTACGATGTATTCACGGGATAAACACACTGCCGTAAACCTTCCGCTCCCGCCGGCTGTTCCGTACGTTACCACTGACAATCACTGACTCCCGACTCACCGCGCTCGGCGCTCGCCCACCGCCAAAGACATTACATACCTCTCAGATTACACTATCCACTCCAAATATAACCGTAACGTTCATGGTTACGTTACACCTCCCTTTAGGTTACGTTAGCTGAAAAGGATCCTCCAGCAGCCCGCCTCCTAGGATTTACCTGGAAGGAAGAAATTTGTAAAAAAAAATAATTAAAAAAAAGCTATATTCAACTATATCTTATGTTACTTTTTCTTAGTGATTTATTTTATTGACTTAATGATAAGTTGGTTTTTCTTCCTTAGTCATTAGAGACGGGATGGGACTGGGAACAGGGAACGGGAAGGAATTCGGCCATGGCCTTTTTGAAAGAAGCATCCTGGCATTCGCCTGGAGTGATTTGGGGAAACCATGGAAAACCCAAATCTGGACGCCCGGACGGGAATTCGAACCCGCGTCCTCCCGAATGCGAGGCCAGAACGTTAACCGTTCACCCACCACTCTCGGTGATAAGCTGTAACATATGTTGGGCGTATATAACTTATTATGTACGTTTGTGTTAGTGGAATTGATATTACAAACATTACTCAAGCTCTTAAGAAAAACCGCATAACCGATACACGGATGCCCTTACATTTCTTCAGAAGCAATTCAATGTCCTGAATTCGTGGCAGCTCCCGAATAGAAGTTAAAAAAAAATTTCCAGAGGGATATGTTTGTTTTTACTTACATTGTTTACTATATTTTATTTGCTATTCTTAAATCATAATGAAACTTGTACAACTCTTTCGATTCTCTGTGTTTTCTTCTTCCCCATTTATCACGAAAGTTTTTCCCCAGAAGTTCTTCATTAAATATCATTAATTTACTCACCAAGCTTTTAGTTTAACCACTTAGGACACCACCATCTTCAACATCCTAAGTTTTAATATATTTGAAAATAATGTTTACTTCGACATTTTCCCATTTGTGACCTGCCTGTAGCCTCTACACAATTTCATGTTCCAAGATTTCCTTCTCTTTCCCGCCCACATCTAGGCCCATCGTAATATTTACTGACGAGAAAACATTTTAGTTTTCTCATTATTTATCTCTAGCATCGCTTCCATGATTTGATCCTTAGCATCCTCTTCACCACTCAACAGACCGAAACATCTAAACCAGTGTTTCCCAACCTTTTTTGGGTCATGTCCCACTTTTAATATATTTTGCCCCCAATACCTAATTTTTAATTAAAAAAATATTTTGCTAACATCAAACGAAACTATACCTAATAATTATTTACAGCACTGTTTTAAGAATTTGCTTTTTTGCTATATTTTGTATCTATATCTAGCATTGCATTTAAATAAACCGAAGAGAAAGCGGTAAAGTCGTATCAAGTCAATTTCTAAACTGCCCCCCTGAAAAAACCAAATTGTCCCCCTGTGGGGCGTGGGCCCCACGTTGGGAAACACTGATTCTAAACGGATATCTATTGAACTAGGTCTATTATGATATTTGCTAACGGGAAAATATTTTGGTTTCCTCATTATTTACCTTTAGCATTGCTTCCACGATTTGTTTCATTAGCATCCTCATCACTCAACAGTCCGAAACATCCGACCATTGTAGGAAGAGTTTGAAAGACATTGAATTAAATGTTTTTTTCGTAAAGTGTGTTAAGCGAATGTTTAATTAGTAACAACATCAATACTTAAATATTATGTAAAATGGAGTATTCTCATTTTTAGATTGAATGCTGTCTTCTTATAGGTAGTAAATTTCTTTAAGTACTGGGCAGTGTTATATGGTATCTGTGTGAAGTCGCTGGAGAAGACAATCTCTGGCGAGTACCAACAGAGTAAATAGTCTATGGATCAAAGAAGGAGTGTTGCTGCGGTTAATCTTTAATAAAATCGTGACTTGAGAAATATGCGGTGATACTTAATGCCGTTAATATATATACATATACACATAATAAATTGTTACTAAGTGATGTAAAAAAAAAAGTGCAGTAAAATTAATTCTATTTGAGACAATCTGAGTCGCTGAAGAGAAAGGAAATTATAGAAAAAATTGATCTGATTTTACTGAGCTTAAATGAGATACTAAAAAATCGGGTAATTTTGTCTTGCATAATCAACCTTTTTTTTTTAGAAATTTTCTATTACAGCTTCTAATGACTGAGGATGACAAACACGAAGGTAACTGTTAATATGATCCCCAAACGAAAAGCAAGTTCTTAACAGTATAGCAGATATAAGTAGTATAACGAACACTTTCGTTTCGGTTGGTAGATCGCGTAGGTTACCTGCAGACAGGAGAATGAAATTAATTGCCAACACTGTCGTATTATTAACTGAATCGTTTATTTTTTAATGGGTGTATGTGCACGTTTTAAAATTTTACAAGAATCAATAAAAATGTAATAAGACTTTAAATGATGAAAATAATCCACTTTTTTCAAGTCAATTTGATGAATTATAGAAAAAGACACGTTTGATGTAAATTTGCAGTATACATTTTGGGCTTTTGATGCGAATTCTTGTATCCACGATATGTGTTCCTTCAATTAAAAACAAAGAAAATTCAGTGGAAAATGACTTTTATGTTTTAATTTTTATGAAATGTCAGCTTTTTCATAACAGTATACATGTCAGTGGAAGAACATAAACATTTTATAAACACTAATAGCATGGGGCGTGCAATATTAAACATCTCTTGCAACAACACACAAGCCATTTCAATAATAAACGATTGTTTCAAACTCTTCAGAGCATATTCCACCTAGTTAGGTTAGGAGTGCGCCATATCGATACACAATATGCCCACTCTTCTCTAATTGAAATATAACAAAAGACATTTTCTGCTGAAAAATGAACTTACACTGACAGAAATTCTTCTCGGCTGTTCTGCAGGATCAGTTCCTCCATTTGCGACGTTTCGACAACAGCTCCTGCTTTCTTCGTGAGGCGAAAAGGAATGCACAGTCGGTGTCTTGCCGTCGTAGTGTTAACTTCGACCTTTTCGCCTGATGAAGACAGCAAAGTCTGTTGACGAAACGTCGCATATGGAAGAACTGATCCTGCAGAATATTCGAGAAGAATTTCTGTCATCTGTTCGCCAGGAAAGACACAATTCTCATAAACTTAACTTAATTGGGCAGGACACATTGGACAGATAACAGGGAAAGGGTTCAGAATCATTCACCTGTTGGAAAGAGTGATGAGAGGATGCACTAGAAAACTAAGGGGATTGGGGTTCAAAACTTTGGTCAGACCACTGCTGGAATATGGTGGTGTAGTTTGGGATCCACATTTTGGGTATCAAATACAGGAGTTTGAGAGGGTGCAGAGGAGGGCTGCTAGGTTTGTCTTTTGAATGACCGCAGAACACAATTCTTAACTAATATGATAAAGAAGCTGCAGCGGAATTCATTGGAGGATAGAAGGGGGTGAAGAGAGTCATGGGAGTGTACAAAGCCTTTACTGGTGATGAAGCGTGGAAAGATATTGGTGGGAAGAGAGGTGCTTGGAAGGGAAAGGTTGACCATGGCCACAAGCTGGCACTTGATTTAAGGCATAAGGGTGTGGGAAAATTTTCTTTCGTACGAAAGGGTGTGAAGGACTGGAATAAATTGCCAAGAGAAATGGTGAATAATTTACCGGAAACACTGAACAAATTTAAAGTAAAAATTAGTAGAGGGCAAACGTATGTTAGAAGAGGAAAGGAGAAAGAGGGGTGTGTAGGGAGATTGCCACCGGAGCGGGCGCTCCAACGCAATTTTATCAAGTGTATTGTATTTGGTCTGATGTGCATTTTTTCAAAAATAAACTATTTAATCCGCATGTTTCGCAGCGAGTCTTAAAGTCAGAAAACGTTCTCCTCAGCGCATTTTCATATTCATTAGCCGCTTCTTTATTTACCGCCTTCCTCAACTCTGTTAACTGTAATCAGGTTTGCTTTGTATCTTTAATTACCAGCGGAATTATTTCTATTATCTCCCGCTTTGTTTTAAATCTACGATAGCACTAATTAAAAACATCCCTAGAGCCTCAAAGCCTCACACAGGCAAGCTGCAAATTAACTTCCACGATAATACAGAAATCTGAAACCGCTAACTGCGAGTTTAATCTGTCATAGTGATTTCCAAGCACATGCAGTTTAGGTATGATTTACTCCAGTGGTTACTCCGTGCACGAAAAAAAACTAGTTCTTTTTTTCAACATCAATTTGTTAGATTGAACCATTTAATAGATTATTATTTGCTGTAAACATATGTGCGATAATTCTCGGGGTATTTTTCGGAGTCCAGAGAACCTTGAAGCCATCTGTAATTCCGATTACCTGGATATCCTTTTCGACTTCAATTAGCCAACTGTTTTTCGTCGAAATCGCCATGGTGATAATTCTTTTGTTTAGACTGTTGTTACTCATTCTGGTAAGTATGGACGAAGAATTTAATTCGCCTTTTCCTAAATGTGTCTGAAATTTTTGGGATTCTATCATTACCGTGGCGCCTCAATCTGATGATTGATTCTTATAGAACTCGGCGAGACAAATGGAGAATAAAGAATAAATTTTTTTGATACCATCGCTTAGTTCTCGCGATATCGTATCTTAAACTGACGTAGTTAGGTTGAAATACGGCCTGGACCAGAAGAAACTTTTCGCTATAGCCAAATTTGATGATGAATTCGTATGTAACTCGGTGAGACAAATGGAGAATAAAGAATAAAGTTTTTTGATATCTCGCTTAGTTTTCGAGATATTGTATCTCAAAAGTGAGGAGGTAAGGGTGAGAACCGGCCTGGACCAAAAAACATTTGTCACCATATCCACACGGTGGAAATGCACTATAGGTGGTTTATTATCTTCCTAGTGATTGTTGCTAGTTTGAAATACGGCCTGGACCAGAAGAAAAAACACCAAAAGCAGAAGAAACTATACCTATGACTGATTTTTAACATGCTATATCTCGAAAACCAAGCCAGATATTAAAAAAATTTATTCTTTATTTTCGATTTGTTTCTTTGAGTTCTACAAGAATTCATCATCAGATTCTGGCGCCACGGTAATGATAGAATTGCCGAAATTTTTTTCTGAATGCTGATATAGTTCGTGTGATTTCCAAATTCCTCCTGTACAAACTGGGCCAAAGATTTACCTTCAAATTTTCTTGCTTTTCAATATCTTTAGTCAATGATCTGCCCCCTGTCATCAAAGTTTTCGATGTGTATAATACCTCCGGTTTGATTATAGTGTCTTAACTTGGCACAACGATATTGAATTTTTGTTGTATCTGTTCCAAGTGATTCTGTAGGAATTTTGTAACTTAGATATTAGCTCCTTCGGTGAGCACATCTATTATTTCCAGTTAAGAACAATGACTGGTTAGAGGAACTCTTAAAAGACAGGAAGTAAAGTCTCAGCGTAGATAGGCGACATCAGAAGAGATGGAAGTGAGAAAAGGAATTCAACATGGTTGTATATTGAGCTCCTGTAGTTCCATTATTCTAACGAATAATTGCGTTATGGTTCATAGTAAGAAATTTTTCAGTAGATTTTATTATTTCACGCATGATACATTGGAAAAGATCTTAATGAATTCGAAAACATGATTAATCGCAATTAAAAAATAGATGAAAACAAATTTATTTTGAAATTATAATCAACCAGTTACAGTAACGGCTTCCCTGTGAGTACTAAAAAAAAAAAAGCCGGTATTGTGGTGGGTGCCTTGGTGGGCAAACCACATTACAATTATCTTTCATACCTTTATGATTAATAACTGTGGATTTTTAATTTTAATTTTTACGAAGGATTGGAAATTTATTAATTTAGCAAGAATCTCGACGTTGGTTGGAATTTAGGAAAAATTGTCACAATATGACATTTATTTTCTTATCACTGGCGATTACAAGTCTGAGCGAATTTAACGTTAACATTAACACAAATTGGCAAAATCATAAAAGCAACGCTCAGAGTTACAATTAGCCGTCATGGGCAAGCAAACAATTGTATATTTACTTTTAAATATCTCAGAATCAAAATGCAAGAAATAATGACAACTGGAAACAATGAAAAATACAAGTTATGACTACCTCAGACAAAGGCATCATAATACTGTGACTTTACAGTTAAAAAGAAAATCATGGGCGCCAGAATGAACAATATATCATTCGAAAATAACTAGTTCTGGCAAATTATGCCGCTAGCTCAGGGGTTTTTACAATTACTAAAGTGAGAACATGGACCTATCCTCTCAAAGTCGCTTACGGGTTCTGTTCACGGAATGCACAATCACATGGCTTGGTCGTAATCAATTACCATTGTAGTTCTGCGTCTGATGTCTGTGATGAGTGTAGCGGACCCACGATATGTGAGATTATCTCACAAGTCGGCTATAGGCATCTCTGGTCTGGCAATGCGCATCATCGCATTACCGGCTGTGTTGCGGTGATACGCTCGCTCCAGCAAGGCAAGCTGCAGTTAGCGAAAAGAAGTCAACTTTCCAAGTCAACCTCAGACTGGTGCGATCGAAGTTAGAATCTAGAATGTCAGCTCCTCGCTCTTCGGTCCACGAGGAAACTTCTTGCTCCGCCCATTTGTAGTCTCGAAGCTCACATACAACAAAAATTCCCAGGATTTTGAGTTATACGCTCATTTTGATTGGACCTTCAGGTCGGCACCTAATGTCACGTGATATCCTCGATATGTGATTTGGCCAAAGAATCCAACAGAGGTCGGACATATTCGGCTAAGTTCGCCGGGGCGAGAGAACATTCGGGTTTCGGACGGCAGGCTTTTCCCGCTCGGTGAGTGACCCATCCCCAGGGAGCAGGGTGTGTGGTCTGGCAAATCCCAAATCCGCGACTTTTTGTCGCCAAGGCTCGGGAACACCAAGATTAGCTTCAAGCCTACATAGCTCAATAATTCTTGAATATTCGCTTTGCTACGATACACTGTATAAGTTCATCATTTCATTACAGTCCTCACTTGGAATCTTGCGTACTTTATAAAATTACAACAAAAATCTATTCACGTGGTCGCCCAAGATTTATGTAAATTACTCTTATATCATTACATATATAATAAAAAATGCACCTTGTAACGTGGCGACAGCGCGGCTCGTTACAATATGGCCGGCCGTTGGTGAAAAATGAAATTATGGTACAATAATTTTATTTTTAACTACCTAATTCTATCTCCATTGTGACTCAACAAAAACTTAAGCATTTTTATAATTACATTAATTTTAAATGTGATTCCAATAACCATCGGTATTCCTGCCTTGTAAGGTGAATATATAACGGGAGCATATGTCCTTTTGGCCGTCTTACAATTCTTTACAAACAGAAGCACGTGAATTCAGGTAGCCTTCCCAAATACAAAGTTAAATTAAACACAATACTAAAATATACATGAAAATAAATTATTTACATACATGTTTAAATAATAATAATCTTGAAAATAACTTGTATCAAATCTTATCATTAAATTAATAAAATGAAACACATTAATAAAACAAAACATTGTCAGAACACTTATGCAGAAAGTGGTTGAACTATACATTGTATTTACAATTTAGCGTGATGTTTTACTCATGTGCATAAAAATAATTCTGCCTTCAACAAACATCCCTATAGATGCTAGAGGTGAGCGGTAAAATATCTCATTACGTTGCGCGGTTTTAATCTCAACACAACGGAATAGTTTAGTCGGATTCGGTGACGTGATTTGTGTCATGACCGACGTTTAATTCAACAAGCAGTTCAGAGAGAAGATGTGTTCTTTTTCATGGTCAAATATTACCAACGGTAATCTTGGATTTGAATGATGCGGCATTTACTCATAATTCAACGTGGTGTGGAATGAGCGATGTAAGTACATGTTTAGTTTGTTACGTAAATTATGAACCTTACTCGTTGAATGTTAGGTGGTCTCCTAATTAGTCTTTCATTGGTCGACATCTCTAACTTGTAATATACCGTCTGTGAAGTGATTGCGAATTTCATGGCGAAAGGAAACTGTATTTGCTCATGGGTATATGTAATGGAATTTCTATCAAAATTTACCATTCCCATATGAGACATTATACACATTATGCGGTTTGACGTGAACTTTCATCATCGTCAACCAAAGTCGCTGTAGCATCTTTGGCGTACAAGCGGACCCAAAATATCCATTCGGCACACAAATTGAAAGGATAATGAATAGCGTAACTATCATTCCTCGGTAATATTACGATTCCTTCACAATGGGTCTATTGATGACTCGAGATTATCTCGACATTCAAAGAATAAAATTTTCTCCCTTTTTTTGTTTGTTTTTATTTAGGATTTATTATAACCCTCTTAACATGTCCGTATACTCCACGTTTTATGCCGAAAATGCATCCCAGTTAGCGAATATTTTCTTTTATACACTTATGCTTCTTTAGCTTGTATGAAAAGGTCGTAAGCTTGTGCATAGAACGGTACGATCTCAGGTTTTCCATTTGCCAATACAAAGCAATTTTGAGATTTCACGCTAGCAGAATACTATGAATCTATATAAAGCAAGAATATAAACCTTGAAATTATTTTCGTTGAGTGCACACAATTCTGAGCAAAACATGTGCTGTCCAACAATAGTTTTAATCTAATTTACGGAATACTATACAATTTACAGTAAGGGTACGCGAAATACCGCTAGAACGAGGCGTGAAACTTTTGTTTTCTTTCTCCATTCATTCTTGGGTATGCGCTACCTGCCAGAATTCTAGGAACCTGCCGATTGAGTTCAGCTGCCTACCTGCGTTAATGACCTCAGCTGTTCGATGGTAGCTGTTTCCCCACTCTTTCGAAACCGTTACTTTGTATGAAATGGCTTTAAATTCCGGGCGTTATGAGGCCCGATCTCGGTTTGTCCGTTCGTCAACATATAACAATTTTTCGAGATCACTCTGGCAACCGAATAAGGCCAGAAATATAGCATGAAAAACTTCGATATCACCAATAATCTTATCGTTCACGTCTTCACCATCTGTGCAATTATCATATACAAAATCCCCTTTTTAATTGAAGTTAGCATCAAAGATACTTATTTTAACTTGCAAAGTTAGCTGAATTATTGAATATATCCCGTAAATAAAGTTTTTCCCCTTAGCCTTTATAAATGCAGTCGCCTTTAACTTTTTGCTCTTCGACCTCGCTCTATCGTTAGCAAAATAACAGCAAGGTATTGTGAAAGCTATCCTGTGTATCTGTAATCCTTCGATTTATGATTCCTAATTTCTGTGATGACTAATACAATTTAAAAAAATCTTTCTGGCAAGGTTTCGTGTTCTATAGGGCATTATCCATGGCACGTTAGCCACCCTTTACAGATACACAAAAAAAAAACCAAGAAGTAAATTTCGTTGACGAGATAACTTGCGATCTTCGATCAACACAGACAAAGAGTCATTACGCTCGCTGTACCTTCTGCTCAGAAAAGATATAATGCAAACTACCTAAGGTAAAATGTTACATCGAACTCCTGCCTCACAAATGTTGAAAACCTTTTCGTTTATGTGCCACAAAAATACATCTTAGAAAGCATATCACAATATTTGTATCGCTGTCAGACTCATTGTGATTGCGAAGACAAGGAAATTGTGCCTGCTAATGGCGCTTCATTTTCCGCGAGTGCGTATCAATTTATTTGGCTCAGGAAAAACATTTAATACTTCAAGATTTTTATCAAATCAAGTCCAATTAACAGCGTGAAAGTCAAAAGTGACTATTAATATTTCACGTGGACAAAATATAAAGTTCGGAATAGCGAAAAAAAAAAACATTAAAAATTCCGAATATGGAAATATCCTAGTAGCTTTAACTGTAAGTGCAAATTTGCTACTTGAATTTCGTTTGATTTTCCGTTTATCTAATCTTTCCAGAAGAACAGACGGTTTAGACTAGCGGAACTGGCATCGGCGTTTTTCAAGCATGATTAATTTCAGTAAGGCGTCTAACCTTAAAGAATGTATACTATACTGTACATTTAATTTTTTTATATATACTGATCCAAATAGGACAATTTCATATTCAACCTTTTCGTCATCGTATTCGGCACGCTACAAAACTTGTTGAATCATGCCTACAATGTTATTGCGGCGCATCGTTTCCGGGTGCGGCCGTCCTATCGCACATATTCCTTTTCTTCCTTTTGCTGGCCTTGGACTTTGGAATCCTCGTATTTCTACGGCAACTGCATTAATTGCAGCCCGTTCCTTGCCAAAATGCTTTCCACCTCCGCGGTCATTTCCGTTCTGCCAAAACGAATTTCCCGGTTTCCCCTTTGTATCGCCGTTATTACGACGTGGTTCACCATCGGCCATCGGGCTGTCGCTTGTTATAAAAATTTCCTCTTGGGAATCTTTATGCGAGCGTCCCCTTTCCGTGATTATCGTGTGGCCTCGTCTCTACTTGCGGTTCCAAGCTATTATTGTCGGCTTCCCGCCGCTCAAAGATACATGCTTGCCGTCCTATCCGATCTAAATTCCTTAACGTGTCCAATAATTCCTGGCACAGTACGTATGAGGATTGGATGTTATTAGGGATTGGACTTGTGAACCGAAATGTGCCGCGGCCATTTCCAACAAACTCCCCGTCCGACATCCGAACATCGAACTGCCTAGTGAGGACTAGCAATTTATTCACATATCTCTCCATAGATGAATTTTGCTTCGGGACATATCTGCCCTGATACAATTTTATTCTCGCTTGGTTTTGGATCCTGCTAGACCAGAATGTTTCAAGAAAACACTTTCCGAAACTCTTCGTATGACATTTCCGGTTCGCAAGTGATTTGAAACCAAAGACGGTCGGCTTCTGATAATGACTGCTCAACCAGGATAAGCTTCATCGCTTCGGGAACCCCTTTTATTTGAAAGTACCTCTCCATTTCGGCGAGGTATGCTTTCGGATTAATGTCTTTACGGGATCCGAAATATGGGAGCTTTAATTCATATGGGCAGCTGCGTAATGCATGCCATTACCCTGAATTTGAACATTGCCGGCATTAGAACTACTTAGCTCTTTCATTCTAGTTTCTAGCCGTAAGAGCTTAGAACTAGTGGCTTTCCGACAGTTCGTCCTGTGACAATTTTAACTCGGTTTGTGCCGTCTTAACGAGCTCAACCGAACTTGCCACGCAGTTACCTCCGAGTCAAGTTTTCGGATGTTTTGTTCAGTAAGGTCTTTGACCTTGTGAACAAATTCCGAAATTTGTCCTAGGTTTGGCCGTTCTCGTTTCGCATCTGTTCAATGGACAGGTCGGTGGCGTCAAGTCTTTAGTCAACTGTTTATTGCCCGTTTGCAAAGAAGCACAGGTAGTTTTCACTTCTTCTGTGTCCTTTCCACTTAGAAACAATTTTAGTTACATCAGACTTGAATTCGGACATTTCTTTTGTGACCACAGAACGGAAGGTGGATATTCCCCGTCCAAATTTGTTAATATCGCAGCTTGCGAATCAAATCGTGCATCAAAACTCTGCTTAAGCAAATCCGAATTTCTCTTATTTTCCTCCTTTTGTGAATCAAAACGCTTGTTTATTTCCAGAAATTGCTGGCTTGATTCCTCTTTTTGTGAATCGAACCGCTTGTTTAATTCCTGTCTATGTGAATCAAATTGCTGCCTTTGTGAATCAAATTGCTGCCCTATTGCAGTCATCAACATGTTAAGCATTTGCTGTTGGGTCTGTTCTGAATGTGTGAGCGTATTCTGTGTCATTTCACCGACAGGAGACGGAAAATTTTCCATATCTTCCTGTGGCGACAAAGTAGACTGCGAACTATATGAGTGGGTCGGAACTTCAGAACTTACGTTCCCCTCCCCAGCAGCCAATATTTCGCTTTGTTCCGTTAACTGAACCTGATCGTTCATGATTTCGGGAGATTTTTGCCTATCAGACTGATCTTCCATATCGAAATCTTTTATCGTACGAGATCGTAGCTTCATATGAACACAACGAATGAATTTACACCGCAATTGTGCAATGACGAAATCTAGACTCACAACAACAAGAATACCGCGAATTTCAATACACACAAATATACATATACCCCTCCAAAATACAACAAGAGAAAAGCAACGATGAATCATGCAACACAACACCATGAAAGCAGACTTACTCTCAAACACATGGGCAAAACATGCGTGTCTTTAATTTTCTTAGAAGCTACCATGCATTAAGAAATCAACACTGGCGTTACTCATTTAAAATTTTTGAACTGATCACAAAATTGTTACAATACAAAGTGTATTGCATTTCAATTGAAATACACAAATGAACTTCCTTTTAATGCGTTGAAACAAAATAAATTTTATGCATTGAAACAAAATAAATTTTATGCATTAAAATATAAGTGAAACATCAAAATAAAATCTTGTATGAATATCTATTGACTACAAGAATGATAAAACAGCCAAAAACCATGTGCAACATTCCATGAAACTTTCCGAATTTGGGCTCAAATAGTATTAATTTGAATTATGCCACCAAGTTCGCAGACATTAAGTAGTAATGTCTCATCTGGCACCAGCGTTGGGCGACATTATGTGGTGGGTGCCTTGGTGGGCAAACCACATTACAATTATCTTTCATACCTTTATGATTAATAACTGTGGATTTAATTTTAATTTTTACGAAGGATTGGAAATTTATTAATTTAGCAAGAATCTCGACGTTGGTTGGAATTTAGGAAAATTGTCACAATATGACATTTATTTCTTATCACTGGCGATTACAAGTCTGAGCGAATTTACCGTTAACATTAACACAAATTGGCAAAATCATAAAAGCAACGCTCAGAGTTACAATTAGCCGTCATGGGCAAGCAAACAATTGTATATTTACTTTTAAATATCTCAGAATCAAAATGCAAGAAATAATGACAACTGGAAACAATGAAAAATACAAGTTATGACTACCTCAGACAAAGGCATCATAATACTGTGACTTTACAGTTAAAAAGAAAATCATGGGCGCCAGAATGAACAATATATCATTCGAAAATAACTAGTTCTGGCAAATTATGCCGCTAGCTCAGGGGTTTTTACAATTACAAAGTGAGAACATGGACCTATCCTCTCAAAGTCGCTTACGGGTTCTGTTTCACGGAATGCACAATCACATGGCTTGGTCGTAATCAATTACCATTGTAGTTCTGCGTCTGATGTCTGTGATGAGTGTAGCGGACCCACGATATGTGAGATTATCTCACAAGTCGGCTATAGGCATCTCTGGTCTGGCAATGCGCATCATCGCATTACCGGCTGTGTTGCGGTGATACGCTCGCTCCAGCAAGGCAAGCTGCAGTTAGCGAAAAGAAGTCAACTTTCCAAGTCAACCTCAGACTGGTGCGATCGAAGTTAGAATCTAGACTGTCAGCTCCTCGCTCTTCGGTCCACGAGGAAACTTCTTGCTCCGCCCATTTGTAGTCTCGAAGCTCACATACAACAAAAATTCCCAGGATTTTGAGTTATACGCTCATTTTGATTGGACCTTCAGGTCGGCACCTAATGTCACGTGATATCCTCGATATGTGATTTGGCCAAAGAATCCAACAGAGGTCGGACATATTCGGCTAAGTTCGCCGGGGCGAGAGAACATTCGGGTTTCGGACGGCAGGCTTTTCCCGCTCGGTGAGTGACCCATCCCCAGGGAGCAGGGTGTGTGGTCTGGCAAATCCCAAATCCGCGACTTTTTGTCGCCAAGGCTCGGGAACACCAAGATTAGCTTCAAGCCTACATAGCTCAATAATTCTTGAATATTCGCTTTGCTACGATACACTGTATAAGTTCATCATTTCATTACAGTCCTCACTTGGAATCTTGCGTACTTTATAAAATTACAACAAAAATCTATTCACGTGGTCGCCCAAGATTTATGTAAATTACTCTTATATCATTACATATATAATAAAAAAATGCACCTTGTAACGTGGCGACAGCGCGGCTCGTTACAGTATAGATAGGATATCTTCTATCACTTCTAATTAATAGGTTCCTTCCTGTTGGACATCAAACAATTTTAGTTTCTCCTATCAGAAATCTCACTTTCAATTTTATTTTCAGAATCCATGATACGATTCAGCAAAACAACCAATTCTCTTACCCCTATCACGATCACGTGACAATGTCAGCGTTGAAATCTTTCACCACTTTTCGTTTATTTTTTTTTTTAATCTATTTATTTATTTATTTTAGCAAGTGTAGGAAAAGATTAACGTATTAACGTATCACACTCCGGAATCCTAACCGTGAAACTCTTGATTTCCAATCGAATACGAATATATAGTTTTTTTTAACTGCTTTACGTCTCTTTTTAACATCGAGGTCTTTAGAGACGGGAAAGAATGGGCGGCAAGGATGGGGGCAAGAAATGGGAAGGAATTCGGCCATGGCCTTTTTGAAGGAAGCGTCTCGGCATTTGCCAGGAGTGATTTGGGGAAACCATGGAAAACCCAAATCTGGATGCTCGGACGGGGATTCGAACCGCAGTCCTCCCGATTGCGAGACGAGAACGCTAACTGTTACACCGCCCCGCTCGGTCGAATATATAGATTAAAACTTTGTCAAATAATCTTACTACAATGATTATTCACATATTTTTTTTTTTTGTATTGCTCGAAAAGTCATCACTCAATTTTTTTTTAATTTTTGTTAGGATCAACTTGGTAGCGATTTCATTTTCTAAATTATTTTCTTCGCTGAAAGCCTTAACGGCGGGGGAAGTGACCCAGCGCCTGGCGGCAGACGACCCTGTTATCCAGCGCGTGTATCGATTGCGCTCGCAGGCGGCAGGTGGCAACCTCGTGCCGCCCGCTATCCCTGACGTCACAGGAGGTTCCGTTCTCGGAATAGAGGCCTAGGACGCGGCGTGTCAAGCGGGGTTCGCCGAAATCATAATTCTATACCTTTGGGCTACCGAGATTAACTTAACCGGAAATTTTATTCATACACATCTATACCCTCCAATTCATTAAACATCAAAGGAGTTAGCGTGTGCTTTGCACCAAAACTAATCTCTGGCTGGTGTATTCAAATCACTAACGGCATCAGATAAAAAAAAATTCTTATTGGCATCTAATTTCTCTCCTCTTATCTATCCCATCAATGGAACTCAAAATCGTTGATAGGAAAAGTATTTCACTGCATTCATAAACTAGAGAAACTGTTTGCGTGTTACCATGTAAAGGCGTGCATAAACTTTGTCGTCTGTATATCATAAAATCCTACCTCAATCCCCATACGAATTCTGCGACACTTTCGTATGGACTGTGGCGAGCGGTCACAAATCGTGTATCTCTTCTCCATACTATTAACGAAAGCCTTGCGATACGGATCCCATAGACCACATCATTAAGAGCATTTGAAGGAGTGAACCATAAAATGGTAGTAAATAAGGTAATAAATATTGGAGTGGATGAGAAAGTGATTTGATGGTAGATGAATTTTTAAAAGATAGGAAATAGAAAATTAGGGAAAGAAATGCAGTATCAAAAGAAGTGGAAGTAAAAATGGGAGTACCACAAGGTAGCGTATTGGGACCACTGCTATTCATTAATCTAATGAATAATTGTGTTGATCGGAAATTAGATTGTTTGCAGACGACATAATGCTACTTATAAGGATCAAACGGTAGAGGACTGTAAACAGTTCAACAGTAATCTGGACAGGATATCTAGTTGGGTTAGTGATGAATGTAAATGCAAAGAAGAGTCAGCTTCTTGGATACACAAATTAAAAACTAAAGGTAGGAAAAGAACTGCTCGTTGAAGACTTGAAATTTAAATATCTTTTCATAACATTTCATAAAAAGCTTAATTGGGCAGGACAAATTGGACAGGTACTAGGAAATGGTTTCAAAATTCTGTACTTGTTGGAGAGAGTGATGAGGGGATGTACGAGAGAAGTAAAGGAATTGGGTTACAAAACTTTGGTCAGACCATTGCTCGAATTTGGTAGTGTAGTATGGGATACTCATTTTGCGTATCACATAAAGGAGTTGGAGAGGGTGCAAAAGAGGGCTGCTAGATTTGTTTCTGTAAATTACCGCAGAACACAATCATTAACAGATATGATAAAAGAGCTGGAATGGGATTAATTGGAAGACAGGAGGAGGGAGAAGAGGGTCATGGGAGTGTACAAGGTGTATATTGGTGATGAGGCATGGAAAGATATTAGTGTAAGAATTAAAAGGAATGCATGGAAGGGAAAAGATTACCATGACCAAAAGCTGTCACTAGATTTCAGGCGCAAGGGTGTAGGAAGATTGTCTTTTATAGGTAAGGGTGTCAGGGATTGGAATAAATTACCAAGAGAAATGAATAATTTACCAAAAACGCTTAAGGAATCTACAATTAAAATTTGTAAATAGGGGGGAATTTAACACTCCAGATATAAAAGAAAATTTAAAATAATAAAATAAAAAAGGGTAATCAGATGAATAGGGGTATTGCCACCGGAACGTTACCGCCATCGCAATTAAATTCAGTGAATCGCGGAATACTAATAACAGTAGCAGAAGTAGATTTCCCATTGACCGATGTCGATTGTTGAGTTCACTTAACGTTGCTTTGTAATGTTTCATCTAGGTTTTTAAAGGATTCGATATTCCCAAAAACCCAATGCCTTACTTTGTACCCATGGACATGTGGTATTTAATTATTCGTAATGCCCATTACCTATAACTTGTTGGATTTTAATTTAGCCTGCCTTTTATCTAAAAATGTTGAAATAACTCCGAGATCAATTTGAATTTTTGAACATCAGCAGAAAACTTTACTTTCCTGCAGACAAATGCACCATCAAAAAACAGTTTTAAAAGGCTATTAACATTGTTTCCAAGATCGTTTATTTCTTTTCTTCGTAGAATTTCATAACGTTCGAGCATACGATATATTCCAAACCTATACTGCACGTAAGTATTAAACATATCCGGGACAACTGATGGGGTCTGTTCAAATAACTTGTGTGATATTCCATTGGCAAGCTACTTTTTCCTCGATTAACAAATAATAGTATTTTTCGATCAGAAAACCGAGAGTGGTGATGTAACGGTTAGCATTCTGGCCTCGTATTCGGGAGGACGGCGGTTCGAATCCCCGTCCGGGCATCCAGATCTGGGTTTTCCATGGTTTCCCAAATCACTCCAGGCAAATGCCGGGATGCTTCCTTCAAAAGGCCATGGCCGAATTCCTTCCCATTCCTTGCCCTCCATCCTTTTCCGTCCCTAAATACCTCGCTGTTAAGAGACGTTAAGCAGTTTAAAAAAATCGATCATAAAAGGTACCAATTTCAGTCGTATACTCTGAAAACACTCATACAGTGATGCAATAGGAACATGGCAATTTTTCCAGTTTTCACATGCTTTACGATAACGCCAGGAATTATTTATAACGAATCTGTATCTGTATCTGTATGCAAACTATTTTTTGTTTAGTGAATGAATTATTAAATTTTCTATGAAGAATATTCCCTTTAACACGGCTTCCTTTAGCATACTATCCACATTGTACGAATAAAGGCGAACCGTTGCGATTAATACTGACTTTTTTACGTTCGACCAAAATTACTTCTAGTTATCTGCTAGAATTATCGAAAGCGTATTGCGACGTAAATCGCATCATGCATCACATTTCTAAATCATCTTCCTTATGTTTCTACGTTCCAACCTTCCCTCCTTCTTCTCGAAAGTTTTTTATCCTTTTTTCGCCTCTTGCCACTATCACAGTGGATCTCTCCCTGTATGACTGTCAGCTTCGGTTCACTTCCGTCTATACATTCGCTAATAGTGTACGTTAAACTTTATTAATATTAACTTAATTGCGATTGAGCACACGCTCCGGTGGCAATTTTCTGTCGTCTAATTACCCCTTTTTATTTTACTTTTTTACTATGTTATATAATTTGAGTGTTAAATTCCTCCTTTATCTACTTTTGCGATTTCCAAATTTTAAATTCCTTAAACGTTTTTGGTAAATTATTCATTACTTCACTTGGTAATGTGTTCAAATCCCTGACGCCCTTATCAACAAAATAAAATTTTTTCACTCCCTTATGCATGAAATCGAATGCCAGTTTGTGGTCATCGTCATCTTTCCCCTTCAATGCACTATTCCCAATTCTTCGACCAAAGTCCCATCACCAACATATGCCCTGTACATTCCCCCTCCTCCTTTCCTCCAATGACTAGCAATCAACCTCCTTTATCACATCATTTGCTGACTGGGTCCACCAATAATTTGCACACAAAAATCTAGCTGCTCTTCTTTTCACACTCTCCAACTCCTGTATATGATATCCAAAATATGGTCCCATACTACACGACCATATTCAAGCAATGGTCTGAACAAAGTTTTGTAACCTAATTCCGTAACATCTCTGGTACATCACTCTCTCCAACAAGTGCATGATTTTAAAACGTTTTCCTACAACCTGTCCAATGTGCTCTGCCCAGTTGAGTTTTTTATCAAACGTTATGCCAAGATATTTACACTTCAAGCATTCAACAAGCAATTCTGACCCCAACCGTATAATCATAAACAATCTTAAGCTTTAGTTTTTTATCTGTGTACCTAATAAGCTGACTCTTCTTGCCATTTATCTTCATTCCATGCTGACCTGCACATTTACGTAGATATTCTATCCAGGTCACTCTGCAGCTGTTCATAGTCTTCTCGTGTTTTTGCCCTTACTATATATCTTCCGCAAATAACCTAAATTTTTACTGTAAGCCATCAGTACAATCATTCATTAGAATAACGAACAGCAATGGTCTCAATACAGTACCCTGTGACACTCCCATATTTACTTTTATTTATAATGTATCTCCTACTCTAACACTTTGCTTTCTGGCTTTTAATAATTCCTCTGCCCAGCAAATAACTTTTTTATCTAGTGCAATAGGTTTCAGTTTAATTAAAACTATTTTATGATTCACTCTTTCAAGTGCAATATCTCTTGAGCGGAGCCTCTCGTTATTTCAAGTACACGAAACTTTTGCTTCGGTTGCGTTCTAAAAGCTCTTTTGCAGCTTTTCAAATTTGTAAACGCTCTTCTTTTTCGTTTCATGTTGAGCTATTGGTTTTACGGTTGTATTTACTGCTTTGCGACAGCTTATTCCCGTATTTGTTGAAATATTTTCTGGCCTTTATTCTGCGATAAGATCGAAAATGTGTTAGTTACCATTAAGGTACTATACTTGTTCAATGATCGGTTGTTCATGATCATAATAAGAGGACAGTTCGAAAACGATTTCGTAGAGTCTTTTGGCCCTGTCACTATTTTTGCTACCAAACTGCTTAATGACTAGTTGACGTCATCTCCTAGCAAATTATATGGTAATTAGTGTAAGCCTGTGACCGTAATTTTTTTTTTTTTTTTTTATTTTTGCCTATCGTCACAGTTTTTAGGATGAAAGATTATGACCTGATTTGACCAAATATAAATTTGACCTGTGTTTCAGGGTGAATAGAATCTCTTAAGCTCGAAGAACTAAGAAGCACTAATAGAGCTAGATATATAACGCAAACAGGGGCCTTAAAAACAAACTTGACTTTTATTTGGCCCTTAAAGTTCACTCTGCAAAATTAAAAAAAAAAAAATTAAAAATGCTGTTTTCTTCGAAAGCATCACGTTGCTTTCTATTGAGACTGGGCAAACACTCATAATGTAATCATTGGTCGTAGTATCTGTAACGGCCACAGAACTTAATACACATTCCATATTATTAAACAGTTGAGCAACTCCGATTAAATGAATTACCAGAATAGTTGATTCGGTAACATATTTGGTCTGATGTCCGCTTAAAATGATCTAATAACTCATGAACGGTGAACATGAATAAAGACCATTAGTTAAAGTGGTCAGTAAAATACCTAAAAAGCTAATAAACCGTAGTGCATAAACTTAGGTCAAGCAACAACATTAGTGAAAGTTTTAATTAAATTGAAATTTATCCTAAGCCTGAATGATAATTGGCATTCGTGATTACAGCAGAGACCAGGAGTAATTTTTTTAAAAGTATTTTTTAGTTTCTTTCATTAGCAACATATTACTGAAAAGCAGATCCACGTTTTTTCAGCCGAAAAATGTATCAATATTTTTTTTAACTATGAAACGATACGAAAACCAAACTTAATTAATGTACCTGTATTATGGTAATTAATTTGATAGTAGTTGCTTAGTTATTAAATTGTGGACATAACCACGAATTTCTTCTAATGGTATCTCTGGTAGCTTTTTTTCTTTAGCGAAGGCACCGTTCTCCAGCCAATAGCTATCGAGGTGAGTGAATGCGTGAGTGAGCTTAAGAAATTATATTATACATAAAATCGTAGGACTACTTCATTTGAATTGTTTCTCACTGCCTTGACAACATTTATTTCGGAATCACTTGTTTTTCCGCTTTCGAATGACTGTTGTGGAGTTTATGATCCGTATCGCAAGCGATTGATTAACACGTTTGAGAAAGTACAGAAGAAAGCCGCTCGATTCGTGACAGCTAGTTACAGCCCTTATGAAAGCGTCACAGAATTGATACATAGATTGGGCTGGTATCGTTTGGAAGACAGACGACGTCATTTTCGTTTGAATTTGTTGGAGAATATGCGAAAATCTTTAATTTTCGAGTGCAATGGAATACTTCTTCCGCCTAACTAATTAGGTCGCAATGACAGGAGGGATAAGATTAGAGAAATAAGATGCCGTACTAATACTTTTATGTATTCTTTCTTTACTCGTTCCGTTCGAGATTGGAATGCACAGAAATAGGATTGATGCTTATCACCCTCTGCCACCCACAATATTTGTGAATTGAAGAGTATAAATGTAGATGTAGATCTTGTCGCTTTTAGGAAGACCTTATAGTTTTTTATCTAGTTTTAATTTAATCCAATTTATTTCGCAAACCAAATCAAATTCTATTTCAGTACATCGCAGATTTTTATTTGCCACTGTAAATACACCAAATCTAGGAGAATGGAACGTACCCTTTTAGGATACGGTCAGGATATTATTAAAAGTTTCCGAGATATTTCGACGGGAAGTAGCGAACTCATGAATTTACTCCCGTCCAATCGTCGCCTAACGCGCCTATAGGAGTTTCACTTCAAAAAGTTAAAAGTCTGTTGAGGTTACTGTTTTCAATTCTTTCAAGTCCTTTCCATAAGCAAACGATTCATTTCCGATACGACCAGTAATCTGTAAGAGATAAATCAGCTCTCAAAGCCATCAGTATTATTGCTGCCTACTGAACAGTTCCGAAAAATGAGTTTGGTTGGTGTAAAACTAGCAGGGAACAACTGCTAACTGGTATAGCGTGCGCCGCTGCTGCCACCTGCACGGGGGCTCGGAGTGCCAAGTTTTGTCGCACGCTTTCCTCCTGGGAGGTCTGGCAAGAGCGGACGGGAACTAGTTTACCAACTAGAGCCAACTCCCGGCTGGACAGAATTTTGATGACTTCGACTTGGTACTTGGAAGACAAGGTGTCCTCGTAGCTAACCAAGTACGGGGTGGCCTTCAAGACCTGGCAAACCACCAACTCTTTGAAATGCTGATGTATCTCATGTATTTTAGAAGTCAGCATACCGATTGCAATAATTTTGTTTATTTTCTTTCGAAGTATTAACCGAGCGTGGTGGGTGAGATCTGGCCTCGTATTTGGGAGTACGCGGGTTGGAATCCCCGCCCGGCTATCCAGATTTGGGGTTTTCCATAGTTTCTCCAAATCACTCCAGGCAAATTCCAGGATGGTTCCTTTCTAAAGGCCATGGCTCAATTCCTTCCCGTTCCTTTCCTACCTCTAATGACTTCAACGTTGATTTACAATAAATTGCAAGACAAACATACAAAATGATATCTATTCAACCCCTAGCTTGCTACAAATAATTCATAAAAAATTTTTTTCTGTCGTCAGTCTTTCGACTGGTTTGATGCAATCCTCCATCCTTTCCTATCCTGTGCTAACCTCTTCATTTGTACATACCCCATACAGCCCACGTACACAATTATCTGCTTCATATATTCTAATCTCTGTCTTCCTCTACAGTTCTTACCTTCGACTGTTCCCTCGACTAACAAATTAACCAATCCAGCATATCCCAAAATATGACCAACCAACCTGTCTCTTCTTTCCGTAAGCTTCTTCCACAAACTTCTTTTCTCACCCATCATTTCCAAAACTCGTTCATTTCTTACTTTGTCTGTCCACTTAATTTTCAGCATTCTTCTGTAGCACCACATTTCAAATGCTTCAATATTCTTTATTTCCTGTATTCCTAAAGTCCATGTTTCGCAACCATGAAGTGCTGTGCTCCACACAAAGAGTTTTAAAAAGTTCTTTCTAATTCCTAGATCAATATTTGAAACTAAAAGGTTTCTCTTTTTAAAGTAGGCTCTTTTTGGTATTCTGCTTTTAACATCATTCTTGCTTCGGCCATCGGTTGTAATTTTACTTTCCAAGTAACAGAATTCACTTACTTCTCCTATTGCATCCGATCCTATTTTTATATTTAATCTACTAGTATTGGTATCATTTCTGCTACGTTTCATCACTTTTGTCTTGCTTTGATTTATATTCAGTCCAAAATCTTCCTTCAGTATTTTGTTCATGCCATTCAGTAACTTCTCAATATCCTCAGCCCTCTCTGCTAACAAGACAATGTCATCAGAAAATCGTAGCATACCGATTTTTTCTCCCTGAAAACTTATGCCATATGGAAATTTTTCTTTGACTTTCATCATTGCTTCTTCTACACACAAGTTGAATATTAACGGGGATAGACTACAACCTTGTCTCACACCCTTTTTAACTGATGCTTGTCTCTCGTGATTCTCTACTTTTATTATAGCCACTTGATTCTTATATAGTTTATAGAATATTCTTCTATCTCCATAGTTTAGACCTGACTTGTTTAAAATTTTGAACATCTTGTCCCACCTAACATTATCAAAAGCTTTTTCTAAATCAACAAATGCCATAAAAGTATCTTTGTTTTTCTTGATCCACCCTAAATACATTTTATTTAAAATCTGGGTTTTAGGGCTTTTACAGCGGGGCCCGTAGCAAATGAGTAGGGGAGGCCTTTTGGTTTTCGCCGTCCGGAGCAGTGGTAAAGCTAAAAAAAAAAAGAACCGTGAGGCCCGTAGCTTTTGCTAAGTCTTGCTAAGTGGCACTGTCCAAACCTCTCCGCAGTGCGTATAGAGAGAGGGCATATAATACTGTTGATAGTGACTCGTCCGTCGGGGATGGGGACTTTTATTATGGTGGTATCCCGTGCCTTTCGGAAGAGTAGGCCCGAAGGGGGACGGCACCGGGTTCCACCCTCTCCCTTCTTTCATCTCCCTTCCATGACACACTACACTGAGCATACAATCTGTCACACCTACTGACACTACCATACTGCAACCCTAGTTCATGTAGTCGTAAGATTCCGCGGCCAGAGTTGGTTGGTTCTGGCGACGCCGCGTCATGAAGTATGCATCCTTCTGTTGTCATCTTCTGGTCAGTCACCCGACAGCCAAGAATCAACCCTAGTTCATCTTCCCAGAAGTTGCAATTGATGGGTAAACATCTCTCATGGTAACCGCCTGCGCGTAGGATACGTGTAAGATGTTGATAAGAAGAAGATTTCCACTCTGATTCACATCACTTGAAAAATATACAGGGTGTTACAAAAAGGTACGGCCAAACTTTCAGGAAACATTCCTCACACACAAACAAAGAAAATATGTTATGTGGACATGTGTCCGGAAACGCTTACTTTCCATGTTAGAGCTCATTTTATTACTTCTCTTCAAATCACATTAAACATGGAATGGAAACACACAGCAACAGAACGTACCAGCGTGACTTCAAACACTTTGTTACAGGAAATGTTCAAATTGTCGTCCGTTAGCGAGGATACATGCATCCACCCTCCGTCGCATTGAATCCCTGATGCGCTGATGCAGCCCTGGAGAATGGCGTATTGTATCACAGCCGTCCACAATATGAGCTATAACATGGAAAGTA
>JARYHS010012519.1:222062730-222180813 GCA_031002005.1 Vandiemenella viatica | reverse complement strand
TGGAATGCATAGGAACGAGATTAGCTTTGGTGCTGAGCACCCTCTGCCACCCACAATTTTGTGAATTGCAGAGTATATATGTAGATGTAGAATACAGTTTTAAAATGCGAAGCACCATCCTATCTTTTTCCTACAAGACTCTTCTGCAAACTTCTTTCCTCACCCATCATTTCCCAAACACGTTCATTTAGTACTTTATCTCTCAATTTTAAGCATCCCTTTATAGCACCGCATTTCAAATGCTACAATTTTCCGATTTTCACTACCACAACGTACTGTGCTCCACACATAGAGATGTAAAAAGTTTTTTCTAAGCCCTGTATCAATATGTGAAGCTAAAACAAGGTACTTTTCGCTAGTGCTATGATGCTTTCAACATCATTCCTGCTTCTTCCATCAGCAGTAACTTTACTTTCTAAATAACAGAATTTATTTGCTACTCATTACATCTGAGCCTTTTGTATTTAATCTCCTGTTGTTGATATCGCTTCCACTACATTTAATCGCTTTTGTCTTGCTTTTGTTTACGTTTAGTCCAAATTAATCCCCCAGAATTTTATACATTGAATTCGTTGAATCTCACACTATCTTGAATCTTTTTCGATAACAGGTAAATGTCAACAGTAAATAACAACATACTGATTGTTTTCCTTCTACACTTGTGTAACAATAAAAAAAAAATACTTATAAAAATACTGTATACGTAGCAAGTAGCATAAAAGAAGTAATATAAGTACTGCTTTTATTACGGTTGCGAACCTACGAATGGAAGAATAATCCCATCTGTCACAGTCTCGTAACTGCAATATCTATTAATTTAAGAAATTGAATATTGTGAAGACGCAGCCTCTTACTAATGTCAATCCTTTAAATAAATTATCTTGGTGTCGGAGGTGATAAACATTGATTAATTATACATTTGTATATTTTTGCTATGAATAATTCGTGTTTTTGATGGATAAGAAAGATTTAAATGAACTGCAATTTGATTAAATGCAATACAGTATCTGAAATTTTCATCAAAAGACTGCAATTAAGAATGATACGTAAGCCATAGTGTTTAGTGCTATTTTAGAATGTTTAGAGTTTTATTTTATCAGTTTAGTATTTAAATGCTCGTAAATGTTCATTACTGTAAAAGGATCTGACACTAAAGCATACATGGTTAACCTGTAACTGCACCTAAATCATCTACAACAAACTACCCATCATTGAAAAATATAAGAAGCTTAGTACATACTTTAGTGAATATTGAAATCACCTAGCAACCTGAAAAAAATTACCTGTAAATCTTTGCAAACCAAATTGTAAAACACCAAGCTCCGAGTAATTTAGCATGGCGACCGTGACAGGAATGATTAATCAGCAACGATATTCAGTGTTCTACAACAACTTACAGCGAGAAGTTTATCATGTCGACCGTCGACGGGCCTGTTTTTGGAATATCTACAGGTGAGCTGGTGTCATTCCGGTATAAGGATTTACAAGTAATACACATTAAGTCTAAATTTTTGGATTTGATTAACCAGGCGATTGCTCCTAAATCATGTAGAAGGAACTACCCGTCACTGAAAAGTATAAGGAGTTTAGTAAATATTTTTCTGAAAGTTAAAATTACCTTGCGACTTGACAAAATTAGCCTGTAAATCTTCTGTTTATGTTCTGTGTACTTTAACGATATATTATTTCTGTTGCCAACATCCCTTTTTTTTAAACTGATACCAAGCCTACAGCGATTTCTGATATAGCTTTCCCTCCGTCGGCCAATGTTTTGTAACCTAAGTTCCTCTCTTCGGTGCTATATCCCCTCATTTCCCTCTCCAACAAAACAAGAATTTTGAAACTGGTCCCTAGCACCTGCTCATACGTCCCAACCAGTTGAATTTCCTATCAAACGTTGTGCACTAGTCATTACACTTAAGATCCTCAAACACCAATTTCTTCAAGGTGTTCGAAACGTATGCGGGTCTACTAACAGTTATACATCAGTTATCGTCAAGAACTACCATCCCCCGCAACTACGTGATATGTGTGTGAGTAAGGTAAGCAGCCGAGACATTTGGAGTTAATTGCGGTGAAAGGGCGAAGCCTGGGAAGCGCGTGGGAGCTGTACGCTGAATGTAGCCTCCGCAGCCACTTGTACAAATGCCACCACTGTACACCTTCCACCCACACCTTAGAAACACCTGCTGTAGCAGTTAAGTGGCAGTATCATAAAATCCACTGCGTTATAAATGGGTGTGGCTGGCAGCCAGATTAAATGGTAACAGCTTGTTTGTCAATTGTTAATAATCACCTGAAGATTACTGCACAGGAAGAGGTCGAAACGTGACATTTATTAAGTATAATTCTCTCGTAGTGACGTGAAGATTTCAAATTTGTCCAACGAGGGTATGCTGTGAAGCTTTTTATGTCACCCATAATTTCAACCGTCAACCACAATCTGGGAGTACAACAACACTCCATATTAAGAACAAAGGGAGATTCTGCAAATTTTTGCGGCTGTAGTGGAAATAAATTTTCAGAATCGTTAATCAACCCATCTATATGGTAACATTAGCGTATATACAGGGGGGCTTCGGGCTGCACATTCAACCAAACCCCGTGAAAATGCGACCAGTCGGGTTTGTCCGAATCCAGTTAAACCTAACTTAAAAAAAAAATTGATACCTCTGTAGCTTACTGATAAAACCTCTTTGAACATGTTTTAAATCTACAGAATTTACCCAGGTTACGGTTTTATTAAATAGCTAAGTTTTGTCCTCTACACAAAGGTTTGTTGGACCCAACCGAAGTGTGTATACTTTGCCTGCTATTGGAGATAGGTTGGCTAGTTCCTTTCTTATGTACTTAACCTGACGAGACGTACAATGCAACGTGCAATCCGAACTCGGAAGCGTTCTGGCGTTCTTCACACTACACAGCAAACTGTGCCAGAGATGACGGTCGTGTTATATGTCTTTGAAAATTCTAGCCGAAACCACGATTCAAACCTGGGATCGTTCAGTTTCCAATCAGACCCCTTAGGGGGCATCCACCAATTACGTGAGGTGTTTTTCCGGATTTCTGTACCTCTCCCCTCCCCCCTGGTAAGATTTCGTGAGATCTGGCCGGATCCCCCCCCCACCCCTGTGGTGAGATCTGGTCCGTCAGAACCCCCGCCCCCCCTAGAAAACGCCCTGGAAACTTTTGTAGAGCTTTTTTTTTTTTTTTTTAGGTCACAGCCTCACTTTTTGACGCCTAAAATCAACTTTGGCACAAATTGTAGACTTTTTTTTTAGCTCTACTGTCCAAATCTCACGTGAGATTTCCGTAGACCCCCCCCCCTTCCCCCTTGGTGAGATCTGGTGAGATTTCGCCGGACCCACCCCCCTATTTCACCTCACGTAATTAATGGATGTCCCCTTAATCATTGAGTCGCCAGATTGCTCGATAGCGTAGTAAAATGGTGTCTTAGGATTGGATTACATGCTAGTTGTTTTTGTATAAAATTCTATCCTGACGGTCTTCTCACGTACTTTCGGGCGCATTTTGAAAATGCCTTAACACTGGAAACAGATCAGGAAATTTAATACTCAAAATATAACACTTAATTAGTCTATTTTCAAACATCATATGTAGTAAAAGTGAAGGGAGTGGATTTTCAAGCCGAATTACCGTAGGATTACCGGACTGTAGGCACTAGAATGGACGTGCCGTAGTAAGTGACACGGTCCGGCCCTTTACCTTTACCTTTAGCGGAGTTTCCCAGACAGTACTCATTTGATGGCAGGCTGAGTGGGTCTGGATGGCCGTACCAGACTTTCGGCTTCGAGGAAATATCCTCGGCTACATCGGGGAACGAACCCCGGTCGTCAGGGCCTCGTCAGACCCTCTAACGCCTGAGCAGCACGGCTGCCTTCATACACTGATCATCCAAAACATTACGATCACCTACTTAATACCATATTGGTCCACCTTTAGAACGCAATACAGCAGCGATCCGGCGTAGCATGGATTCTACAAGTTTTTGGTAGGCACAGGTCGTGAAATTCCCTTAAATTACGGGCTAGCGGTTTGTGGATGTGACGGCTGGAAACGAGCATCTCAGAAACGGAGAGGCTGGTCGGCTGTTCGCGTGCTACTGTAGTGAGCACCTGTGCAAAGTGTTTGAAGGCTGGTGAAACCACGAGTAGGCGACAATGTGGTGGCCACGTACGCCACATCACAGAACGTGGAGGTCGGTTGCTTGCCGGCTCTGTAAAGCAGGATAGGGGGTGATCTGTGGCAGATCTGACGGAAGAGTAAAATTCTGGTGCTTCCAGAAGTGTTTCAGAGAACAAGAATCGCAATTCTGCCACAGATCATCCCCTAACCTACTTTACAGAGTGGGAAAGCTTCCGACCTCCACGTTATGTGATGTGTCGTGGATGTCCACCACATTGTCGCCTACTCGTGGTTTCACCGTTCTTCAATTATTTTCCATAGATGCTCACTACAGTAGCACGTGGACAACCGACCAGCCTCTCCGTTTCCGAGAGGTTCGTTTCCAGCCGCCGCGTCCACAATCCCCTGGTCCGTAATTTAAGGGAATTTTGTGATTTGTGTGTAAATTTCTGGTGTCAGATACCTCTGGAAGCCTACCAAGGACTGCTGAATCGCTGCTGAACTGCGTTCGAAAGGGGGACCAATATACTAGTAAGTGGGTGGTCATAATATGAGAATGGAGACTTTCTCGGTGTATTGATGCAGTGAGTTCTTCACGGGAGTTCAGCCGGATAGTGTCAAAAAATTACGACATTTCGACAACCTGCTCGGTTGCCTTCATCAAGTCTATTTTAGATATTATTACAAGAAATCACAAAACAGACCTGATGAAGACAATCGAGCAGGTTGTCGAAACGTCGTCATTTTTCGACACTATCCGGCTGAACTCCCGTGAAGAACTCACTGCAGGTGGTCATAATGTTTTGGCTGATCAGTGTATGTAGTGCTTTTATTAGATGTTCTCTGTCACATGGACATATCATCGTTGGAGGACACTCTCTGTTGAATAATCTTTTTTGGGCGTTCAGGACATATGTACCGCTAGTCTGCTGCGAGTTTCTTCGCGGTGCGTTGCTTTGCTGCGGTACTCACTGTCAGTACTCCACTCTGGTTCGCAGTTCTGCCACGGCAGCACCGTCCGCAGCGAGGCGAACATATAGAAGATGGTCCACGCGATGATGAGGTTGTAGTAGAGCATGACGATGGCGGACACGATGACCATGCCGTAGCCGAGCCCGCGGAACAGCGGGCAGAACTTCTTGTAGATGGCGACCGGCCCCAGACTGGCGTACTGCCCGAAGCTCAGCTCCATGAACATGAGCGGCAGTCCCGCGATCACCAGCATCACCGTGAACGGGATCAGGAAGGCGCCTGCAACAACACCAGTGACACACAGAGATAAAGCAAACTTCAGGAAATCCGTAATCGAACAATGTCAAATATAAAACTTGTAAACGAATTGTCGTGTCATGTCTATGCCTCAGTTGCTGCAACCATCGACCGAGGTACAAGCAACGCTGTTCAATATGAGCCTAGAAGGGCAGTTAGAGGAAATTGTGTCCTTTAGGGACGAGCCTGCAGCCAGAAAGTTGTCACAGTGAGAAGTTGACACGAGGCCAGTGTCGAGGCAATACGTCTACAGCTCCATCTGGCTTGTCCGTACTGCTGACACTTAAGGCATTACCATCGTAACATATGCAGCCACAGACGATTATAATGTAGTTTTATGTTCTCAATTTTTATTAATCCTTTCAGTGGAATGTTTTCTAATTATAGTCTTTGTATGTAATCAAAGTTTCATTCTGATCTAAATAAATTTAGTCTACAGGAATCATACCGTAAATGAACATGGGATGAAGATAAATGCAAAGAAGGGTCAGCTTATTAGATACCCGGATAAAACACTAAAGGTTGATTATGATTATAAGATTGAAAAAAGAAATACTTGGTGAAGGCTTGAAATGTAAATATCTTGGCATTACATTTGATAACAAGCTTTACTGGGCAGGACACATTGGACAGATGGTAGGAAAAGGTTTTAAAATTCTGCATTTGTTGGTGAGAGTGATGAGGGGATGTACGATAGAAGTAATGGAGTTGAGTTATAAAACTTCGGTCAGACCATTGCTTGAATATGGTAGTGTAGTATGAGATCCACATTTTGAGTATCAAATGCAGGAGTTGGAGATGGTACAGAAAAGGGCTGCTAGATTAATTTCTGTACATTATCGTAAAACGCAATCAGTAAGATATATAATAAAATAGCTGAAATAAGATTCATTGAAAGACAGGAGGAGGGTGAAGAGGGTCACAGGGAGTATACAAGGCATATATTAGTGATGAGGCGTGGAAATATAGTGGTGTAGGCAGGAAAAGTAATGCGTGGAAGGGAAAAGATGACCATGACCACAAGCTGGCACTCGATTTCAGGCACAAGGGTGTGAGAAGATTCTATTTTTTAGGTAAGGGTGTTAGGGATTGGAATGAGTTACCAAGAGAAATGGTGAATAATTTAACAAAGACACAGAAAAAATTTAAAGTTGAAGTTTGTGGATGGCAAATGTAGGTGGGTGCAGGAAAGGGGGGAAGATTTGTGTGTAGGGAAATTGTCACCGGAGCGTGAACTAGATTGCAATTTTAAGTAGATAAGAAAATTAAGAAACGAAAAGAGGCATTGCAACGCATGCCGGGCAAGACCAGTTTTTAATAAAATGCTCACTTTGTCACTGTCCTTCCAAGGTGTTGAGAGGAGGTGTATAGTGCACTAGATGTTTCTTGAGCTGCTTGGAGGTGGTTGTGCTATAAACAGCGATTTCGCTCAGCGGCGGTCGCGGCCACGACGGGCACCTGCGCGCGGCACAGTGATTAGTGCCACTGGGCGGCCGCGAGAGGCGCTGATTGGGACCTCCCCCTTTGCTCTTTTTCATTTGCGGTCAGAGAGGAGCCGTCGGTAATCAGCGGATCCCAATCGGCGGCAGCCACTAAAACGCGAGACTCCTATTCACCCGGCGCGGGGTCGTTAGCCAGCGGCGGTCCGCATTAAAGTTCTCAAAACGCGACCGACATGCACTGCCCCAATTATACCCCACTGGCTCGGAACAGAAAATTAATTCTTGGTACAGGCAGTGAGGTGCCTAAATTCGTTTGAAGATGCACACTGTATCTATCACACATGTTCTGAGTGCACTGTTTCATTTAATTTACCATCCTGATAAGCAGTTCGCTGGATAGTCCTTTCAGATGATGCATATTGAAATTTAATTAATTAGACCTTCAATTAACAGGTTACTGTCGGACGCCCGCCAGGTGACCTTTTTGACATTTCACCCACAGATGATTATTAATACAACTTTTGCATGGATTTATGAGTTCAATGAAATAACAAGACCTGTGACAGATTTCATCTAGCTGCTTTTATTTCGGTGAAATCTTCTTATCAATATTATACGCGAGTGAGGTTCTATTTTTTTTAACTGCTTAACGTCTGCTAACAGCGAGGTCTTTAGAGACGGGAAAGGATGGGCGCCAAGGAATGGGAAGGAATTCGGCCATGGTCTTTTGAATGAAGCATCCCGGCATGGTGAGGTTCTAGACTCGTCCAAAGATACTAAAGCACATTATAGAAAATCTCAGCTAACGTTCCTGCTAGGCGACTCAAAAACGATTAGCAAAACTTCCGTTAGGAGATACTGATGAAGACTGTTTCTCTCGCCACTGCCGCGAGTTTAACTATAAGCCAGAGAAACAGTGAGAAAGGGAATAAATTTCTATATTCTTTTTTTTCCACGAGTGATTAGGGAGTGGAATAGGAAGAAGTTATCGAGCGAGAGAACTTATATTCCCATAGGAGTAGGTACCTATAAAACCCTCCGGCCATACTGATCTGAGTTTTCCGTGGTTTTCCCAGATCGCTCCAGGCGAATGCCGAGATGGTTACTAAAAATAGCCCATAGGTACCTCCTGTCATATCCCGTATATCCCTTCCTATGCACAAATGGTTACACATTAGGATTGGTGCAATGCACCCTTCGCCCTCCATTTTTTAGTAATTCGCGTAGTACTAATAATAAGGAAAAAAAAAGGTGCCGCTTGACGGATTTCGAGTGCTAACAATTAATCTGACTATCAAAATCATACGAAAACAATTAGAACTAGTACGGAATCACTCTCAATCATTAGAAAACACAAGATAAAGCTATTTACAGGCATTTAAACATAAAATGGGTAAATAAACCACTCGAAATAGCTGAATACTTCCTCAAAGCACCGTGGCTTATATCAAAATTTATAATTACACGTCCGCCTTTGACACGGATAACATCGGCGACGCATCTTGGCACGGAAGCAATGAGGCCTTGGTAGGTCGCTGGAGGGAGTTGGCACCACATCTGCACACACAAGTCACCTAATTCCTGTAAATTCCGGGGAAAGGGACGATGAGCTCTGACGCCACGTTCAATCACTTCCCAGATGTGTTCGATCGGGTTCAGATCTGGCGAGTTGGAGGGCCAGCACATCAATTGCAACTCGCCACTGTGTTCCTCGAACCACTCCATCACACTGCTGGCCTTGTGACATGACGCATTATCTTGTTGAAAAATGCCACTGCCATTGAGAAACATGGTCGTCATGAAGGGGTGTACGTGATCTGCAACCAGTGTACGGCACTTATTGGCCGTCATGGTGCCTTGCACGAGCTCCACTGGACCAATGGATGCCCACGTGAATGTTCCTCAGAGCATAATTGAGCCGCCGCCAGCTTGCCTCTGTCCCGCAGTACAGGTGTCAAGAAGCTATTCCCCTGGAAAACGACGGATTCGCACCCTCCCATCGGCATGATGAAGAAGGTATCGGGATTCATCAGACCATGCAACGCTCTGCCACTGCGCCAACGTCCAGTGACGATGGTCACGTGCCCATTTCAGTCGTAGTTGCCAATGTCATGGTGTTAACATTGCCACATACATGGGTCGTCGGCTGCGGAGGCCCATCGTTAGGAGTATTCGGTACACTGTGTGTTCAGACGTACTTGTACTCTGCCCAGTCTGATGTTAGTTCCGCCACAGTTCGCCGCCTGTCCTGTTTTACCAGTCTGCCTAGCCTACGACGTCCGACATCTGTAATGAGGGTTGGCCGACCAACCCCTCGACGTTTGGACGTGGTTTCACCTTGGTTTCGCCACTTGTTGAAGACACTCACCACAGTACTCCTCGAACACCCGACAAACTGTGCAGTTTCCGAAATGCTCGTGCCGAGCCTCCGGGCCATCACAATCTGCCCTTGGTCAAATTCAGATAGATCGCGCGCCTTCTCCATTCTAAACACGGATAGCACGCTCACTGATACTACATGCACCGTGCGTGTGTCTGACTAGCAGTCATTCCCCGTCAGGTTATGCTGCTATCGCCTGGACTGGTTTATATCGATAGTAGATAGGTAGTTATAATGGTATGACTGATCAGTGTATACATTTCTTTGTGGCGCTACTGTCAAGTGGATATTTGCATCTTCCTATCTAATTGCTTTTGGCTGTTCAGTGGGAATCTCAGGCATACACCGCTGAAACGTTTAGTTTATGATACGCATGGCATTATTTCCTGAAGGTAAAGTAGTTCTGTACTGACTTACCGAGTGTAGTGGGTGAACGGTTAACGTTCTGGTCTCTCATTCGGGAGGACGCGGGTTCGAATCCCCGTCCGGGCATCCAGATTTGGGTTCTCCATGGTTTCCCCAAATCACTCCAGGCAAATGTCGGGATAGTTCCTTCAAAAAGGCCATGGCCGAATTACTTCCGCGTTCCTTGTCCGCAGTCCTATCCAGTCTCTAATGACTTTAGCCGTCGACGAGGCGTAAAGCAATAAGCAAAAAAAAAAAAGAAGTTTATTGGCTTGCAGCAAAGTTTCTCTTGACCCATATTGCACCAGTGTAAGGAGCATCAAACACAAATTAGCGGTGAAATAATGACACGAGGTTCTGACTGGTCAACACGTGGCGTCCATTTACAGACTGAAGTCGAAGTTAAATAAGGGCAGGGTAGCGGAATTTGCCAGCACGTGGCGTCCATTTGCAGACAGTCTCCCGAGAAATCAGAACAATCAAAACTAGCCAACAGGTCAGCGGATGGGATAGGCCAGCGCGCCTGATTCCTGACACCGACCACAATCACCGCGCGACATTCGCCCGTGATATGGAGGTCATTCTTTGTTATTTTCGTTTGTGGCCTCATAATCTGTCACTAGAGGCGACGGGCTGGGGGAAAGAACGGGAAGAAATTCGGGCGTGCTGTTTTGAAGGAACCATCCCGGAATTCGTCTTTAGTGATTTCTGGACACCACGGAAAACAGAAATCTGGATGCCCAGGCGGGGATTTCAACCTGCGTCCTCCCGAATGCGAGCCCCGAGCGTTACCGCTCACCCACTAGGTTCGGTACTAAGTGGCGTACATTAAATACGCGAGGTGTTTTTCCAGAATTCCGGATCCCCCTCTGGTAAGATTTGGTGAGATCTAATCCGACCCCCCCCCACCCACCCTTCTTAAGATGACGTGAGGTTTTGACGGGATTACCTCCCCCTCCTGCTAATTGACCTCATAGTTTTTTGTGACCTTTATGTTTTAGCACTCGTCCTTCCTTATAACCTCACCCCCCCCCCCCCCTAAGTTTGGGTTACGCGACGAATCTAGATAAATTCGAAACTCGCGTTGTTTGAACACCATTTTTTAAAGCTCTACAGTCCTTCAAGAATTTCAAAACCTCACGTGAGATTTCCGTCAACCCCCTCCCCTGCCCCCACTTCCCCCTTCTCCTTGGTGAGATTTCGCCTGATCCCCCTTCCCTTATTTCACCTCACGTAATTTATGGATCCCCCTAACTTTATGTTACGTGGACTAAGTACGTATGCGACCTGTTAAATTCAAGTAACTATTTCTACCTATTCAGTACGACGATGTCAAGCAAGCGATGGAACCTGCCATCGGAGGTGAAGAAGTTACACATAAACGCGATTTTAGAAGTGGATAATTGAACTTTGCCCACAAACAATATTTGCTAAGTGAACGTTGAAATGTGTGCTTTAAATATACAATTTTTTACCAGACAACAATTTAAAAAAAAAAGTTTAAGACGTATTATTCTTCTTAAATGAGACCAAAATTTTAGAATTTGCTACCTTCAAAATTATATATTAAGTGAACTTGAATAGTCCAATATAAAAGTCAATTAATGAATTCACAATACCCATCAAATCATTAATGGTTGGTCTCTATATAAACGAACGCAGTTTTTCTCGGCGTTGTAAATTTATAAATGTCTCTTGGGAAACCAACCAACCGAGTAATACTGTTATTTAAAGACATAAAACTCCATCGCCATGTCTTGAAGTTTGCCTACGGGTTACTGTTTTGTGTGTATGACTGTCATGCTGCATTTACACTCTCGCCTCGCGCCTCGCCTCGCGCCTCGTGCACGAGCGCTGACGCGAACTGCCGTTTACACTCTCGCAAGAATTCATTCATGGATGACTAGTGGGAGTGCCAGCTTTCGTGGTGGACTGTGGGGGTTTGGTCCAATAGTTAAACGTTTTCGTTATTTTTCTAAAAATTAATTGACTTTTTAAGGTTTTTTTAAATAGATTTAATGATTTATTTATAAACGTTTCTCGTGAACAAACCGAGTAATATTATTATTGATGCACAATATTACTCGGTTTGTTTCCCGAGAAACGTTTATAAATAATCAGCGCCGAGAAAAATTGCATTCATTTATAGATTTAATTATGTTGATTTGCACCTTAAAGGAGCTAATAAAACGCTTATAGGTTACCAAAATGTTCTGTGTGTCATTATTTATTGAAAACTTTTAACTACTGCGTTACAATCTATTAAGAAGAAAATTTCAATAGTTTCCCGAAATATTATCTATAAACGATAATAACTCCAGAGGATACTGATAGATTCAGTACCCACCTCGACTAACTTTAGACATGGAAAAACGATTTGTAGATATTTTGAAATTCAATGTTTATGACTGAATGAAAAATCCTTCTACCACAAATATTGAAGAAGCTGTTAGAACTTGACAGGAAGAAGGTTTAGAAATCGTATATGACGCAGAAAGTAAACATAAATTCGATAGTGATGGATATGAAAACCCGTGGCAAAATAATTAAAAAAAACACCTGTCATATCAAAATGTATGACAACTGATATTCAGTTTAATGAAAACTTTTCCTTCATATCTCATGTAATCAGGCATCTGTGCTGTTAATCATATTATAGCCAAAGAAAGAAACCGAAAGAGGAGACCTTTGTTTGTTCCTTGCAAAATTGACCAAGATATCCAGTTTTTATTTTAACGTAATCTGCCTTAGGAATATCATTAATAAACCAAATAATAAAATCTAATTTCACCAAACTTCGTCCTTTTATATACGCAAAGTATAAATAAAAAGACAGATTTAACTACAGTGAGTAGTTTTATAAAGACTTATTGTGCCAAACGTAGCGAAAGTCAGGCAAAGTATTTGGCAAATTATTATTATGGGCTTTAACTCGCTGTACGTCTGTTTCATAAGGTATACATTGATACAAAAGTGGGCGGTAGGTAAAAAGGTTGACTACCTCTGCTGTAAACAATGTGCTCGCGCCTTTGACTCGCGCCAAGAGACCACCACTGAGGCGAGCGGCACTCGCGAGCTTAGACGAGGCGAGGCGAGACTACGCGAGTGCACCGTTTACACTCTCGCGTTCGCGGTGTCTCGCCTCGCCTCGTCTAAGCTCGCGCGAGAGTGTAAACGCGGCATCAGGTGTTTGTGTTCAGCGTTGTGTTTGGTTGCGACGTGAAAGAATGGAAAATGGATGAAGGGAGAGTATGAAATCGGATGCCATGCCTATTCTTCAAAATACTACTGGAGGAACACCTTGTTTTTAATTTTTAATTTTGATTCCTGCCAGCTGAAAGACGGGAGGCAGGCTCCTGGAGAGTCACGAAGACCCTTTTCAGCCTAACTAACCATAAACCAGGTAATAATATATGAACTAGTAGACCTGATGAAGACAACCGGGTCGGTTGTCGAAACGTTGTCGTTTTTCAACACTATCCGCCTGAAATCCTGGGCAGAATCTCTTATAAAGAGAAAAAATAATATAAATTTCAATGCAAACACAACATGCGCTATACATCCGCATTTATTTATTTATTTTATTTACCTTATGGCCATGGCACATATTTAATAATACAATGTAACATTAAATTACAATTAAAATTGAAAATCAACATGGTGCAGCCACTGTAGGGCTTCATTTGAAATATAAATGAAGTCTATCGGTGATCCCCTGAAGGCTCGAAGTGGGCAATCAAAGGTTACGTGACGGATGGTTTGTCTTTCCAAAGTCGTAATTCGGTGAATCTCTCATTCCCCATGGGTATAGAGCTTAAAAAGACGTGCTATGGCCAGACCTGACTCTGTTAAGAGCTGTCCAGGTCTTGCGAAGAAGTTCAAGTCCCTTTAGTGTCTGTTGATTGGGAGTGCCATTCTGGGGAGGCTGAGGCTATCCACTCGAATCTCCACGCTTCTCTCCCATTAAAATTATCAGATACTAGCCTCGTACCCGCGACTTCGTACGCGTGGATTAAGAATTTTTTTGCCAGAATTAAATATAATAAGTTGTTGGTAACGAAGGATTAGTCCCAAACAATATCGAGTCGGCATAATATGACAGGAAAGCTATCACTATATCATTCTACCGTCGAACCTGCCTCTTGAAGAGAATTAATTTCCAACATATTTCTGTCACTATTCGATAAGATCTCAAAATTACGTGACTACAACTGTTAATCATACTGGAAAAAATATCCTGTGCCCTTCATACACATTTCCTTATAAAATTACATCACAACGATATAGCCATTTAGTCGTCAAAACGTAACAAAAAGACAGAGACTTACTTCCGTATTTATATTAGTATTACTGTGGTTCTCACTCACACACTGACTGCGAACAACACCTGAGGGATCATTATAACGTAAAAAAGTGTACACCTACATAATTGCAATACTACCTACGATTTGCCTCGTATTGCACCCTTAACTTTCTAATATCTACAGTTTAACATTCAATCCGAATAACCTACGGCCCAGGCCTGACTCTTACGATGAAAACAATTTTTAAAAAACTTAGCCTCCACGTAGACTTGAACCGGAGACCACGACGTTCGTAAGCAAGCTCTTTAGCCACTGAGCTGCCAGTTCACTACATGGAAGCACGGTCTGGAGACGTCCACATCCAACGTGACTGTCTATCGCCGTATTTCGAAGTTATGAGACAACATGTGTTATTTATACAGATAATTTTTCAACCAAATGTAGACAGTATTTTTCTCCTTGTTTCAAAGGATAAGTGTGCAAAGTTTCATCGAGATCGGATGAAAACTGTGGATTTGTATGAAGAACAAACAAACCAACAAACATACATTCATCTTTATATATAAAGATAATCTGTTTTGCAGTTCTTATGATTGGACTTCTTGATTTAAGTCTCTGAAATTGATTTTATATTTCTTCGTAGATGGGCAGATCCACGTTATGACAGATCTTATTATATTGGGCAATTAGGCGATTGTATCGTCTTATCGTAGGCGGTTCGATGTTGCACAAAACGGGTGGCCAGTACAGTGGAGTGGTCTTGATACATTCACTAATTATCCGCATTGTCTGGTTGAAAACTATGTCGATATTTTTGACGCATTATAAATTGCGGATGCGAAAGAGGCTACAAGGATTTCACGCGGATGTTCCGCATGTGTGGATGCGGAAGTTCCGCGCATGTGATTGCGGAACTCTGTTTCGTCCCCAGTCCAGAGTCACGTGCGCCAGTTCGGACTTGGTGTTTTGTGATAAGACTAGGGCAGTCGTGTTGTGGGGGCGCGGCGTATCGACATGTGTCTGTGACCCGCTAACCGCTGACTCGGTCCAATCGATGTGTGTCGACCTCCGAGAGCCATGTTTACTGATGTAGCCGGCACGGCACGGCTGCGGCTGCGGCTGGCATCTATATGGAAATGGACTGCGCGGCCCGGCGGGGACAGCTGACGCCCACAAAAACGGCCTCCGCGGGGGCGGTGGGTGCGGCGGGGGCGGCACCGTGCCGTAGGTCGGTCGGCTTTCACTTAGCGCACGTCAGTTTCACCAGGCGCGTCGCAGCAGAAACACTTGCAGAAACTTCACAATAAATGGCGTAACTGAATATCGTACGAAACAGGACAGCCTGGACGGTACTAAAATCCGAGTTTAACCTTTCGAGAAAAAGTTTTGTTTTTGTTTTGTGTTTGTTTTTTTGTTTGTTTTTTGTTTTTGTTTTTGTGTTTTATGCTGTCATGCTCGGATGGTTAAATGAAATACTCCGTCCCTTCCTATCTCGCGCTAACTTCTTCATCTCAACATACCCCTCACAACCTATATGTAAGTCTTCTGTTATCTGTGTTTCATACGTTCTAATCTCTGTCTACCTCTACAGTTCTTACCGTCGACTGTTCCCTCCACTAACAAATTAACCAATCCAGCATGTCTCAAAATATGGCACACCATCCAGTCTTATCTTTCTGTTATGCTCTTCCACAATTTTCTTTCCAAAACACGTTCACTTATCTGTCAACTTAATTTCCAACATTCCTTCATAGCACATTTCAAATGCTTCAATTTTCCTTCTTTCCGCTATTCTTAATGTCCATGCTTCGCTACCATAAAGTGCTGTGCTCCACATATACAGTTTTAAAAAGTTTTTTTCTAAGTTCTAGATCAACACTTGAAACTAAAAAATTCCTCTCTTTCAAGAAAGCTGTTTTTGCTAGAGCTATTCTGATTTTAACATCATTCCTACTTCGGCCATCGGTTGCAATTTTACTTCCTAAGTAGCAAAATTCATCAACTTCTTCTGTTTTTATATTTAATGTACTATTTTTGGTATAATTTCTGCTACATTTTATCACTTTTGTCTTTTCTTTGGCTTATATTTAGTCCAAAATCTTCCTTCAGTATTTTGTTCATGCCATTCAGTAACTTCTCAATATCCTCAAGCTGTTCTGTTAACAAGACAATGTCATCAGAAAATCGTAGCGTACTGATATTTTCTCCTCGTACACTCATCCCATATGCAAATTTTCTTTGACTTTCCATATTGCTTCTTCTACATACAAGTTGAAGAGTAATGGGGGCAGACTACAACCTTGTCTCACACCCTTTATAACTGATGCATGGCTCTCATGCATTCTCGGCTTTTATTGTAGCAACTTGATTCTTTTATAGATTATGAAGTGTTCTTCTATCACGGTAGTTTAGAAAACTGAGAACATCTTATCTCACCAAACGCTATCAAATGCTTTTTCTAAGTAAAAAATGCCATAAAAGTATCTTTGATTTTCATGATCTGTTACCGTTGGGAGAAATAACCAACAAGCTGGATTCTGGAGGTCAAAAAAGATTTGGAGAGAAATAATATAAGAGATGAGGAAACTATGGGAAAAAAGATTTTTATAAAGAAGGTATGAAGTATGGAAGGATTCCAGGCAGAAGAGGAAAAAAAGCAGGTTCGAAGTGGTCCGCGAAGAGAAAGAAAAACACAGTTAAATGATAAAGGAATACTGGAGTGAATGAAAGTAAAACCAAAACAAAAAAGGATGAAGATATGAAATTGGCACTTGGTCGTTGCAGACCTCATCGGAAAAATAGAAGGAAAAAGTCCTGATCATGTATTTGGGCCTCCCGACACCTCTATATTTTGACCAAACTATTTTCATGAAGGAAAGAGATAATATTCATTTCTTTGTCATCCATTGTTCTTTCGTTTCAATTTTTTTTTACATTTGATTATTTTTGGCTTGCATTTTCAGTACCCGCATTGGATGGAGTAATAGTAGTAATAGATAGCGGTTTCTTGTCGATTTATAGTTTTATACAATAGTCTTATGTTTGAATACTAATCTGGTTCTATGCCATTGTAATTCAGATTTCATAGATAAATAAATGTCATCTACAAACAACTGTTGTGTTGATGTTTTTTTTCACAGACACGTTTCGCCCTTATGGTATAGGGCATAATCAGTGAGAGATATTATTATTGTTATTATTATTATTATTACTCCGCAATTCACTAAAGGTGCATTGCACCTATCCGAAAGGGTAATAGTTTGGCAGGGATATACGGGATGTGGCAGGAGGCGCCCATGAACTATTGTGAGGAACCATCCGGCAAAAGCCTGGAGTGATCCAGGAAAACCCTGTAAAACCCGTATCAGGATGGCCGGAGTGATTTCTCGAGAGCCTGTCGAATTTTAAGTTACTCGCCTGGTAAACCCTTTCTATTCCATTCCCTAATCACTTACGGAAAAAATGAGTACAGAAATGAATCGTATCTGTCCCTGGTTTCTCTTATCTTATTTTCGCGGTCATTCCGAGATATGAATGTTGCTGGCAGCAATATTTGTTTGCTGTCATTCCGAAATAAGTCAGTAGTGAATTTTTCTGTTAGCTTATGTCGAGAGCAATACGTTCGTTGTTCCAGGTCTTCCCCAACTCCTTCAACATGGCACTTACGCTTTCCCTCCATATACCTGTCACGAATCGGGCGGCTCTTCTTTGGAACTTCTCTAATGCCTCCATTAACCCCTTTCGACCCCATACAGAACAACAATATTCTAAGTGAGGACGCACTAGTGACTTGTTTGCAATCGATTTAAGTTCAGGAGTGCACTGTTTTAAATTACGACCTAGAAATCTGAGGCATACGATTTGCTTTCCCAATTACATTCTCGATATGCTCATTCCCACGACAAATTATTACGAATTTGTTACCCCTAGGTATTTAGCTGAATCTACCGTTCTAAGGACAGTAACATTAATGTATTATTATATATTATTATTGCAGTTATATTCAATCCTTATTTCAGGATGTAGCCTCTTTAAGTCTAATGAGCTATATATTAGAATTTAATTCTACATAGTTTTGTTGTAGTTCTTTCCAGGCAGATCGATCTTGAGCCATCCTCTTTCAGTCACGCCTGTAACTCATACGTATCCTTATCCTCTTGCTGTCTTCAGGTTCCTTGGTATCCAGCCCAAGTACTGCTGTAGTCCATCTGTAATTCTCTTTTGCGAGGAATATGACCGGCCCATTGCCATTTTTTGGGTCATGACTCTTTTTAAGATGTCTGTCACTTTAGTTATTGAACGAATGTGCACGGCCCTTTTCCTGTCTCTTCTTGTAAACCCTGGCATTGCTCTTTCCATACTTCGCTGGGCAGTTCTCAGTTTTTGCTTCGTGTGACTATTTTAGGGTCTAAGTCTGGAAGGCATATGTGAGGACCGGTAATACACATTGTTAAAATACTTGTTTTTTTAGATGTACTGGCATGTTAGATTTAAAAACTAGGGAATCGTCTTCCGTATGCTCTCCCAGCCCAGCTTTATGCGTCTGTAGATCTCAGGCTTTGAGGTCGCCATTGATGTCGATCAGTTGGCCAAGATAGATGTACTGATCAACGGACTCAATACCAGCATCTTTTGTGTCTGCCTTTGCTTTATCTTTTCTGCCATTTGCTTTGCATGTATTTGCTTTCTGATATATTTATTTTAAAGCCCACTTCGCTGAAAGCTGCCTCTAGTTCATTTATCAGTTCTTTGAACTCTTCCAGACTGTTTGAGAGAAAAACTATATCATCAGCGAATCTTAAGTTGTTGAGACTTCTTCCATTTATTCTCAACCCTCTGTTTTCTGTATTGTATATTCAGAGCTAAATGGTGTCACCTCTTTACTTAGACACGTATAGTGCTGATCTTCACATAGCGGTCTGAAACAGCATTTTAGGCACTTTTTGCTTTGTTTTAAATTCACAAATGTGCCCATATGAAACCTATGACAAACGATTTCTACCTTTCACTAAATAATAATAACAGCAATAATACTAAAAATAATAATAATAAAAAAAACACTTCGACCCATGTGGAGTAACATTGCATAAAAAAAAAATTCCGATGCATGGATAGCCGCTACCTCTGTTGGAAATGATCGTTGGGTTAGCGCGGTCGATGTATAAGCGGAGAATTTAACGAACTTATCCGCCCGCGTGACCGGTCTAAACGGAAAATAAAGCGCCAACTCCCGCGAGCGCTGCCGACCGCGTCATGCGCTTCGTTAACCCCGTGGCCCACAAAATCACTCGCTCCCATCAAATTGATTGCGCGGGCGAAGAAATTTCGGCCACTAGCATTAGGCTAGGAGAGTCCGGATTATGATTTTAAGCGCAAGTCTTGATTTAAATAGTAATAACTAGAGACCGGGTTATGCGCATTTGCATGATTGCATATTCATTTGTATATAAGGCCCATTTTAACCGGTTATTGCATATTTTACCTAAACCAAGTGATGATTCACATTTTCGCTATATTTACAATATTTTTCTGCAGTGTACCTAGTTAATAAATAAAATCTTACGTTGTAGCCGGCAAAACCTACTAGTGGCACGGCTTTTTGTCTACAACAACTCGCTGAAGACGTACGACCCACGTTTAGAATTGTATAAACTGATTTTATCAACAAAGAAAGCATTTGTTAAGGTAAGTTCTAGTAATAATGCTTATAAAAAAATTGCTTAATGTGCCTGCCCTTTACCTCCGGAACCAGTGGTAACTCGATGGGTGACGTGGGTTAAAACTGTACTGTTTTGCAAAGAACATTTCGAGGCCATTAAAGGTGTAATAAACGACCTTGCAAGTGGAGAGGCTACGACAATTTGTCAGTACAAGGAAGCATTTAACAGTTCTAATATTAAAACCGCAGCTGTGATTAACATTCGTTTTTCCCACATACCCGCGACTATTATAAAGCTTGTAACTTAAGGTTTGACGTTGACTGAATCTGTTAATGAATAAAATCCGTATTGCCAGAAATATTCCTATGTAAACTTAAAGATGAAAATATTTTGAACAATAACCCAGGTTTTGAATCTTTTTGTCAAAATGAGAGTTTTAGTGATGGGACGGGTGAACTTTTCCAGAAACAACGACTGATATCACAGCACCCAATTTCAAATACTGCCCAGTTACATCAGGGAATGTGGAACGATCCATATACATTTATAAAAATATTTTGAGAGATTGAAGAAACAATCTTACTATTGAATATTTGAAACAGTAGCCGATTGTTTACGTTTACAAAAGAAAAGTAAAAATTGTTAACTATCGAATTTATAAATGTTATTCAATTACGTACTAATTGCAGCCTGATTTTGATATAAAAAAGATAAACATTAATATTTTTATAATGTGTAATGTTGCATATTTTGATACTTTTTGGCACATCTCATACATATTTTAAGCATTTTTCACGCATATTTGTATGCATATTTCTAGCTTTTTGTGTTGCATATAATCCGGTCTGCAGTAATAACTAACGTTTAAACAAACAGAAATAAAGGAATCGTATTACGCGGCATGTGCACGTTGGAGATAAAACTCCTTTTGTTAAACTACTGCTTGGGATTTTGGTTTTCGTGTAAAAGTGGCATGTGTAAAGTATATGTTGACTCACGTTTATCCACTTTAGTAAAATGCGTTACGCCTGAAGAATGGACGTTGATTCGATAGATCGGCAACATTCGGCAAGTACGATGATGGCCGAAGTGTTAATTATGCTGGCAACCAGCAGATCGCTGATTGGCTGACCAGGAAATGTCAAATAAATAATTCAACTTGAAATCGTCTCCACTTATATTGTTAAAAGGAGATGTGATTGCTAGGCCAACTAAATGACAATTGTCTGTTGTGGAAGCAAAAGCAGAAAAATATGAAGAGCGGGGTTAAAAGTTATAATGCGAGACAAAATTTTTTTTAAAAAAATTACAATGCGGCGTTCGTTTAGATATGAATGTTATTTTGATTAATTTACAATGATAAGATGCAGACCTCCATGTAACAGTCTGAGATCCGGTTGTATGATTTCTACGGCCATCTGTTTTTTAATTGGAATGCAATATTTATTTATAATTATTAATAGCAGAATACTGTTCTGCTGGGTTGCCTATTAAAATATGTCCGCAAAATTTTTTTATTAAAATTTCAAAAAATTATGTTTTTTTTTATTTCTTTCACTTTTTTTTAAAAAAAAAATTGTAATTAATTTAAAAGAGAGAGGTGTAAAAAAATTTAAAAGTTCGGGTTGCCTATCTAAAAATGGCTGCAAGTAGGGACTGCCAACTGTTAAAGTTGGCGCACCACACTGTCTGACAGATGGGTGTGGTGCGCTAACTCTCTCTCTCTCTCTTATATATCTTTAACAGCTGACAACCCCTGCTTGCGATCCCTTTTCCATAGGAAAAGCAAACACTTAAGTTTTTCAGATATCTCTCTTTAAAATTTATTTGAAAAAGAAGAAACGATATTTTTTTTGAAAATTTATTTAAAAATACTTGGGCCGTATTGATAGGCAGACTGGCAAAACCGTATCGTATTTTGCTATTAATAACTATAAGTAAAACTGAATTTCAGTCAAAAAACAAAGGGATTTAGTAATTATGCAGCCAGATATTAGGCTATTCAGAGAAGAGCGTCCCATGTTTAAGCTGTTTTCTCTGTAATAGTTACTAGAACCAACTAACAACATAATAGAAGAATTTTTTTGACAGAATAGAAGAAACAAAGAAGGTTATTAAAAACTCACAGGAAATTTTCCACAAGGCGTTGGTAATCATGAAATACAGTAATCAAGGAGCTAATATTTATTCGTTTTTTTTTGCTCATACTTTCCTTAGTAACTTTTCCAGTACACATTTCTACCACCATCATAAGGGATACCCAACATTTTCGTTTTTTAAGTTTCATTAAAAATCAAATAATTTTCCAAGTTATAAAAGAATTTGCTGTTTTCGTATCCGTCATATTAACATAAGTTTCTTAAAGGATTAACGCTGCGTTAAAATACTCCTTCTCCTTCTTCCCGACGTTTCGACCAGGGTTTATGCCTTCTTCAGGGGCCGTCTACCGAATCTGCTACAGACTGGGATCTGCTGGAGACTGCCATGACTGGTTGTTTAGGTATTAGTAAACAATATTTGTAGAAGTATTTGTACAAATAAGGAAACAACCAGCCAAGCCAGACTCAGGCAGATCCCAGTCTGTAGCAGATTCTGTAGACGGTTCCTGAAGAAGACCTAAGCCCTGGTCGAAACGTCGGGAAGAAGAAGGAGAAGGAGTATTTCAATGCAGCGTTAATCCCGTAAGCAATTTATGTTAATTTTCCAAATTGTTGATATTTAAAGATCCTTCCAGTTTTTTGTACAATTTTTCTAGATATATCCTTATTCATTCTTAAATATCAGCCCTTTATTGTGTTTAATCCAGGAAAGGGAGGGCGACGATAGGATTACAAAATCGTTGATCGACTTAAATGCTGACAGGAAGCTTTATGTGTGACGCTAAGTTTATTCCTAGTAATTGGCTTGCTGCTACTGTTGACTGAATTCAAAACAGGTTTCATTCGAGATGTGACCTTTAACGAAATAAACTCCCACGTTCTAAAATCAAAGAGCACTGAATGTGTGTCAGATTAGCTTAGCAGGGGCGCTGGAAATGTAAATGGTGGGCGTTTTTCAGAGGGAGAGGTATGTGGTTATTATTTTAGAGTCGGCGAATGTTACCAGGAGACGGGAATTTCTTTTGAAAGAAATTAACGAGGAAGGAATTTGAATAGCCTCCCCAACACACACACACATTTGTGCGGGAGTAAGCTCCCTGAAGATTTGCGCTCAGATATTCTTGCGACGAGCCTGTACTAGCGGAAGCCCATACACCGGAACATGAGTTTCAAATATTTGTGTTTCAGCTAGCTCGCCGCGATCAAATTTTTGTGTTTATGGTAGTGGTCTATGGATTTAAACGTCATGATTTCTTGGCTCGCGGCTCACTGGGAATTCCAAAACATCGCGAGCCAAGTGTAGTGAGGTTAGTATTACCAGCGAGGTGACAATATTGAACTAAAATAGATTTGTAAGTTCTACTCAAAAAATGTATTTATTCGTGCAGCAACTTATATTAGAGCTGTAATAAAGGAAAAGAAACAGATAGTATGACAAAAAAAGTGGTTGCAGGAAGATTATAAACACGATCATATACTGCTACTTGCTCTATTCGAAAAGCATTTTCTTCGATTTCTTGAGTATTACATAAATGCACAGATTCACCTTCCTATGCATTTCCTCAATATCCTTCATCTTCCACTTCATAATTTGGACTTCCTGTATTGCTGATACTGTCCATTGGTTCGTGTTGATCTCTCATAAACAGTAGAAGTCGTATTAATAGCTTAAATTAGTTTTGTACATTTCTTCGTCTATTCAAATTGTTCTTGGGTTTTCAATATTTTGTATCTATTTCTTACGAAAAGCAATCCAAAAAGAGTGGATTTTCTTTTTCTATTAATACACTATCAACTTTTATATTATATTTCCCACAAACCTCTATCAATGCACTATATCCCCATTTTTTAAATTTCTGTTCGTATTCTTTTGTTATCACCTTCCACAATGCAGTATGTTGCTGATATGTCACAATTAAATGAGCTACGAGTTCTCTGCTCATCTTACTTAACTTGTTAGACACTCAGCAAGTCTTATCTGCCACGAGTAAATTGTTAAGTGAGATATCTATGTGTATGTATGCTTACTGTCACGCTAGTTCGCCATGTTCAAATATATAACTATTGTTACTGGCTTGTGATGCGGCTCGTCGTTAGACAATTATCACACATGTTTTACCGTCTGTATGGATCACCACGGAATTTCTGGCGCACAAATATGTGTGTGTGTGTGTATGCCTAGCTAATGGGTTGCGGAAAAAGAAGGGATGAACAAAATTGTTTTAACTGACCCTGTCGATTCATCCATCGTCATGAATTATAGGTGAAGGTAAGATACGGGAGGGTGGGGAGGGGGGAGACGTGGATGGGGAGGGTGTCGAAACATCGCTGAAAATGACATAAACACTAATTCAGTGTTTCGTATTGCAAGACTATTGTCGATTTGTGTCTGGAAATTGCAGTGGAACACAATCAGTAACCGATTTGATAAGAGAGCTGGAATGGGATTCATTGGAAGACAGGAGGAGGGTGAAGAAAGTAATGGTAGTGTACAAGGCGTATATTGGTGATGAGGCGTAGATTGGTGTAAGAATTAGAAGTAATGCATGGAAAGGAAAATATGACCTTGACCACAAGTTGGCATTCGATTTGAGACACAAGGGTGTGGGAAGATTCTCTTTCGTAGATGAGGAGGTCAGCGATTACAATAAGATAGCGAGATAAATTATTAATAACTAGCTCGTACCCGCGACTTCGTACGCGTGGATTAAGAATTTTTTTGCCAGAATTAAATATAGAAAGTTGTTGGTAACAAAGGATTGGTCCCAAACAATATCGAGTCGGAATAATATGACAGGAAAGCTATCACTATATCACTGTACCGTCGAACCTGTCTCTTGAAGAGAATCAATTTCCAACATATTTCTGTCACCATTCGATTAGGTCTCAAAATTTCGTGACTACTACTGTTAATCATACTGGAAAAAATATCCTGCGCCCTTCATACAGATTTCCTTATAAAATTCCATCACAACGATATATTCATTTAGTCGTCAAAACGTAACAAAAAGACAGAGACTTACTTCCGTATTTATAATAATATTACTGTGGTTCACACTCACACACTGACTGCGAACAACACCTGAGGGATCATTATAACGCAAAAAAGTGTACACCTACAACATTGCAACACTACCTACGATTTGCCTCGCATTGCACCCCTAACTTTATAATATCTACAGTTTAACATTCAATCCGAATAACCTACGGCCCAGGCCTGACTCTTACGATGAAAAACAATTTTTAAAAATCTCAGCCTGCGCGGAAATTTGAACCGGAAACAACGACCCAAACATTTGTAAGCCAGCGCTTTAACCACTTAGCTGTCTGACCGCTACATGGAACACCAGTCCAGAGATGACCATATCGAACGCGTCTGTCTATCGCCGTTCAATAGTATTTCGAAATTATGAGACAACATGTGTTATTTATACAGATAATTTTTCAACCAAATGTAGACAGTATTTTTCTCCTTGTTTCAAAGGATAAGCAAAGGATAAGTGTGCAAAGTTTCATCGAGATCGGATGAAAACTGTGGATTTGTATGAAGAACTAACAAACAAACAAACATACATACATTCATCATTATATATAAAGATTTACCAAAAATGTTGATACAATTTAAAGTTGAAATTTAAAGACGGAAAAATTAGGTGGCTACAGAAAAGGGAGAAATAGATTTGTGTGGAAATTGTCATCGGATCGTGCATTCCATTGCAATCAAATTATTTTTTTTTTTTTAAAAAACAATATATCATGGTTTCAATAGTGCAATGTTTCTAAAATTTTAAAAACAGTTGACTTCGTCTTAAAAACGACGATTTAATAAATACTGGCCCTACGACAATACAAAAATAATATATTGCTTTCACCACGTACAATATAAGAAGCGATGGCAAAAATTAAATATAAACTATGATTTCTTATATACACTACGGATGTATCGGCAATAATACATATATAAGCATTAAATTTTACTGCATGTAAAGAATTCCTTCAAGAACCTCAGGAAACTGCGATTTTTTTTCTATCTAGATGTTCTAGTAATCGATTTTAAGGGAATTTAACTTTTTTCCCTTTTTTTGAACAGTTCGCAAGCAATGTATTCCTTTTATTGAAATGGTGGTAGAGTAAACGATTTGAAGATTCTAAGAGAATGATTAGAATAATCCACGAAAAGTGTGGATAGGAACCGAATAGTGAATGTATGATGGCCCGATACTCTTCTGTCTTCCGTACACACTCTTCGAGTTCTTTCATTTTTCCATTCCTTTATCTTCCTCTGTTTCGTTTACTTTGTATATGCGTTTTATATAATATCCTCAGTATGCCCTGCTCATCCAGTCTCTTAACTTGTCCATACGATATTATCATACACACACTCATAATCACATTGTTAGAATAATCATAACGTTGCAGTATTGTTGCAGGCCATTTGTTCCGCAGTTGTTTAGTTAATTAGTTGTTGAACAGAAAACTCAATGCAACAGTTTTTTTCTTTTTAATTTTACTGTCGTACTCGTTTTGCCTCCCATTGATGCACCATCAGAGAGGGATCTGCGTTAAAGTTTAATTAGTTTTATACCGTATAGCTTCATATGGAAACTTTAACGTTTAAAGTTAAGTTTACATATGAAGCTATGTAAAACTAAGTCAACTATAACGCAGAATCGTCGCTGATGATGCCTCGATGAGAGGCGAAATGCGTACGACACTAAAATTAAAAAGAAAAAAAGCAGTTGTATTGCCATTATCTATCCAACAACTAATAACAATGTTGGTCCATCAAGCTTTTATAACTTGGCCGAATTCGTCAAAACTTTCTTTTGGTAACAACTTTAGTGCAGCAGAGTCTGTGGTTATACCTCTCTCCATGCTGATAGTGTAAGGGAACCAAATAAATCCCCGAAACATAGTGTAAAAGTGTAGTGAATATACGCGTCATCCTAGCTGCACAGCCCACACAGGGGTATTTGCCACAAAAAGTAGATCAAAATTATTTCTACGTAATTTTGATTTTTGTTTCGCTTCTTTTGTGTATTAGAAGTAGAAGTAATAATAAAGAACACGTACTGTGTTCATACACTTTATAACATATTAAGCGAATATTTACAAAATACCTAAACAATAATCACATATGTACACTAAAATATCATTCTGACGAACCGTCCCATCCTTCGTCGTCAGAACCTTCTCCTTATGGCCGTTCTCTTCTTTAGTACTCGGGTCCCATTAAATCAATATTTTAATAGTTTCTGGATTGAATGATTTAGATGTTTTGGGAGTTTTGTGCCTGATGGAGCTCAAATACGGATCCTAAGTTAATGAAAGCATATGAATGACATCTGTGTTGCACTAAACCCAACTAAGTTTTCTGGAATGTGTCTCCCTAAATCGTTGAAAACATTTGTTTCTAGCTTCTTCTGCTGCATCTGACAGATTGCCTATAGGCAAAAATGCATACTCTATTATAAGTGGACCCTCAATAAATACTTCTTGTATAGGTGACATTGGATGCCACGAGTACAGTTCAATGTACAGTACATCTTAAATTTTTCGTGGCGGTGGGGAATAATTTTTTTTTATGTCTATCTTGTGCCCACTATATATCATTCACATAATAGTATAAAATCTGTCAATTAATGTTTTGTTATTTTCGTGATTTACTACCAACATTATCGCTTTGTGCCCCATTTTGGCCATTGGAGTCCAAATCCAAGCTAGCGGGGGTACTGCTAACACATTGCGTAGGGCAGAGGTGACGTTCCTGTATTTATGCAACTGTCCGTGTGTGTTTTACGGCGAATAAACTGGAACTAATCTGTAATCTCTGTTTCCGTCAGTAAGAAACTTTTCCAATCCGTATCAGGCTAGCACCACTCAAGCCAGAACTCCACGCAGCCTTCAATTCAAAACATTTAATATCTTTAATAGACATTAGTTGTTTCGGCAGCTATTGTCCCCGCAGTTGTCGATGCTGCGCGATCAATAATCGGCTGGTGTCAGATAGAAGGCCGTCGTCCTGACAACACGAAGAAGAACATCAATAGGGCGCTAATGACCCCGCTGTCGACGCGCCCTAAACCAACAACAACAACAACAACAACATCAAGAAGACGACTCTATCGGGCAGGTTGGTACCCATACTCCCGATAGTCAAACAGTCAATCAATCAGTACATCCACTCAGCCATCCAAGACAGGACTTTGGCGTCATCTGCGGGATCCAATCCCAGCAACATACGCATACAAACAGAGTCCTCTACAATAGTAAATTTATTGCATCAATCTGAATAGCTATGTTAGGTATCCACAAGCAATGATTTTTTCCTGTTTTTCTACACATTTCTTAAACCCTGAATTTAATGTTCCCATCTTCAAGTAAAAAAAAAAAAAAACCACTACAGAAACAATTAAAATTTTGATAAAGTATAATAGACATGTGATAAAATAATAAGAAAATTCTATGTAAGACCGGTAGGCAATAGAATATGAACTCTCATCTCGCAGGTCATATCTCCATTCTTTTTGACGATACGTCGATACGTTACGTTCTAGATTCCACGTAGGTCAGTGTAATTCCTTTAACACATTCACATATCTATTAACTCTTCTTCGCGCAGGAATTTTTGAGAGTTGCGTTTCATCATATGAGCTACGCCATATCTTTCCGTGGTTCTGTGTGTGTGTGGCTTTACGCCTCGTCGACGGCTAAGGTCATTAGAGGCGGGATGGGACTGGGGACAAGGAACGGAAAGGAATTCGGCCATGGCCTTTCTCAAGGAAGCATCTCGGCATTCTCCTGGAGTGATTTGGGGAAACCATGGAAAACCCAAATCTGGATGCCCGGACGGGGATTCGAACCGGCGTCCTACCGAATACGAGGCTCACCCACCACGCTCGGTCCCTTGTGGTTCTGATTCCACGTCAAACTGTAGAGAAAAGGAAAATTCGCCCTACCTCTGACACAGTGGTTTAGAGTGCTTTCAGGAGGATCCATCCAACCTTGGGGCTGTCGGCTAAGTTAGTTTAGCATATATTTTTTTTGGCTGTCATCAGTCTCTCGACAGGTTTGATGCAATCCTCCATCCCTTCCTATCTTGCGCTAGCCTTTTGATCTCAACATACCCCTTACACCCACATCCTCAATTATCTACTTCATATATTCTAATCTCTGTCATCCTCTGCAATTCTTACCTTCGACTGTTCCCTCCACTAACAAATTAACCAATCCTGCATGTCTCAAAATATGACCTACCATCTTGTATCTTCTTTCTGTAAGACTCTTCCACTAATTTGTTTCCTCACCCATCATTTCCAAATCTCGTTCATTTACTTTATGCGTCCACTTAATTTTTAGCATCCTTCTATAGCACCACATTTCGAATGTTTCAATTTTCCGGGAACTGCACCACTTTGGTAACCTTCCATAAACTGGTGCTAACCTGTTGAAATTTACACCAGTCGCTTCGTCAACATGTCCTCTTCACGTTTTACGATCATAAATTGCGGAAAATTTGCCAGGAATTTAATTAAAAATGCCGAAATATGACAGCGACGCACTGCCGTTAGATGCCGCCAACGTTGAAAAATCATTGACAGTCTCTTAAAATGTTGATTTAATCCTTTGTTGTAATGTTTTCATGCCTTTTCAGCTCTACTCAGTTGTAAAAAGTCACACAAAATTGACAAACAGGCAATATTTATCCGAGTTATAATACGGTGATGCCCGCCATCTTACATAGCAACGAGCAACCAGAGATAATCGAGTGTTTCCATTGTAAACAAATACACCATTTGTACGTTGGATGCCACATAGCCAAAATTTCGTAATTTTTTTCGCTTTGTCCAGGCCGTATTTCAACCTAACCACGATTTCAATGACAAAACTAAACCGTTTAGGTTGAAATGATCCCTGTACCGGGAATCTTTATGTTATTTCAGCAGTGCTGACAGCATTTAGCAAATGCTCAGCCTTTCATATTTCGGCATTTTTAATTAAATTCCTGGCAACGTTTCTGCAATGTATGATCGCAAAACGTGAAGCGAGTGATGTCAATTTCAACAGATTAGTACCAGTTTCTGGAAGGTTACCAAAGTGGTGCAGTCCCCAATTTCCTTCTGTCTGGTATTCGTAAAGTCCACGCTTCGCTGCCATAAAGTACGGTGTTCCACACATACAGTTTTAAACTTTCTGAGTCCTGGATCAATATTTGAAACTAAAAGATTTCTCTTTTTAATCAAGGCTCTTTTCGCTACTGCTATTCTGCTTTTAACATCGTACCTGTTTCGGCAATCAGTTGAAATTTTACTTCCTAAACAAAAATTCTGCTATCTTTTATGAGCATGACGATCACAGGTGTTTAAGCTGCTTTGTTGTTAGTGCGTTGTTGAATATGAGCAGTAATATCATAGGTGCTGCCAGAGCGCGCCACGGTCTCACCCGTGACCTTTGGGGGGTCCTGCTGCGCGTGGCAGCGTGCCACACAGGCGCTCCTAATGCATTGCAGCGCCAGGCTGCCTATAACCAAGGGGACGCGACTCAGCAAATTGCATTGTGCCCCGAGCACACGAGAGCTGTATCAGAGACGCTTAATTGTGTGACACTAGCATACTGTTACCATAATAGCGATACGCTACTGCTACAGCACGAGACCAAAAGGATGATATTTACAAGAAATAAAAATATCGTAAAGTAACACCAGACTTTGGTTCCGCGCATTAACGCATCACCACCATGGATGGGGCACATACAGAGGTTGGACAAAGTAATATGAACACCATGCGATAGAGTCAATGGATCAATGGAAAATGAATGTATTGTATTGTTGTACAGGTTGTAACAGCCTTCAAACCTAAACTTTAAATGGAACTGTCTTTGATGAATCATCTATAGTTAGCTAGAATTGGACTGAACATGATTTTTGTACGATTCTCTTGTAATTTACTGGAAGTGAGTGAAAATGGATGTTGTTTTGTGAAGAGAAATTATGTAAATACGCTTTAATATGTTTAACAACAGAACTATGCCAGAGAATTGCTTAAATGTTTGTTATTCCAAGTATTAAGGCAAGCTACGATGTTTAAAGGATGGTTTGCTACAGTTAAAAATGATTTATGTGTATAATTTTGTGTTTAAGAATCTCTAATTTTCATTTCTAAGCATTTTTAATGATTGTAAATAATTATGTATTAATTATGATTGTTTATGATATTTTTAAATTGTTTAATGTTCGAGAAAGATCTGTCTGAACCCTTTGTAGTGTTCTAGAACTTTCGATGGAACTTATATAAAGCGACCAGCCGAGTCTCAGAGACAGTTCACGTTGGCCAAGGACAGTGTTGAACGAACAGTTTTGGTAGCATTGTCTTTGGATGAAGTGTCGTATGTAATCGTTGGAGTTTTGTGTATATATGTGAACTTTATTTTGAAGTCCGATGGCTTACTAGCAATAAAACAAGCTGAAATTTGAAACTGAATCGTGGACTAGTTATTTTATTATATTAATTAAACCACGAGGCATCTAATAAGGTTGTTGCATGTTGGCACCACTACTTCCGTGCGAATACTGCGACACGCATGTACGGCGTATTTGTCGTAGCAGGTCTTGTAGGTTGTGTGTCAGTGTATTGTACGCTTTATTCTGCTACGGTTACAACAAGCAATCGGTGAAATGCGTGATCTCTCAGACTTCGAAAGAGGGCAAATCGTTGGAGCTCGGTTAGCGGGAGTGTCCGTGACGAAAACAACTGAACTGTTTAACGCCTCATGGGGGAAAGTATCCAAGGTAATGACAGCATTCACAAAACATGGTGAAACATCGTCGGCGAAGAGGAATAGGGGACGAAAACCAAAGTTAAACGACAGAGACCGACGAACATTAAAAAGGATTCTGGCCAGACAACAAAAAACTACCGTTGCAAAAGTGACAGCACAATCTAACACACACCTCAGTAATACTGTTTCGACAGAAACAGTACGGTTGGAGATCCAGAAAGCTTATATTCATAGAAGGGCCGCAATTGTGAAACCCCTTAAAACGGCTACCAACGCTAAGTTGAGAATCAAGTGGTTCCACGATCATAAAAATTGGATACTAGATGATTGGAAGAATGTGGTATGGTCCGGTAATTCATCGTTCACATTGTTTCCTACTAACGGCCGGGTTTATGGAGAACCCCATAAGAAGCCTACGACCTCTGGCACATTCAATCCTGATCAAACTCTGTTGTTCCTGTTTCTAAAACATAGTGACACCGTTACGTTAGACCGCTCGCTCACAAGTGACTGCGTTTCCCTCGATTGTGCGCACACCTGGGGACGTGGGACGGGTGAGTCCATTTGCTCGGAGGTAAGGTAGGTATGTCAACAATGCGTGCTATCAGCGACAATAGTAGATTCCATTGCACTGTGTGTCCACAGCAGCGTTACCACTACTTACTGTAAGTTACAACCCTCGTATTATCTTGGATTCTCCGAGCGGAGCCGCGTCGATTTATTAAAACCTAACGTTTCTGCCATCGTGCTGCGGCCTTCTTACAGGGGACTGCTTTGTCAGTTGCCGCTATCGCCTTATAAGTAATAATGGCAGAAACGTTAGGTTTTAATAAAACAACGTCGCTCCACCCGAAGAACCAAGATAATACATCACTGAAGCAATGGCGGATGCTTGGGTATAAGAATGGGACAACATTCCATTGTAAACTATTCAGACACTCTACGAATCTATTCCGCGAAGAATTGCAGCTGTCCTACAAGCAAAATGTGGCCCAACACCATATTAATAAATCAATAGTATGTAAATGTCAGGTGTTCATATAGTTTTGTCCAACCCCTGTACAACGGCACCAGGTTTGAGTCCACGTATACAAGCCGTCCCGACTGCTGTTTCCACGCTGTTTCCCGGAATCATCAAGGTGAATGTTGGAGCGGTCGCCTATTTCCGCCTCATAAACTACAAATTTCACACACAAAAATACACTTTTACACATTTCGCTGACACATGGAAAAACAAAAATCTTCCAATAATGTAAATGTTCCGGATACGCCAAATCTGGTTCTATCACGGGCAAGGCACATGTCTTGGCACCCTCATAATTACACGCGTGACGCTTGAGAACAGGTGTCGATGTCTAGAGGTTCACCAGCGGCGATACGGAAAAAAAGGTAGCAGTAGCACCAGTGGTTGAACATATTCGGCGGTTTAGGGATTAGTGGTATCGACGCGTGAAAATAATGAACAAAACCATAACTAAGCGGATAGTGCTACGTTACATCCCCAGAGGAAGGCGAATTCCTGGAAAATCATCTGAAAGGTAGAGGCAGGCCTGGTACTGGAAAGGAAGAAGATTGTGATGGTGATATACACTGAATAGCCAAAGAAACTGGTATAGGCATGCGTATAGAAACCCAGAGATATGTAATCACTCAGAGTTCGGCGCTGCTGTCAGCAACGCCTATATAAGACAACAGGTGTCTGGCGCGGGTGTTAGATCGTTTACTGTTGCTACAATGGCAGGTTATCACGTGGTTTTATAGTCGGCGCACGAGAGATGAGACATAGCGATGAGGTGGGGATTTTCCCGTACGACCATTTCACGAGTGCACCGTGAATATCGGGAATCCGCTAAAACATAAAATTTCCGACATCGCTGCGGCCGGAGAAAGGTCCTGCAACAACGGGACCAACGACGACTGAAGAGAATAGTTCAACGTGACAGAAGTGCAACCCTTCCAACACAAATTTTTGTGGGTTTCAATGCTGGGTCATCAACAAGTGTCAGCGTGTGAATCACTCAACGAAACATCATGGATATAGGCTTTCGGAGCCGAAGGCCCACTCGTGTACCCTTGCTGAGTGCATGACACAAAGCTTTACGCCTCACGTAGACACGTCAACACCGACATTGGACAGTTGATGATTGGAAACGTGTTGCCTGGTCTGACGAGTCTCGTTCCCAATTGTATCGAGTGGATGGATATGTACGGGTATGGAGACAACCTCGTGAATTCTTGGACCCTGCATGTCAGCAGGGGACTGTTCAAGCTGGTGGAGGCTTTGTAATGGTGTGGGGCGTGTGCAGTTGCAGTGACATTGGACCCATGATACGTCTAGATACTACTCTGATAGGTGACACGTACGATACAAATCCTGACTGATCCACCTGCATTCATTCATTTCCATTGTGCATTCCGACGGACTTTTCCGATTCCAGCTGTACAATGCGACCCCCCCACACGTCCGGAATTTCTACAGAGTGGCTACCAGGAACATTATTCTTAGTTTAAACACCTTCCGATGGCCACCAAACTACGCCAGACAATGAACTTTATTGAGCATATCTAGGATGCCTTGCAACGTGCCGTTCAGAAGAGATCAACCACCCCCTCGTACTCTTACGGATTTATTGACAGCCCTGCTGTGATGCATGATGTCAATTCCCTCCAGCACTACTTCAGACATTAGTCGAGTCCATGCCACTGTCGTGTTGCGGCACCTTCTGCGTGCTCGCGGGGGACTCTACACTGATATTAGCCAGGTGTACCAGTTTCTTTGACTCTTCAGTGTAAGTATCGTCGGTGTCAAATGGAGAACGAGAAAAGCTTTTCTTAAACTTGTTCATGTATTTAGAGTCAACTCACTAGGAAATGCGATAGATTTTATTTTGATGTAGCCACCAGCAGCATATGTAAGTAAACAAATACGGTAACTGGAGTCACTTTAATATTTACATATATGAGAGTTCTAATACTCGACTCCGAGCAAATCCCTTTATAGCGATCAAAATATACGCAATTATAGGCAAAATTACATTGATGTATTAATTCGTGTTTTTAGCAGTTTTACGTCTTCCTTCAGTTGAAAAAATTATGAGATTTCAATAATCAAGTATTGAAGGTTGCTTTACAGTAGTCAAAATATACAATGGTTAGTGCCTGAGTGTTAGTGGTGGTACGGCGGAAATATTTTGGAATAAAGAACCGAAAAATAATAGCAGTTACCACTTCCGTAATGCTTAGTATTGCAACTTTTAAGGAAAAAGTAAAAAACTGAACAGTAATAAGTCATCTGGCTATCCAGTGGTCGTACCCTTATTATGCTATGATAAGGTGGCTAATGACAACTGTGTCTTTCCCTTCACAGTACTACCGGAATTTCTCCTTGAGCCAATACCTTCTCTAATAAGCGAATTCTCTTCCAATCACTGGTGATTGACAATATCTCTGTGGCAAATTTGTGTAGCAACTTTATGCGCGCAGTTCCTCGAAGACTTCATTTACAATTTTAGCAGAATATTTATTATAGGATTACATATCAATATTTTAACTGTCTAAGGTTTGGTCATATAAATCTACAATATGGCATCATCCTTATCTGTGAAATATGTGGCTTAATCATAAAACCTGATGCTTGACCTGCAATAAAGAAACATCAAAATAGATGCTGACAAAATATGAGAAAATAAAACGAGTTCCATACTTCAAGTATCTCGGCGAAACATTCCAAGAGAATGGATGCGAAGCAAAAGCTAATAAAATTAGATGCCAAAAGTTGGGAACAGCTTATCGCCTAACACAGAAGAGAGAAAACTTGCCTTCAGTAAACGGATGTGAGAATACTGGAGTAGCAAAAGAAACCCAGACAGAAAATGACTAAGTTTTGCGTGATATTTCTAGGCATATTTGCACAAATAAATAAATAATAATAAAACTTGTAGCTACACATGCCAGAATCGTATTAGCCACGTTCACCGCTGTGCTGAGCACGTGGACCATCTCTGTCCGCGTAGGTTCGAAACCTGATGACGTCACCGCACAGTGTTCACACAGAGGCTGCGTCCCACCCGGTGACATTTGGCGGGCGCGGTCGATGCGGCGCAAATGAACTCCCGGGCGGGCACCTCTCGCAATCCGACATAATAGAGCCGCCGATTGAATTAGGCCAAGCGCCGCGCTGACCTCGCTCCACGCTCCGAGGCACACGTCTGCCCGAACAATGCCGGGCGCCCCACCGCAGGGAACAGTTTCCATCTTCTAGGCGACGTAATTATAATGGCCACAACACCGCGTCGCTTCTCTTCATGCTTTGTTGGTACGGCATATACAGCATGACTCACAGTGATGTTAATGAACAGTAGCCATGAACAGCACTCAGTTGATTTTTCATTCAACTTAATTTTATGAGACACAAAGAGAAATTATAAGTTGCTGCTTTTATTTATTAAGGTTGAAAAATGCGGAAATTAAGTTTTATACCTCACTCGGAAGTTGTAAATAATTGGATTACTCAACCAGTTTGCACAGAGGAGGCAGATGGCACATTGTTTATTTATGTGACCAAAAATTAAACAATTAAAGCAATGTCTCGAGGAATGAGTGCCTGCTTAAAACTGCTCTGGAGGGGATTATAAACGGAGGGAAAAGAAGAGGTCGGCAAAGGAAGAAAATGATTGATGACATCATGATAAATCGAAAATATATAGAGAATAAGAGAATGGCGGAACAGAGGGAGGCTTAGATGGCTGTCACTGTGCATGGACCTGCTGAATAGCAGAAAATCCTTGATGATGATGATGATTTATAATTCCTCTCATTGCCTTGCAGTTCACGGCTAGTAATGGCCTTTAGGTCTTCCTATGTTTCTAGAATTTTTTGGTAGAAATGGCGTTTACTTCATCACAATCGACAAGTCGTGGACCAAAATGGCCAGTGTGCCTCATCGATAAGTTATGCCTTGATAAACCTTTCTTGGTGCCCTTGCTGTTTGGGAATTAGCTAGTTCCAGATGTAAGCTGCATCTCATTTAACTTAAGCTGGTCCTGCCACGGCTCTATACTGCAACTAACGACATAGTATTCAATGATATTTTCCAAGCGTAAGTGGGTGAATGGTCAACGCTCTGGCCTGGCATTCTGGAGGATGCTGGTTCCAATCCCGCCCAGATTTGAGTTTTCTATGGTTTCCTCATATCATTCCAGGCGAATGCCGGGATGCTTCCTTCAAAAGGTCATGGCAGAATTCCTTCCTGTTCCTTGTCCCCATTCCCATCACGCCTCTAATGACCTCGACGTCGACGAGGCGTAAAGCCACAAGTCGACGATATTAAGGATATTAGAACGTGATTTTGGTTTTGCAGATAATCAAGCAGTTACTACAAGTCTGATTTTTTAGCTAGGATTTGAAATTATTGATCACATTAGTTAAAAACAGTGTCCTCCAGAGCAGTATGGTATCTTGGTGGGTAAGTAGTTTTCTTTCAAAAATCAGAGTCCCCTTACCAAATTCCGGGACAACCATGCATTATTAAGATCAGTAATTTATCTTATGTGATATACCAGGAGACTCTGTGTATCTGATTCCACATTAAACACTCGGTCCAGTCAAGAAAAGGGTGGAATGTGCGAAAAATATAAATTTTATTTCCTGGCAGGAAGATCATACGAACTTACTTCTTTCTAGCAACATTTGTGTTTTTAAATTAGCAAATTACTGCAGCATTGAATCTTTACACTCAATTCTGTACCGTCAAGAGCTTTCCTCAAGATAATATCTATTTACTAGTGGAATAAAATATTTTATGACATGACAAACAATCAATTTCTGTCGAAGTTTTCTTTCTGCCATGCAGCAATTCCTCAAAACTGAAAAATCACTTCTGGTAGAACTTTGAACCAATATCAAATGGGAAGGTTTCTACCGAACTACATATAGTCGTATCCTTCTATTTCTTACGACACCCACGGATATCACATCCTGAGACAGAAGATTTCCATCGGTGATGATATTCACCAATGCCATCAGACGTACGATCATTTGCTTATAAGTGTACATCATCTGTAGCTACAAGCTAGAGCTGTACCGGGGTCAAAATACTTTGAGATCAATGAGGAACACAATGAAAGTAGCTGCCTGGATGTTAGATAGGCTCAGTTCTTGATGATTAGTTGGCTGAATCAGATGTTGTTAATTCACTCAAGCATCTACTTTCGCATTTCTTGATTCATTTTTTTGAATCTTAATTTCTTTGAAGGTAATTTCACCACCCACTTTCGATTTGTAAGTTTAAATTCTTTCTCGTTTTTGCGGGTTACTGATGATATGCCTTAGTAATTTATTACAGTCCCTGATTCCCTCACCCAGAAAAGATAAGTTTCGTTCTCCCTTACGCCTAAAAATCGAGTGCCAGCTTGCGATCTTGGTCATCTTTTCCTTCGCATGGAACCATTCTTCAACCATTATCAATCCAAGCCATAGCCAATACACTCCAAACTCTCTTTTAGCCGCCCTCAATTTTCAATCTGATACTGCCTATGGTGATAAGACACTTCAAATATCGCTGAATTTTATCGTTGAACAGAGAATTATTAACATTTCCACCTGTGCTAGTGCTCGAGAAATGAGCGATTTACTGCCATACTCTGATGTTCCCCGCATTTTCTTCTTGAATAACTTTTTCACGTATAAACTGTGATTTTTAATATGTAAAATGTCTCTGAAATAAGTATTATTTTTATTGGTGTTTATCATCAGCAAACGTTTTTAATACACTAGTCAGCAGGGAGGGAATTTGTTGTCCGAACCTATCTGAAGTAATATTGTAGTACTGCTTCCTCCGTAATTCCGGTTATGAAAATTTTCAATTGGAAGACAGAGCCAGAATGCGGCATGATGGCACAGGTTTCTCCCGATACCTCTACATCGCGCTGATATTCTTTCTGCCAGATACGTTCTTCTGCCATACGCGACGTTTCGATAGCTTCCTCCGCTGTCTTCGTCAGGTGGACTGAAAGTCGAAGTTGCTACAGTGACGACACGTCACCGACTGTTCATGCCTCATCACTATCTTCGTAGGAAGTTTGTGCAACGGAAGCCCGTCGTCCAAGATCTGCAACAGCAGCGCGATAGACATACGTGCTTTTTTTTATTATTATTATTTTTCAACTCAGCCGTCCGTTACGGGCGTCGTATGAGACCCAGACTACGCGGCGGCCAATGGGAGAGTTGTGGAATGCGGCTTCCATAGCGGGTCTCATATGCATCCGCTGACCGCATTGTTTACACCAGTAGTGAAATGCTAATGCAATGCTATCTAGATAACGAGGTGTGTTCGCTGTGGAGGCGGTCACGAACTCGCCGTCTGCAAGAAACCCCGCGACTACCCCACTTGCTGCAACTGTGGGTCTGGGCGCGCAACTTTTTACAGAGGTTGTAAACCATAGAAGCTGCAATGTAAGAGGCACCCACAGCAGCGCCGCGGGACCACTACAATCTCACAAGACTCCAGGGCCTCACCGCCAGAGGCCACTCGCTACCATGCAACTGTTACCAGCAGTCCTCGGCAGAGAAATAGTCTCCGCCATCTTGAATCCAGCCGTACCGAGAGCAGAGCCAACCAGTCGTTCAACAGCCACAGAAGCAAGAAGTTGCGGACACAGAAGACGACTCATGCAGGGCAGCTCCGCAGCGGTAACACCAAAGGTCGATGACCTACAGTGACCGGTCCAGAGCTACTCGGGACGGTGAAGCAGTCCGCTACTCACCACTATCGACAACAGGTGGACTACACGAACTCCAAAAGCATAAGCTTAAGCTTCATAATGCAGCTGCTCCAACAACAAACCATGATACTGACGGAAGTCATAACAAATTACGCCAATAACCAGACACCACCATGAAGATGAACCTACAGAGAAGTCTTGAACCATCCAATTACTGCTGGAGGCAATGTCTTCGGACAACATCCTCCACCCTCCCCCTGCCTACAAAGGAAAGGGAGTGACGGTGCTGTGCTATCTATACGTCGCCACTGCTACTGGGTATTTATACGCGTCAGAATTGAGAGACATACGTATCGTCGCAATAGCAACTTTCAGTCTACCTGATGAAGACAGGGGACGAAGCTGTCGAAACGTCGTTTATGGCAGGCAATATCTTCGGACAACATCCTCTATCCTCCCCCTGCCTACAAAGAAAAGGCAGTGACGGTGCTGTGCTACTGCTATCTAGATGTCGCTGCTGCTGTTGGGTATTTCTACGCACCAGAACTGAAAGACATATGTGTCGTCGCAATAGCAACTTTCAGTCTACCTGATGAAGACAGGGGACGAAGCTGTCGAAACGTCGTGTATGGCAGGCAATATCTTCGGACAACATCCTCTATCCTCCCCCTGCCTACAAAGAAAAGGCAGTGACGGTGCTGTGCTACTGCTATCTAGATGTCGCTGCTGCTGTTGGGTATTTCTACGCACCAGAACTGAAAGACATATGTGTCGTCGCAATAGCAACTTTCAGTCTACCTGATGAAGACAGGGGACGAAGCTGTCGAAACGTCGTGTATGGCAGGCAATATCTTCGGACAACATCCTCTACCCTCCCCCTGCCTACAAAGAAAAGGCAGTGACGGTGCTGTGCTATCTAGATGTCGCTGCTGCTGCTGGGTATTTATACGCGCCAGAATTGAGAGGCATACGGGTCGTCGCAATAGCAACATTCAGTCCACCTGATGAAGACAGCGGATGAAGCAGTCCGATAAGCCGTGTATGGCAGAAGTCCTTATCCGGCAGAACACCAGGGAAGAATTTTTATCAATGAAAGGATTGACTGCCGATGAAGTACTCACCGCCGCCGTTGTTGTAGCAGAGGTATGGGAAGCGCCAGACGTTGCCGAGGCCGACGCTGTAGCCGAGGAGGGAGAGCAGGAAGTCGAAGCGGCCGGTCCAGTTGCCCCTCTCGGGCTCCGGGCCAGACTCCGTGAGCGCCGAGCCGTGCGACGTGGCGTCGTCCCCGGGCTGCAGCGGCGCCTGAGAGTTCGCCACCGAACACTTGTCGTCCGTCTGAAACACAGTACAGACACCTGCTGATCTCAATATGCGACATAGTTCCATCCATATACTGTACTTGGCCTTTGATCCGATAGTGCCTCTGTCAAAACTGAGGCTTATATAAAAAAAAAATCCATGTGAGAGGATAAAATATACTAGAGAACAGTTTGCTTGTGGATTCTGAAGGTATTTGCAGCCTGTCACCAAATTATAAGACAAGGATAGAAAAAAAATAGCTGGTTTGAGATGTTATTAAATATTCCTGTCACGGTCGCCATGTCAGAGATGAAATTAACTAAGTCCTGTAATGATGAGCCGCACCACAAATGGTTAGGCGGCGTTTGGTGAAAATATATATGGCAGGATTATACATTATAAATGTGCGGTTCCAATAGAATAAAGCCTGCACCGTTGGCGCAGTTGGTTGCGTTACAGTGATGGTATCCGGTGCCGACACGGGGTTAGTTGGTTCGAATCCTGGTGATGCAAGTACTTTTCATCATCAGGACTTGGTTCGCAGGGTGGGACAGGTGATGGGGCATAATTCCCGATCACCAGATTGATGGTGATTCGTCAACCGGATGACGACGTAGAGCTTGGTAGCCCACCTGGCGTCTTTCGGAAGAGTAAGCCTGAACGGGCTGGCAGCACGTTTCTCCCTCTCCCATCTTTAATTCATTCGTGGCACAAGCATCACTGTACACTGTTCATATAGATAACAGCTACCAATGCAAAAACAATAAACACATAAACACGCGTCCGTCAATGGAAACAGCAAGGTGAAATCGACCTAGCTTAGGGCGCTAATGACCTCGCCGTCGACGCGCCCTTAAACCATAACAACAACAACAACAATCGACCTAGCTTAAATTTCCCATAAAAAAGTTCGCACCAACCTAACGCTAAAGGTGGAAAAAAGAAGACTAAGATGTAATGTACCGTTTGCTTATGCTCGTATAGAAATTCGTAATGCTGCACCTGTTGTAGATGGTGGGGATCATATGTACCTGGGAAGTAAGACACCTGATTCCAGTTTCTTTATACTATGAGTTTCTGATAGTGTTCTGCGGTAATTTCCAGAATAACATGTAGCTGATTTCCCTAGCACGTCCTCCAACCCCTGCATTTGACACCCAAAATGTGGGTCCCATATTACACCGCCATATTCAAGCAATGGTTTGTAACCCAACTGCCTCATGTCTCTGGTACATGCTTTCATTACCATCTCAACCAAATGAAGGATTTTTTAACCTCTTCCTACATTTACTTTTTACTTTTTTTTTTACTTATTGCTTAACGCGTCGTCGACGGTTAAGGTCATTAGAAGCGGGATGGGACTGGGGACAAATAACGGTAAGGAAATCGGCCATGGCCTTTCTGAAGGAAGCATCACGGTATTCGCCTGGGGAAACCATGGAAAACCCAAATCTGGATGCCCAGACGGGGACTCGAACCGAATGCGAGGCCAGAGCGTTGATCATGTTCTGAGGTTTATTTTATTCATAACATTCCAGCACCTGTATATCCAAAGCGAATAGATAGTGGACAAATGTTTATATGAACATTATTACTCAATATTGTTCATTCTGCCACCTCCTTCAATATTTACCGTTCCTGTGCCACATCCCGTCTACCCCTTCCAAACGATTACCCTTTCAGATAGGTGCAATGCACCCTCCACCACACACTTTTAGTGAATCGCGGAGTAATAATAATCGTAATAATAATAATGACATCATAAATAAAGAGTAAATGCGGTACGGAATGGCTGAAAGAGGTCCAGAGGGACCTACAACGGATCAACATAGAAAATCTCGAAGACCACATTGAGTGCCATAATAACATGACAAATGCTAATTTGGAGCAAATAACAACACGACAACCTGGAAAGAAATGGACAGATAAACGGAAGAGAGAGCACTCCGAGAGGATGAAGAGATTTTGGGAAGAAAAGAGGAGACACAGCTGAAGATTAAATCGTGATTTGAAGTTCAATCGCTTTCCTAAAGGGAAGTAGTCGCAAATAATCATCATTATCAACCTTTAGTTTCTATTATCTGTGTACTTAATAAGCTGACTCTTGGTATTTTTTCTTCTTTCCATGCCAATGATTGGTTCGTCACATTTTCAGCCAACCAGACGCCTTCCCTCACATGCTGCCTGTGACCGCACGAGCGCCACATTAGCGGCCGTAACAAAGTTGTTCCAGCAGCAGCCGGAAGTGACGTAATGCTCGTCGCGAACGGAGCGCAGGCTCGCCATTTGCAATGCAATATCCGGCGGCAAATTGAAGCGAGCTTTGCATGGCGCAGTCGGTTTTGGCGGTCGCCAACGGGGCGCAGTGATGGACGGCGATTCTTATGATGAGACCTAGGGCAGAGGATAAGCGGCATCCTAACCCTTATACCTTCCACCGAGACCTCTATAACGAGCTAATAAAAATTACCGCAAAAACAACAAATCATCAATATTAGACAAAGACAATTTTGGTCATTGTTACATAGTTTCTGATGCCGTCCATGACGTCATGCGCACGACCTTCGTTGCAGGGTTTACAAGGGCCAGAGATGTTTCCACTCTGTTCAAAGATGTTACTGCTAGAAGAAGCTAAGAAGCTAGGTGACCTATTTATGTTAATTTAACGGTTATGTATGTTTCAAATTTCAAAACCTTCGTAAAGAAATGTATTATATATAAGGAACATTAAAAAAGAAACGATCCGGAATCTGGAATGTGCAAACCGGTGACAGAATGGTAATATCGTTGCGTCAGTAACAAAGAGGGTTTCAGACAAGAGCGCGGAAGTACACATTCCCTCCACTAGAGGATCGCGAGCGCAAGTCACGTGACTACAAAGCTAGGAGAAGCAGGCGTTAGTCGTCCAGGGATCATTGGTATTGTAAGCAGTGCAATGGAGGCCTTAAAAGAAGAGCAGAGAGGTGTTGTTCGTTTTCTGACAGTGTAAGGAGTAAGGGGAACGGACAGTCATTGAAGAATGTTACAAGTGTATGGTGAATACTGCATGTCCCTAGCAATGGTCAAGGCGTGGCACAAGCGCTTCAGGGAAGGACGGGTGTCGTTAGCCGATGATGCACGGTCTGGAACGCCACACCGCATTACCGATGATATCGTCCAGTTGGTTGATGGACTCGTTACCCAGGACAGCCGCGTTACAGTGAAAGCCGTAGCCGCCGAGGTGGGATTGAGCGTCGGAAGTGTTCACACTATGAGGACGGAAAGACTGGACTGGCGCAAAGTGTCCTCACAGTGGGTGGCCCACAGTCTTCAACCACAACAGGAAGCATATCGAATGGCCCACTATCTTGATCATCTGCAGCGCTATGCCAGAGAACGGAATGAGTTCCTGGCACGAGTGGTGGCGGGAGATGAGTCTTAGTGTCATCACGTCGAACCAGAATCGAAACTACAATGTCTCCAGTGGAAGCATCGAGGTTCAGCACCACCAACAAAATCGAGGGCCATCCATACAGGTGCAGGAAAGGTTATGCTGGCGTTCTTCTTTGACCAAGACTGCCCACTTCTGACAAACTTCCTGCAGCGCGGGACAGCAGTGAATACACAGCGTTACTCGCAAACCTTGACCCAAAATTTCTTCATCCCTTCGCTGAGCTATTTCCTAATTTCTTCCGTCCAAGTGTTCTTTCTTCTAATATACTGTTTGCTGTCAAACTGATGGTTATTGACGATGCTACTAAATCTGCATCTGTTGTGTATGTTATCATCTGTGATTCAGATTTCCTGGAGATCCTTTTCGATTTCAGCTAACCTTTTTTTCTTCTTCATTTTCATTAAAATGGCTAGGTTGAGGATTCTTTTGGTTAGTCTCTTGCTATTTATTTTGATAATATGGCCGAATAATTTAATTCGTCTTTTCCTGAATGTGTCTGAAATTTATCCGAATGATAATATAGTTCATATGATTTCCTTTTCATCCAAATTCCTCCGGTACAAACTGGGTCAAAGATTTTCCTTATAATTTTTCTTTCTTGCTTTTCAGTATCTTTAATGAATTTCCTACCCCCATTAATCAAAGTTTCCGATGCGTATAATCCCTCCAGTTTGATTACAGTGTTATAGTGTCTTAACTTGGAATTTCGGGATAACGACTTTTCGTTGTATCTGTTACAGGTGAGTCTGTAGGTTTTTTGTAATTTGGATATTCTCTCCTTGTTTGCTTCATGATTCATCCGCCAGGTTGAATAATAACCTCTGTTTAATAACAATTCTACAAAATTAAGCAACTGCGAACAAAATCCGTTTCCAGAACAAAGCCTTCAATCCGTCGTTTTGTAGGACTTAAAGACAGTGACAATGATAAAAATAGTTCAGGTGTTACCGATCAGGGAACCCAGAAAAATAACTTGGTTGCGAAGAGTCGGAGTTGAGAAACTATTAACACGTTGATACTCTAAAACGTATTCTTTCCTCTGAAGGTTGTCAAGCTAGTAACCTTTTCGGATATGAAGTAATTATAGCTGCAAATGAAAAGGTATGTACTCATAAATAAAACTGGTTGTATTGAAGGTTTTCCTTTTTCAGGATTAAGTACTTTCTGAATGAAAATAGGAACGCTAACTTCCGAAACCTTTAATTTAGAAGTATGCAATTACGTACGCTTTTGATTGGCCTGAGACAATATTTCAATTTATTAACCCACCGTGACGTTGCGTACAAGCACACCCAGTTTCTCTCAACTGAGTTACTTCGCAGTAACCTGTTAGCAGTTGAGTCTATTAGAGAAATCCACGGCGCGCAGTGTCTCGGATCACGCTACCGAGACGGCCAATTCGATAACGCGGTTAGGGCTGCCGGAGCACCGCACTAATTCCTCCGCGCGCAGAAATCACATTACCCAGGCCCCCAGCCGACGGGTAGGCCTGGTCGGCCGTGACCCAGGTCGCGGTCCTAGTGCTCACCAAAATATCCGGCCGTCAGTGATTTAGATTCTTGGATTGCAGTCACTTCCTGTTTGTTATTGCACAAGAAACGATATATCTTTTATTTTTAAATATTGATTTAGGAATTAGAAAGAACTTTTTGAAACTCTATGTGTGGAGCACAGCACTTAACGATAGCGAAACATGGACTTTAGGAATACCGGAAAGAAAGAAAATTGAAACAATTGAAATGTGGTGATACAGAAGAATGCTGAAAATTAAGTGGATAGACAAAGTAAGAAATCAACGAGTTTTGGAAATGATGGGTGAGGAAAGAAGTTTGTGGAAGAAACTTACACAAAGGAGACACAGGCTGGTAGGTCATCTTTTGAGACATGCTGGATTGGTCAATTTGCTGGTGGAGGTTACAGTCGAAGGTAAGAACAGTAGAAGAAGACAGAGATTAGAATATATGAAGCAGATAGTTGAGGCAGTGGGTTGTAACGGGTATGTAGAGATGAAGAGGTTAGCACAAGATAGGAAAAGATGCAGGATTGCATCTAACCAGTCTAAAGACTGATGACAGAAAAAAAAAAAAAAAATGCACAAGTAAACTAGCACAACAATGCATTGCGCTTTGTATTTTGTATGAATCGCTAGTCTGCTTTGTTTACGTTTGACTGTGTAAAACGCTATGTGATGCTATTTTGTTTTCCATTTTTGTTTTCCGTTTCTTTCGTGTGTGACCCGCTTTTTCAAATTTTAAGTGTTTGTGTCATTTTGTTATGGTTTTATAGATGTCCTGTTTAATGGTGTATTGCCTGTGTTGATGGTTTTAATCTAAAAAATTTCAGTACTATGTATAGTGTCTGATTTGTCAGGTTTGTGTATTCGTCCTTCCAGCTTAATTGTGCAAAAACAAACAGAAAATGACGTGCAATCCAAGAAGCAAACAGAAAATCACTGCTGCTGAGAAAAGTGGATAAACAGAGGAATGCATCATAAAATGTAAATAGGTTATAAATTGTATAGAAACTTCAATGTTCAAAATGTAAAACATAACAATATTATTATAACACGTATACACAATCAACAGGAAGACCGCTGAATATGCTTCAGTTAAGAATCGACAGTAAATAAAAGAACAAATATTCAATTGCTTAGGCTGTATTTATTTATTAATGTTATAAGGAATTGAGGAAAATGATCCATAACGTCCAGATATAAATATTGTTAATGTTTTTTTAATAAAGTAATTTTTTAAACCTGTACATATTTTTATACATTTCACTTCAACTTGGAGGGGCGCAATTGAATAACTGTTTCAATTAGTGGTTTAAGAGTGGGAAAAAAAAGGTTGGAGAACTACATTATGTGTACGAGAAGGTGAGACGGTGTGGTTTTTCTCAAAAGGGAGGAATATGTAATCTACTAATAAATGAATAAGACGATCGTTGTCGTAATAAAAGCGCACCAGGTGTAACATTAAGAATGAAACCCACCAAAAAGATTAACAAAGTGCTAATTAAAGAAAAAAGTGTATTTGAGTCAGTGGTTCGATATCTGTACGATAGCTGTCTTCAATTTCAGAAGCAAATTACAGGAATTCCAGAAACCGTAATTATTTTACGTGAGTGATTAGCTTTTGGGTGCATGAAATAACAGCTCCGAAGAAACACTTTCAAGTTATGTTTATTTTCCCGTGCACTTTACAATAACATTACACAACAAGGTATCGTTCCAAAGATGCTAAGTACAATGTTCCAGCGATTAAACTCACACACTTCCGAAGACCACAGACTGACAACTTTCTCCGTTCGCCATCTCTGAGCGCTTAAATAGACACATTAGAAACAACCAGAATAATTCAAAGAGTTCCGACCGGCGTTTCACAATACTTCAACAATTAAATCGATACAAAAACAATCAAAATTAATACAAAATCACTCACAACCATCATGAAACGAACGGAAATGAAAATTAAAGATGTTTACAGGTATTCACACACAAAATTATCAACATAGGCCAGTCCAAGAAGTTGAGAATTGTCCTCCAAAGATCGTAGCTTACATCAACACTTACAAACTTTTAATCACTGTTTCATGTATAATACTGTCCTTGAACATATTAAATAGTATTTACATAGTTTCTCTCCATAAAACAATGTTCATTTAAACAAATCCACAGTTAATTACACGAAAAATATACAAATCCCTTATTAATCAATTACCAGATTGCTACACATAATTCTTCAATTAACATTTCATACAAGGGTTACGCCCGAGGGCTGTTATATGAATATACAGTTAATTTTAGGAGTGCTTAAACGAAAGCTACTCCTGGTCGGATTTTAAGTCTACTCGCCCGGTAAATCCTTTCTATTCCATTCCCTAATCGCTCGTGGGAAAAATGAATACAGAAAAGAATCGGTTCTGGCCCTGATTTCTCTTATATTATTTTCGCGGTCATTCCTTGATATGAATGTTGCTGTTAGCCATATTTGCTGGCTGTCATTCCGAAATACGTCAGTCGAGAATTTTTCAATTAGCTTCCGTCGAGAGCAACGCCTTAGGTGTTCCAGGTCTTCCCAACCTAACTCCTTCAACATCGCACTTACTCTTTCCCTACAACTATATAAACCTGTCACGAATCGGGCGGCTCTTCTTTGGACCTTCTCAAATGCCTCCATTAATGCCTTTTGATTCGGACCTCATACAGAACAACAATATTCTAAGTGAGGACGCGCTAGTGACTTGTACACAATCAATTTAGCTTCCGGATTGTACTGTTTTAAATTATGACCTAAAAATCGGAGCTTTCCCATTTACCTTCTCCATATGCTCATTCCACGACACGTTATTAAGAATACCCTTTATGTATTTAGCGGAATCCACCGTTCTAAGGACATGCCTAGTTATACCGCAAAATTAACTTCACTTCCATGATACAGCACGGATAGCCAGTTATAGGACTGTCCTTTCAGGTAGGCTACCAAAGCCACACGGGTGCAGCCTGTACAGCCTTATTGGCTGCACATGGATCAGTGAACAATGGTCAGTACGAAGCGGCGTTAAGAGCCCTTGACCAAGTCTGTGTGTTAGAGGGAATACAGTCGGGGTAACCAACCGAAGGCTATCGGCGCTCCAATAACCAAAGATCAATACTCCCAATAAAGGGGCAGGATACGCTACGAGGGCAACGTGATTCCACCCGGATCCTGTTCGGATTGCTTTGAAAGTAATATAAATTTTTTCCTCTGCAGCCCTCAGTAGATCTAACACTCCATAAAATATACGAGTGTAGTTTTTTGAAGGTAAACAAAGGAATTTACTACCGTAAATACAAGGTACATGTGTCCATTTGGAAAGAATAAAATACGCAAAACTTTACATGATTTCGCATTTATTTAGTTTTTAATTTAATAATTATATAACATTTAGTTAAATTGCGATGGAGCACCCCGGTGGTAATTTCTCTACACACCCATCTTCTCCCTTTCCTGCACCCACCTACATTTGTCCTCTGCGAATTTTAGCTTTAAATTCTTTCAACGTTTTTGGTAAATTCTTCATCATTTCTCTTGGTAACTTATTCCAATCCCTGACACCCTTACCCAGAAAAGAGAATCTTCCTATACCCTTGTGCCTGGAATCGAGTGCCAGCTTGTGGTCATGGTCATCTTTTCACTTTTAGTTCAAACATCAAAATCTTTGCACACCTCATTACCAATATTCGTCTTGCACACCCCCATGACACTCTTCATCCTCCTTCTGTCTTCCAGTGAACCCCTTTCCAGCTCTTTCTTTCATATCTGTTACTGATTATATTCTGCGGTAATTTCCAGAAACAAATCTAGCAGCCCTCCTTTGCAACCTCTCCAACTCCTGTATGTGTTACTCAAAATGTGGGTCCCATACTACACTACCATATTCAAGCAATGGTCTGACCAAAGTTTTGTAACCCAATTCCTTTACTTCTCTTGTACATCCCTTCATCACTCTCTCCAACAAGTGCAGAATTTTGAAACCTTTTCCTGCTACCTCATTCAAGTAGAGCAGATGATCCTTGGTGGCAAATCCCCTAAATATATATTAATTCGCATTTCATGAATTTTTCGTATTTCGCTGTTTTTTTGGTTAAATTCCTTGTTTTCAGATAAAATGTTTAGCAATCCCCTCAATAATTTAATCTAGTCCCTGATGCCCTTGCCAACAAATAAACGTTTTCTCACTGTCTATCTCTGGAATTGAGTGCCAACTTGTGGTCATCATTTCATGCTTCATTACCAATATACGCCTTTGAATACTCCCACCACTCTCTTTTCCCTCACCCTGTCTTCAAATGACTCCGAGTCCAACACCTTTATCGTATCAGCTACTGTTTGCGGTTAGGTGTCTCAAGGCCCCCCCCCCCCCCCTAAAGTATCTAGGTCCACCTCCGACATTGTGATCCGCCCCTGATTGAGTTTCAATTAGTGAAAAGATGATCATTCAACAATTAAGCCACTTACCAGTTTCGAAATATATTTCTCATTTCATTAGTATTTACCTTTATTGTGCAGGAAACTCTGAAGTTGACTGAGTTTTTATATAATTTCACTTTTATAGGGTACAATGACAGCTGTCACATTATTGGTACAGAGATTTTACATTGACTAATTGAACTGATTACTATCGATTAAGGTTTTTAAGAAATTAAACAAGCACTTGGTCACAACAATTGAAATAATGGTTCAGTTCAATAAAAGTGCAGAATTCACTGGAACAGTCGATGATCATACTCGTAAATAAAACAAGGAATTCGAACGTTCGTCTATAAATTCAGTGGCAACAAATTAATTTCCTGGAATAGAATGACAAAAAAAAAAAAAAAAAAAAAAAAAAAAAAAAAGAAAGATGTACGAAGTATTGCGTTTTAAAGATGCTCACTGAGAACTTAGATAACCGGAATTAGTGACTTTTTCGTTTACTCTTTTAATACTGCCGCATCACAATGCTGATATTGAAAGACTATTTGACAGTATGAATGTAGTTAAAAAAACTAGTAGAGGAATAGAATGGACTTGAATCTTTTAACTGCAATATTAAGAGTACGCTGGGGTTTTAGGTTGGTAGGAAAATGCTGCAATTGATTTGAAACACCTATAAACGTTATAAAACAAACTTGTATCAATCTGAAGCTGATGAGGCCAACAAAAATGATTTATCTGAAGAAGACCATTTAATATTGAACAGCAGTTGATTAAATAATTTGTTGATAATTCGTTGATTTACTAATTTAATTTTATTTACTGGTTATTTATACAGAAGTTTAATGTGTAATATGTAATTATAAAAGTAACTGTTTTACCAATATATCCAGTGTTTCCTGTCGTAATAACCAAATATTTGTTTAGTGAAAATTTAGTGATTGTGAGAGTAGCGCCGCTTTTTGGTAATGGTTTTCTGGTGGCTTTAGAAGTTGAATCTGGTGGAGAGCTAGTTAAACAGTTGGCAACACTGTCAATAATTCAGAAGTCAGCACGCGGGAAAAGAGGAGATGATGTGGGCTAGCCGGGAGCTGGGGCATCAGCCCTAGCTAGTGGCAACGAATATAATGGAAGTTGCAACAGTTTAATATTTACCTTCAAGGATTTCAACCGATTAGGAAAAGTACTTTGGTCATTACATCCATCGTTTCTGAGGCTGTGCTTAGTAGAGGTGGGCAAAGTGACTCACTAAAAAGAGCGGTGTTCATTTAATCACTCCATGAAAAGAACTAGTTCGTTTGAACGGTTCACTAGCTCAGTTTTATTTTAGACCTTTTTTATTTATTTTTTACGTCTCACCCCTCAGAATCCGGTTACACCCCCACTTTTCGTCTTTGTTTTATTTTTTTATTTTTTTTAATTTTTTTTAGCTCTACAGTCCACAAAACCCACGTGAACAAGCTCTTCGGAATTAGCCGACTTATGAAAGACTCACCTAGAAGAACTACCGTTCACTTTTAGTGAGCGACTGCTCACTCGCTCTTTTAAAAGAATTGCTCTAAAGAACTGATTCACTCGCGAACGACCCATCTATAGTGCTTAGTTTTGAAAGCATGTTCTTCTTCCACTACCGAGAAAGGAAGGAGACCAGTTGGATGACCTCGGGCAAGATGGATGGATCAAGTTAAGAAAGATGTAGAAGCTAAGGGAGTCGTTAGGAGGAAAGTGATGGAGGAAAACCGTTGGAAAGACCGCCAGACTTGGAAGAGGATGTGGAGGATGACCCGCAAAAACGGAAACATCTAATGATGATGATGAGGAAAAGTACTTTGGAAGATATGTAAGAACGAATTCTCGGCGTTGAGAATGTATGAAATGCTCTCGGGTGACTAGCCAAGCATTTCATACTTTGGAAGAATTTTGTGTTTGATTACAGCAATCTATAGGGTAAAACTGAATTTCGTGGATCTACGTATTATCACTTATTAGCAATAGCACCTCTCATTGAAACCGAAGCGTAATGGAAAAAATAATAAGTATGTAGCTGTTTGAAAGAGTTAAAGAGAAGAAATTTGACTTTACCTACTACGTGCTCGTGATAGACTGTCTGTCCTCAGCTTCGGGGTTTGTTTTACAACAAAATTACTTTATTATGAAACAATTCGTGATTATTCTACTACATAGTGAGAGCGTCTAAGTGCTTTCAATATTATTTTGCAGAACGATCCCTAAAAGTGAAATCTGGATCCAGATCGTATTTCAGCCATACAGCATCAAACATTTACAGGTATGACGTGCGACCCCAAAATCATTTTTTTTTTTACTCCAGGTAACTCTACTTTGTTACTTTTAGATTATTTGCACTGTATTTTTGGTTTAAACAGAACTAAAGAATAGAATTTGTTTATTACTACTTTCTATAATACTAAATTCCTACCGAACGTGGTGTGTGAGTAATAACTAAGAAGTGACTTGGCATTCGGGAGGACGCTGGTTGGAATCCCCATCCGGGCATCCACTTGGGGTTTCCTTGGTTTCCCCAAACCACTTCAGGCGAATGCTGTGATGCTTCCTTCAAAAGGGCTATGGCCGAATTCCTTCCCACTCCTTGCCCTCCGTCCTTTCCCGCCTCTAATGACCTCGACGTTGACGAGGCATTAAGCCATAAGCAAAAAAAAAAAAAGTGCCCTGCGAAAAATTCTAAAAATGTAAACCCACGACGATGCCCTTGGATTTGCGCATAAAGTAAGATGTCCAGTGTCAATTTGTTTGGTGGACTGAGTAATTCTGAGGTGGAATTTCCAGACCGTCCCAGATGGTTTTTACGGAATTCTGTCCAACAATCGAGAACAGGATAATCGATACGTCCAACGGGTAGTTGGAATCTAGACCCGTCGTACGTCCCTTGGTCCAGTGCGGAGGTGGTTTAACGACGAAGTTGACGGGGAACTTTGCTCTTACACTAACTTACGAGCTGCTCGGTCGCAGAACTTCAGATGCAAGTTTGTCCTTCGCCTTATTGCGTCGGAGCGATCTTTGCTACATCAACTGCAATTCCTAGAGCTAAACGTCGTGTAAAAAATCGACAACAGTACTCATTGAGTGAAACTTATCTGAAAAACTCTCCGCCTATTTTTCTCTGTTGATATGAATGATTTTTTTCAAATGTACACCGATAAAACTAGTCTCTGAGGGCAGGAGTATTTTTTTTCTTACTTCTGAAAAGATATTTATTATTAGAATATTATACATAAAAAATATTACAGAACATATTCTGATTTCGTAATTTGTGCTCAGTTGCCTGTAAAAACAACAGTTATTGACAAAAAATTAATAACACTGTGAAGAATATACACTCATAAAACAACTTCCTTATTTTTTCTCGAACCCGCTATTTAAAGAACACGTGCTGGTTCCCCTGTGGTACGCAGGTGATCAGTGTGCATCATGAGAGAGGGGGCAGGCCTGTGCCCTGTCAGAACACAAACCTGGTTTAGTAGATTTTTCTCTCGTGTTAGATTGTTTCAATTTATTCACTTCCAGTCTGTTCTGTTAGTGTTGCTTCTTTATTCTCTTGATTTTCAGCCTGCACATCATAACTATCAGATTGTCTATGCCAGCTTCTGGATACGCTTTATAACCTAGAATTTTAGTCCAGAATCCCAAATCGACAATGATATAATCTAGCTGATATTTACCTGTATCCCCTGGACGTGTCCAGGAGTATATCTTTCGTGCGTGATTCTTAAATAATGTGTTCAGCACGATTAGTTTATGTTCAATTTTTTTTTTATGAATAATTGTAACGCCAGTGCAATTGAAATTGCTGTTTTATTTTCCGAACGCGTTTCGCTTCATTTGCGAAACATCTTCAGCGGTTCTGTCTGTGGGTATTTATACATATAATTACATTTGTTCTATTTTAAAGTTTAAACATGAAAATTGTGGGTTACAGATTTAAGCTTACCGGTACTTACATTTTTCTTTGGTCACTTATGCTTATAATTGTACAGCCTATTAGCTTCGGTTATGATTGTAATTACAGTATATATTACACATATTGGTTGCATTTTAGCGATTATTTGCGTAGCACTGTAATACATTGAGATCTGATGTCTTACGTTAGTTACTGTACATCGCTGATTATCAGGTTTGTTTACCGTTTGTCTTCTGTTTTGCTTGGTGGGTGGCGCGCTTTTAAATATGCGTTCGTGCTTAGTTTGGTGTATTATTATTATTGGCTGTGTCCTTTTGTGGTGTATGGTTGTGTTTATTATTTGTTTTTGAGTACTGTGTATAGTGTTGGGTCCGTCAAGTTTGTGTATTCGTTTATTATGTTCTTATCTTCTGCCAGTGATTTATGGATGTAGTAGTTTTCCTGAAATGTTGGAAGTTGTAGTTTGCTGTTATTAATGGTTAGTATTTGCATGTCTGACTCTATGTTTGTGGGCTGGTGATTATGTTCTAGTAGGTGTTCTGCGAATGTTGAGTGGTTATTTTATTTTAGTGCTCTTAAATGTTCGTTATATCGCAATTGAGGAAATGGCCCACAATATCCAGATATCAGTTTACGTTTTTCACAAAATTTTAACAACCTGCTTCCTCGATCATTTCTTTCATCTTGACCAAACCTTTATACAGTATTGACCTCTTAACCTTCTCCCACCATCGCATGATTGTTAGATTTTTATCCCCATTCACATACTGGATTAATTATTCAATTTCATCATAGATTTTCTCTATTGCTTCATCATCATTTTCATGTACGTTGGTATATATACACTTTTACCAACAAGGTTGGAGCAGGCTTAGTTTCTACTCCCATCAAAATAACGCTGTCCATAATAACTCGCCCATTTCCCTATTATCTTGTTCATAACAAATCCCACTACAGTAACTCCACCGACCGCTTTTGTGCTAATTATTCTGTGTTCTCCAGACCAGAAGTTCTGTGCTGCTTTCCACTTAATCCCACTTAACCCAAAAACGTCTAGCTTAGGTCGTTTCACCATACTTCCTTCCATTTGCCGACTATTCGCTGTACTTTTTGTGTAAACTTTATCAGTCTACATAATCATGCAATGTGTGAAAGTAATTTCAGTTTAGTAGTTTCGGAAATAAAGGGGAGGCAAACGGCATTTCTTTAGTGATTTTTTACCAAAAGCTTTGACAAATCGTGAAATAAAAAGGGTAATCCAAACATCTGAGAATCAGTGGTTGGAAGTTTTCATTGGGATACACATGAAAAATCGTATAGAGGAAATTTTTTCTTCGGCCGCCAATAACTCCCAATACCTAATTTTTCGAAATTATATGTTATAATCGCGATGGGTGTATGGAGATTTTCCCGTCGTGTAAATGCAGTCTTACCGGTTTTGCCGCCGGATTGTTAATAAAAATATAACGTTTCGACAATTTTATGTGTATTCTTCATGAGCTATCTGCTTTCGAGAAATCCAAATGTACACTGTCACTCCTAAATTGCAATAGCTACATGGTCAGTAAGAATTAAAGTAATGCATAGTTAAATATTTCTAAGTTAAAGAGTTTGCATGTAATGAGGGGATAAATGGACAGATGATATGTAATCCTACAATCTACAAATGATTTTAAAATATAAATATAGTTTGAGTCAACAAGGACTTTAGAAATTTATTGAGATAAGTTACAGGATCGGTAGATGCGTCAGTTTGTAGCAAACAACCTCAAGTTTCACATAAAAGTTTCAAGTGTCATTTTGGTTCCATGTGACTACCATTTGTCATGCGGCAAACGTCCCACGGGTAATCAATTACTTCCCACACTCGTTGCAGCAAACTTGTGCAACGGCAGCGTAGATTCGATTTTTCAGGTCGGCTATATCCTTTGGTAGGGGAGGAACATACACACGATCTTTAATGAAACCCCAGAGAAAGAAAGCCAGTGGTGTCAAGTTCTTGCAAGCGAGGTGGCCATGTGGTTGGTCCTTCACGGCCAATCCACCGACCTGGGAAGCGATTATAGAGGAAACCTCGAACTTCGGTGACGAAATGAGGTGGTGCACCGTCTTGCTGGTATTAAACCATCCCATCCCGGTCATCCTCATCGATATCATCATCATCATCCTCAACAGTTTCCGGCCTCTGGCCGGGTCTGCATTATGCACAAGCCTCTCCATTTCCTTCTTTCTTCCCACCACCTCTCTGTCACTACTTTGTTCCAGTCCTCTCCTCTCTCCTCCACTCCTTTCAGCCATCCATCTCTTGGTCTTCCTCTGGGTCGTTTACCTTGCATCTTAATTTCATGGATCTTTTTCGGGATTCTCTGAGCCCCCATTCTCTTGACATGTCCATACCATCTCAGTCTGATCCTCTCTACCCTTTCCTGTAGGGGTTCCTCTTTCATGGTGCATCTAATCACTTCATTCTTTATTCTGTCCATTTTAGTGACTCCCATTCTACCTCTTAAAAACTTCATTTCCCTTGCTTGTACTCTGCTGATGTCCAGCTTTTTCATTGTCCACGTTTCAGCAGCATAAGTTAAGATAGGCACATAGTACGTATGATATATTACTCTCTAGCTTGTCTGTGGCGCCTCTTTATTCCATATCAGGCTTTTAATGCTCCTTAGGAACAACTCTGCTTGTCTTCCTCTTTCACTTATCTCGCCATCATTTCCTCCACATTCCTCTAATACACTCCCCAAGTATTTTTACCTTCTTTAGTTGTTCACCTACCATCACAATTCCTTGGGCTACTCTATTCTTTTTCCTGGTTGTTACCATGTACTCACATTTCTTTACATTAAATTTCAGGCCATATTCCTCCACACTGTCTGTCCATACACCCAACTGCCGCTGCACTTCCTCTTCTTCACCTCCCCAGATCATCTGATCATCCGCAAAAGCCATCACCTTCATGTTTTCCTCTCCCATCCTCGCTGCCACCTTCTGCATTATTTCATCCATGATTACAATGAAGAGTAGTGGTGATAGGGCACTTCCTTGTTTTAGTCCATTCCTTTGTTCCAGCCAATCTGATCTTCCTTCCCCTATTTTCACATAGTTCACACTTCCTTGGTACAGTTCCGTCACTCTCTTGATGGTTTCTTTGGGAACTCCTCTCTTCTCCAAGGCCTTCCGTACCTTACTCCTGTGTACACAGTCATATGCTTTCTCGATATCGAGGAATACCAACAGTAGATCCTTTCCATACTCATAATGTTTATCCTGCAGCTGTCTCATGGGAAATATCAAATCTACCGTCGATATGTGGAATTAAATATGTTTCAAGCATATCCAGAAAAAACAATACCAGTGACAGTTTTCGCCATGAAGAAGAAAGGGCCGTACACATTCAATTTGCTAAGAGCTGATACATATTACTAACTTTGGTGCTGTCACTATCATGTTCAAGGTTTGCATGTGGATTTTTGCTGCCAAGAGAAAATCGCAGGCCTGGTTGGAGGTTCTTTAGCGACTCTTTAAGTTATCTCAACAAATTTTATGTCATTCCAAAGCTGTAAAGTCCTTTTTGACTTACCCTGTATTACCAAAAGAGATATTTTACATTTCATTATATTCATTTCGCTGTACCGCCTGTATTCGACAGTTATATGAGCTGCAGCAAAGATAGGAACGGGTCTGTTGCTGTGGGTTAGTAGTTCCAGTGCTCCCCTCCAGATGGCAGACAACCTGCGCTGGGCCCGCTGTCCCACTGCTCATTGCGAAACAAGGAGTGCGGAGGGGGAAGGGCTGGGAATCAGGGTTTGTAGGGCAGGTCTGGCTAGCCCAGGGGAGAAGGCCTCTGAATATTCATTACTGCTCCGAGACGAGGCGAGGCGAGGCGAGACTGGCAAAGTACGGGTCAGGCCACTCCCTGTAGTTCGATAACATCTCGCAGTGTTATCAGGCGAAACAGCTGACTGGCGGAAAACTGCGCGGCCATTGTTAAAGCCTGCATTGTTACGAATAAGTTCGTTAGTGCCAAGATGGCCGGTTGCTGTTGGCGACCATAGACGGTGGGCGGATAAAGTACGAAATGAACGTTTTGGAAATGACGGGTGAGAAAAGAAGTTTCTGGAAGCGGCTTACAGATGGCAGGACATATTTTGATACAGCAGAACTCCAATAATCCGAACTCCGATTATCCGAATCGCCGTTTATCCGAATCGCCGTTTATCCGAATCGCCGTTTATCCGAATCGCTTTTGTAACTAAGACGGAAACGTACTGCGAAAAGGCTTCCCCTCTTTTATAAAAACCAACCCAAAGTTCGGATGACTGCAGCTTTGTTTACCGAGTGGTACGACGAAATTTTCATCCCTGAAGTGGAAATGCACCAAAAATCTCTTGGAAAATAAGGCATTTTCAACATACATACAATAATTAATTAAAATAGACCCTTTTTCAGGAAAAAAAACCGATTATCCGCATTTTTTATTATGTGAATGGGGACCGGTCCCAATTGTTTCGGATAATAGGAGTTCTACTATTTGTTGGTGGAGGGAACAGTCGAAGATAAGAACTATAGAGATAGAGAGAGATTGGAATATATGATGCAGATAATTGAGGATATAGGGTATATGAGGTATGTTGAGATGAAGAGATTAGGGCAAGATAGGAAGGGATGAAGGATTGCATCAAACCAGTCAAAAGATTGATGACAGAAAAAAAAAAGTATGCTTCCGGTTCACTCCCTGATGTTGAGCGAGTATATTATTACTTGTTCCCGGAATTAGACTGTGCTATCAAATTTGGCAAATATTTATTTGAACTTGAACCAAATTCAAAACAGTAATTTGAACTTTGGACGTCAACTGTATATAGATCAACTAAAGACGGAAATAACAAGTAGAAAGAGCGCGGTACAGAAATCATGCAATATAGCTGGTTTTTGGGTCTGTAAATGTTCAATTACGACGACAAATGAAGCTAATAAAAAAGATTTTGATATTGAAATATTCGTACTACTTCTACGTGCACATATATACTCTGAAATTGTGTGTAACAGCTTTCAAATTAGCAAAACCTCGTCAAAATGTGTCTATTAGTTTTTGGGGGGACAAACAAAATAGACAACCCAGTGAAAAATATCTTTTTTTTCTTATGGCTTTATGCTTCGTCGACATCGTGGTCATTAGAGGCGGGAAGGGATGGGGGCTAGAAGCGGGAAGGACTTCGACCATTGCCTTTTCGAAGAAGCATCCTGGCGTTAACCTGAAATGATTTGGGGAAACCATGGAAAACCCAAATCTGCATGTCTGGCAGGGAATTCGAACCCGCGTCCTCCAGAAAGCGAGGGCAGAACGTTACCTCCGCGTTCGGTGAAAAATTTCGATCTTAAATATCCCCTTAGTATGCATGGTTTTGCGCCTATCATTTCTTTTATTTTCACCCATAACAAAAGAAAAACACCAACCAACACAAATATTAGTAACTCTTATGAACAGTATTAATTAATAAATACGGCCTAAGCAATTGAATATTTGTTCATTTATTTACTTTCCTAGCGCGTTTCGCTTCTTAACTGAAGCATCTTCAGCGGTTTTCCTGTTGATTCTGTGTACATGTTACAATATTGTTATGTTTTACATTTTTAATATTGAAGTTTTTCTATAAATTATAATCTACCTACGTTTTATGATACATTTCTTTACTTATGCATCATTATCAGCAACAATGATTTCTGTCTGCTTTTTGGATTGCAGGTCCTTTTTTGCTAGGTATTGCACACGTGAACTAGCACTAATACTGCACTGCACTGTGTATTTTTTTTTTAATGAATGGCTGGTTTGTTTTGTTTACTTTTGACTGTGTAACGCTATGTGAAGCTGAGAATGGTGGATAAATACAGCAATGTATCATGTAATTTTAGTATATTTTAATTTATATAAAAACTTCAATATTCGAAACTTAAAACATAACAATATTGTAACGTGTTTACACGGTCGACCGGAAAACCGCTGAAGATGCTTCAGTTAAGAAGCGAAACGCACTCGGAAAGTAAATAAATGAGCAAATACTCAATTGCTTAGGCTGTGCATTTATTAACTAGTTTAAACCCGTGAACGATTGTTTTTTTGTTTTTTTTTTGCGTATCATCACTGGTCTAGAATAGCTCGTCTAGAATAGTTCCAGTTTTTAGGATCGAAGATGATGACAGGTAGATCTGATATGACGAAATATGAACTTGACCTGTGTTTCACCCTTAGGGTGAATAAAACCTCCTGAGCTTGAAGAACTCAGAAGTATTAATAGACGTAGGTATTAAAATGGGACAGGTACTATCGCACTATCGCATAATTGTTTAAAAGTTCGTAGTTGCTGAAATACAAACTTGTATTTATCTCTGAAATTGCACTCTGCAAAATTTGAAGATTTTCTGTTTGCTTCGAAACCATCAAGTTTCTTTTTTTTTAATTGAGGCTGGGCATTTATAATGTAATTTTTGATCTGTAACGACCAGAGAACGTAATACAGATTCCAGATTATTAAACAGTTGAGCATCACCGAATTAATTTATTTCGAGAATAATCGATTCAATAACATCTTTGGTCTGATGTGCACTTTAAGCAATCTAATAACTCACGTGAACAAAGACCACTAACAAAAGTGGTCAGTAAAATACGTAAAGAGCAAATAAATCGTAATATACACTTTGGTCAAGCAACAACATTAGCGCAAGTTTCAATTAGATTGAAATTTAGCCTAGGCCAGAGTGACAACTGGTATTGGTGATTACAGCTGATATCATGAGTAATTTAAGTTTCTTAAAGTTTCTTTTATATTTCTTTCATTAGCGACAAGTTACTGAAAAGCAGTTCCAAATTTTTTCAGCTGTAGAGTTTATCGATAGTTATTTAACACTACGAAAAACAGACTTAATTAATGTGTTGTGGCAATTAATTTGGTAGCAGTTGTTTATCTATAAAATTGAGGACTTAACCTAGAATTTCTTCAAATGATATCTGTGGTCGCTGTTAATTTGCGAGCGAAGGATGACACGTGACACCGTTCCCCAGCCAATAGCTATCGAGGCGATTGAGTGAGCTTAGGCAATTATATCGTAGATATTATCAGCAATACTTAACGTCCAGATCTTAAGAACACTGTCTCAATTACATCTTCTCGGAGTTGTATTCTTTGTAGGGGTAAAATGCTCGTTAGAAGCCATCTACGTGCTTTTGCTGGTATCACACAGTGTGGGCGTGTTGTGTTAATTAAAGCTTTTTACAAGGCGAGGTGAACCAGTAGGTGGAAGCAGACTTTTACAGACTGCGGTGGGGAAAAGAGAAAAGGGAGACGTGGCAGACTGGGGGAGGAAGCTAAATAAGAGGGACGGGAAAAAGTTGCCGAAGCTGACTGGTGCATTTCTGAAGGACGAGTGCTGCACCACTGGCGCTACTTTGTGCGGGGGAGGTGGGGGGGCGGACGTTTTGCTGTGAGGCGCATGAATGGACCCGCCCACGGCTCTCATTCAGCAGCGCCTTGATTTACATCCCACGTACAGACGGAGTATTGCCAGGCTCCGGCGAGAAGCATTCTTTAACACGCGAGGCTCGCTGCCTCGTCTGGAAGGGAGCCAGGAGCGAAACACAATGCAGGGAAGGGGGAGGAAAACGACCAGCACGCAACGTCACTCCAGGAGCCAAGAACACCGGCTGACACGCAAAGTCGCAGAGCGGCTACTCAGGGAACTGTTTACTGTGTGGTCTGTTACCGCTACGGCAGACTGCGAAGATAAATCTCGTAAGGAGGGCTGTATTCATTTATTTTTTATAAAGGTTAATAACACGGCAATGCAACTGAATTTTGTTTTATTTTTTGTATCCTACGCGGATTCACTCTAATTCCAGATCATCATCAGTGAAATCTTATTATTATTATTACTCCGCGATTCACTAAAAGTGTGTTGGCGGAGGGTGCATTGAACCTATCCAAAAGGGTGATAGTTTGGAAGGGATATTCGGGATATGGCAGGAGGCGCCCGTGGGCTGTTGTGAGGAACCATCCCAGCATTCACCTGGAGTGATCCGGGAAAACCATGGAAACCCAAGATCAGGATGGCCGGAGTACTTTATCGAAAGCTACTCCTGGTCGGATTTTAAGTTTACTCGACCGGTACATCCTTTCTATTCCATTCCCTAATCGCTCGTGAGAAAAATGAGTACAGAAATGAATCGGTTCTGGCCCTGATTTCTATCTTATTTTCACGTTCATTCAGAGATATTAATGTTGCTGGTATAATTATTGGTTTGCTGTCATTCCAAAATATGTCACCCATGAATTTTTCAATTAACTTCTGTCGAGAGCAACGCCTTCGGCGTTCCAGGTCTTCCCAACCTACCTCCTTCAACATCGCACTTACGCTTTCCCTCCAACTATATATACCTGTCACGAATCGGGCGGCTCTTCTTTGGACCTTCTCTAACACCTCCATTAACCCCTTTTCATGGGGACCCCATACAGAACAACAATATTCTAAGTGAGGACCTACTAGTGACTTGTATACAATCGATTTAATTTCAGGAGTGCATTGATTTAAATTACAACCTAGAAATCGGAGCATACGATTTGCTTTCCCCATTACATTCACGATATGCTCATTCCACAACAAATTATTGTGAATTGTTACGCCTAGGTATTTAGCGGAATCTACCGTTATCAGGACAGTATCATTAATTGTATATTCATTGGTACTTTTCAGCGTTTAAGTCAAACCGCCAATCTTTACACCACGCAATTATTTTCATAATATCGTCTTGTAACATAGCGCAGTCGTCCTGGGTTTTGATTTCACGATAAATAGAAGCATCATCGGCAAATAATCTTTTCATCCCCCCTATTATGTCGCATAAATCATCATTGATGTATATGAGAAACAACAGAGGCCCTATCACGCTGCCCTGGGGTACCTCGGACCTCACTTCGGTACGTGATGAACGCTCATCGTCGAGAACTACACACTGTGTTCTGCCCTTCAGAAAGTCTGCAACCCAGTCGCGTATTTGTCTAGATATGCCGTAACCACGAAGTTTCCTAAGTAACCTAGTGTGAGGCACAGTGTCGAAAGCTTTTCAAAATCTAATAGAACTAAATCAACCAGGGATTGCTCATCTATAATGCGGCACAAGTCGTGAATTAGAAGTGCAAGTTGTGTTTCGCAGCTTCTGTTTGGTATTTGTACATTTAGTTAATAATATTAAATTAGAGAAACTATATAAAGTTCAGTTCAAATTCATTTTTCTTACATGTAATTTTTTTATTTTGTTCTCTTAGTCAGGGTTTGCTTCTCCGTGTAGGTGTTTGTAGGATTCATTGTGGAATCTTTCCAAGATATACAACACTACACTGCAGCGACCAGACTACACAGTATCACTATTATTTACTACTGGTGTAAGCCCGTGACCGTTTTTTGCGTATTGTCACGGGTCTAGAATAGTTCCAGTTTTTAGGATGAAAGATTATGACAGGTTGACTTGATTTGACCAAATATAACTTTGACCTGTGTTTCAGGGTGAATAAAATCTCTTGAGCTTCCAGAACTCAGAAGTAGTCTATTAATAGAGATAGTTACTAAACACGAACATGGACGATAGCGCAATCGTATAATTGCTTAAATATAAACTTGACATGTATTTGACCCTTAAAGTTCACACTGAAAAATTAAAAAAAATCCTGTTTGCTTCGAAAGCATCACGTTGTTTTCTCTTATTTTTTATTGAGACTGGGCAAACACTCAATAATGTAATCATTGGTCACAGTATCTGTAACGGTCAGAGCAGGGCGGATCCAGGGGGGGGGGGGGCAGGTGGCCCAAGGCCCCCCCCCACAAATGTATCTAGGTCCACCCCCGACATTGTAATTTTGGAGACCTTTTTTTTTTAGCTCTACGGATTCGAGGTCCATAGACTACCCCATGGCCGAAGCAAGCCTCTCCCCCCTGGGCCAGAGAACTTAATACACATTCCATTTCATTAAACAGTTGAGCAACTCTAAAGAAATGGATTGCCAGAATAATCGATTCGTATCATATTTGGTTTGACGCCCACTTAAAATAACCTAATAACTCACGTACAGCGAACATTAACAAATACCTATAAAGCAAATAAACCGTAATGCATAAATTTTGGTCAAGCAACAACATTAGTGAAAGTTTTAATTAATTTGAAAACTATCCTAAGCCGGAGCGAGGATTGGCATTCGTGGTTACAGCAGAGACCATGAGTAATTTAACTTTTTAAATTTTTTTTAGTTAATTTCATTAGCAATATGTTACTGAAAAGCAGAGTCACGTTTTTTCAGCCGAAACATTTACCAATATTTTTTTAACTGTGAAACGCTACGAAAAGAAAAATTAATGAATGTATTACGGCAATTAATTTGGTAGTAGTTGCTTAGCTATTAAATTGTGGACATAACCACGGATTGCTTCTAATGGTATCTCTGGTCGCAGTTTTGCGAGCGACAGCTGACACGTGACTCCGTTCTCCAGCCAATAGCTATTGAACTGAGTGAATGACTGAGCTAAGGAAATTATACAGTAGATCCTTATCGCTTTCAAAATATGAGAGTGTAAACACCACGCCATGTTTTTCACGAGTCCATAGAGTGTGTTTTTGTTGTTTATATTTCGTGTTTCATTGTGTTTAAAGTTCTTGGTTTATATAGTCTACTTTGTGTTATCTTTGATGGTAGGCGGGGATTTGAAATGGTTGTTAACCCGAAACATAAACCAAACAAAAACAAAAAAACACTTTTGGACTCGTGAAAAACATGGCGTGGTGTTTTCACTCTCATGTTTTGAAACCGATAGTGATAGTAAATAATAGTGATACTATGTAGTCTGGTCGGTGGAGTGGAGTTCTGTATATCTTGGAAAGATACCACAGTGAATCCTACATAAACCTACACGGAGAAGCAAACACTGACTATGAGAACAAAATAATAATAATAAAAAAATACATGTAAGTAAAATTAATTTCAACTGAACGTTATATTGTCTCTATAATTTAATATTAGTAACTAAATGTAAAAAAAATATTCAAACAGATGTCGCTGATGATGCTCTGGAAATAGAGTGAAATGCGTACGACACAAAGAATAAAACAAAATTCAATTTTGTGGCAATTTTTTATTTGTCAACTGAAACATCCAGTGGTAATGCCATCATGGTTCGTGCGAATTAAGATGGATTTTATATCGAGGTTGGTGGTTTGTAGTGGGATAATAGAAGAACCCGCTCATTTGTAGCAATGGCTTATTTTATAATTGAAGTAGGGATGTAGCAGAACACTTGAGGTAAATACAGGGGGTTCAGATAATCCTCATGGATATCAAATAAAGGTTGGCCTCCCGATGAATCAAAATATTCATATTATCTTTTCTCTTTCACGATTTTCGGAAGTTTTTTATGAAAAACTATAAAAAATTGTCAATCCCTTCCCCTTTATTATCGGAGCTACTCATTTTACTCATCTGAAAATTCTTGCGATCATTAAAGTGACATACAATCTACTAAAGCTTACAAGAATATAGATTTGTCAGGAGTTTACGGGTTTCGTAAAATAATTAAATGATTAGCAACTTTAACAAAATTGATGATTGAGTATATAATCTGTTTCGACAAAAACAGCCACTTGTATAGATAAGTTGAAAATTTCATATATTGGATAATAAATATAACGTAAAAATTGTTGTCTTTTTTAGAATTTTCGAAATTTTTACAACAATAATTTCATGTGATTGTGATTTATGTGTTTGAATTATATATACCACCAGTTTTAACGCCCGTCAAAATGACGGGTATCACCTACGACAGTAGCAGGAATTTGTTCTGGAAAAACGAATATCGATTAATGATTATTTTTTATATTGATGAGGGAAATTTTTAATGTTATCAAAATTTTTCTAAGTGAGGTGTAATTTCAAAAACAGGAATTGATATATTTCTGTGATAACCTACATTTGGTGTAAACTTTCTCTGTGTTTTAGTAAACTTCACTGTTTGTTATCTTTTGACAGAAAATTCTAAGGTTATATCGTCATTTCGTTACAGTAACTGTTGCAGATAATATAGAGTAAGCACCGGTTTCTTTTCTCCTTAAATGAATTTCTGACTGCAATCGTAATAAATAAAGAAAGTCATATTATAATTTTTAATATCTCTGCATTGCATTATAATTTGAATATGCGCTGCACAACAGACAATTAGCTAGCACCGCAATTGCACTTTGTTTTAACAATGAAAGAGCAAATAAAATTAAATTCAACTATTTATTTGAAATTTACTCTTCCTTTCAAAATTATAAATGCAAATGAAGTCAGTAGAGGAGCTAGAATGGGATTCATTGCAAGACACGAGGAGGATGAGGAGGATCATGGGAGTGTACAGGGCATATACTGGTGATGAGGCATGGAAAGATATTGCAATAGGTATGAAAAGTAGTGCATGGAAGGGAAAAGATGACCATGACCACAAGCTGGCACTTGATTTCAGCTACAAGGGTGTGGGAAGATTCTCTTTTTTAGGTAAGGGTGTCAGGGATTGGAATGAGTTACCAAGAGAATGATGAATAATTTACCGAAAACTTTGAAAGAATTCAAAGATAAAATTTGTAGAGGGCAAATGTAGGGCAAATGTAGGTGGGTGCAGGATAGGGGGAAGATGGGTGTGTAGGGAAATTGCCACCGGAGCCTGTGCTCCATTGCAATTAAATTAATTAATTAATTAATACACTTGAATTTTGCTGATTAGCCCAGCAGCGCTGTGGTGGAAGGCAGCGTAACTAACACTTCGGGAATTATCGAGACTCGCCGAAGACTGCCGATCTATTGAGGTGAGCGCAGTCCCCAGGCTCAACGCATTTTATTGAAGTGGATTTGAAATACAATTGTGCCAAAATCACTTGGTGTTGGTTATTTTTTTTTTTAAAAAATAATCTTGTAAATAATTTTTTTAATAAATTTATTTTAATACACAATTTGTTTACGGAACTCTCCGCAAGCGAAACAGACTTTTTAGAAAATATTGTAGTGTACTGACAACCCAATTACAGGTTTATAATAGCTAGAAGCGGCCCATATGTCCTATCAAATGAGAGCGTTCGTAATGACGATCTAAAATAAGGGTCGGCTGTCTACAGTACCTGTTTGGAATCGTCTCAGACTTCTGGCCGCGTGATTTGATTGATTCTGTTTGTTGTTACTGAGGCGGTAAGTGGAACTACGTCCTTGAGCGGACGGATACGCACAGGGAGACAGTGACTAACAGCTGACTCAAAGGTTTCTGTTCTGCGAAACAGAAAGAAGTCATCTTTGGCTCAGATAAAGGTTATTTGTCAGCAACTTCAAAGCAAACTCTCTGGCAAAAAAATAATGGTGCGGAACATCAAGGTTGTTTTCACAGACACAGATAAATAAATGATAGAATTCAGCTGTAAAGATCACTGCACGTTTCAGAAAAGAAGTATGATACGTATATACGACAAATGGTAGAGGCGTACATGATGTCCGCTTTGACGCCATTACAGAAACAAGATTCTACTTTAACAATGTGACAAAAGAATGCCATCGACAAATCGGGAATTTGTAACCAAAACACCACTGTTGCAAAACATTTTCGCTCAGAAGTGGTACGTCATCTGGTTCCTTAGCAACAAATATGTAAACTGAGCAGTTAACAAATATCAAAACCATAAATATTATGATAGCTTCCGGAGACGACAACTGGATATTGCGTCTAAAGGTAATTGGGGGCATTAAGTGGAACAAGTTATGACTTTTCCTGAGCGATAGTAGCGTACCCGGTCCAGAAACCCGATGGGCCACTTTGCTCGGCGCTCTCCAACTCCTCAGATGCACTTTGTAGTGTCTGCTTTTAGGGAAACTAAATTCTCAGTCATACTGTTCTTACAATTTAAAAAGAAATTTACAGTTTTGAGTATTATGAGTGATTATGAATCTTTAGCTAGTCACATGACATCTTATTAGGAGGACTGAAAAGGGAGCGTCCATAAACTACGTATCTCCATTTTGGTCTCCTGCACCGAGCGTGGTGGTGTAACGGCTAGCGTTCTGGCCTCGCATTCGGGAGGACGGCGGTTCGAATCCCCGTCCGGGCATCCAGATTTGGGTTTTCCATGGTTTCCAAAATCACTCCAGGCAAATGCTGGGATGCTTCCTTAAAAAGGCCATGGCCGAATTCCTTCCCATTCCTTGCCCCAATCCTTTCCCGTCTCTAAAGACATCGCTGTTGAGAGACGTAAAGCAGTTAATATAAATAAAAAAAAATTGGCCTCCTGCGAACCCCCCTCCCCCCCCCACGTAGCCCTACGTGGCTTTTGCCTCTACAACCCCCCCCCCCCTCCCCCACGTAGCACGCAGCTTTTTTCCCCTTTTGATTCTAGTAGACATCTTGTACCGTTTTCTCCTGTCAGACTATAGTAAATTACACACGGAGATAATTAACTGAGGCAAATGAATATCCGCATGCTGTTGTGTGTTCTGTTTTAGGGAAACTAAATTCTGTCATACTGTTCTTACAATTTAAAAGAAATTTACAGTTTTGAGTATTATGAGTGATTATGAATCTTTAGCTAGTTACGTGACATCTTATTAGGAGGACTGAAAAGTGGAAAATGTTATGAAAGGAAAGCTACGTGGCCTGACTCGGAACCCCCTCCCCCCCACGTAGCCCAGCGTAGCCTTCCAGCCAACCCCTCCCCCCCCTCCCCCTGGACCGAGCCACACGTAATTTGTGCACGCTCCCAAAGTGGGTGTACAATTTATTAAAAATAGTGAAATCTATGTAAACATGAAGTTTGTTTTATTAAGATATGAACAATTACACATCGTCGAATGTCTTTAATTTTCAACAGTTAGAGCAATATCTCAGGGTCGATTACTGGGTAGAACAACTCGCATAGGTTTTCGAAGTTTTTACCGTTGCGCCGCTGGCGAGGTCAGGGCCCAGGCATGAATAGCGCTACAGCGGTTTCTGTTGTCCACTGCCGGTGACCTGGCCCGTCAAGATGCGAGCCCCCTTGCACCGCCCAGAGAGGTGAGGCGACAGTGCAGTTTACTTGTTGCCGTATAAGGTGAGCATCAGAATTAGAGTGTCCCTTCTTCCGTTCCTCTGTGCCGAGAAGACTCCGTACGCCTCGCACCGCGATGTGGCGTACGACTGTCGGCAAATCACAGCGCTGCCCTCCAAGATCACCGCTTCTGATAGGCTCATAAGATCAAACAAAAAACAGCAAGACGTTAATAAATTGTTGGCAGCTTCTCTATTTCCTTGATCGCCTTCCAACACTTTCCGAAAGCGACTGTTTACTAATAAACGGCATTAAGGTCTATTTAGGTCGCCGGCACCAGTTAACGGTATTTGGCGGTTTTTTTCCGAAACGTGCCCAAACAGAAAGCGAGCCTTAGTTATTTATGGTGGGCTATAAATCCACTGTATGTCCAAGTCAGGTAAAAAATTTAGTCACCCACCGGACGTGTACGTCTGGACGCTTTGTTGCGTCACGTAGGACTGTCTGTTTGAAACGCCGCACCGCCAACATCTCACACATACTCTGCAAACATTCGGTGCCTGATAACACTGTACTTAATAATTCATTACAGCGTACATGCAAATAACGCCGAACGAAAATGCTTGCAAATTAACAAACCAAAAATGCATAAGAACGAAGTTTCTCTCGCAGTTGAGAAGTCACTTCACCAGAAGATGGCGACCGTGATTGTGATCGCTGAAATATCGTGTGAGAACACTTCGTTAACTCGGCTAGTTATCCGAGAGCATTTCATAAAAAAAAATAAGAATAGTTCTATACAGGGAGGGGGAAGCGGTGTGTGTTATAGTAGTTTTTGTAGAGATTATTGCAATTATGTAGCTTGCAGCAGAATTAGCACTGAGTAATAGTACCTGATTACAGAAAAATTGTACTGGAATCTGAAACATTGTAGCTGATAGAAGACTAATGTTCCGCACGGAGAAAATGCAGCAACAATTTGATGGAAGTAGCATTCGATTAATCCGCGAAATGCGTTGACGACTGAATAATTTGCGTAAATATTCAAGATGGTAAACGACGTTCTTGTAAATTACCAGTTCAAAGATAACGCCAATGCAAACTGTTTAATTTATTTATTATTGCGTCGTACGCGTTTCACCTCTCATAGAGGCATCATCAGCGACGAATCTGTGTTACAGTTTTTATATACAGTTTTATATACATTTTTATCCTATTATTATGTGATTATGAGCGTGAGATATTTTATAGCTAATAGTTACTTACATTTTTTAATACGTTATGCAGTTGCGCATCTCCGTTTCTTTATACAAAGCATGGTTTTTGCCTGTATCGTATTTAGACTATTGTGTGTTTTCATAGTTCTGTCGCTGTTGGGGCCAGCTGGTTTGTTTATGTAGTGTCTCTGGTGCGCTTTCGCGTCCTTCGTTTGTGTGCTGTGGCCATCTTGTTTGTATATGTAGTGTCTCGTGCCGATAACGCGAGTTTTGAAAAGTGCGTGTATATGTGATGGTTTTGTTAGAATGTTTTATATTTATGTGTGATGTGTATATGTGTGGTAATTAATTAAGCAACTGTGGAAACATGGCCTGCAACAGCATTGCATTGACGTTCTTGTAGATTCTCCATGTACTGTATTTACAATATTCCTATACCAACTCGGCAACCAATCAAAATTTAACAACTGGAACGTATCATTCAACCTTAAAGGGATAAATATAAAAAGGCACAAAACAACGTCGTATATGGCTTAAAAACATTTAAACATGTTTAATTCTTTGTGCCCAGCGAGGTTTGGCTAAATAATACCCTAGAAGGTATTAAATACTGTGTAATTTACACGACAAACTGCGGAAACGTAGATTCATCCACATCACAACGCCAGTTGGGATCGGCAACACTGAAAGGCGGAAAGACTTTAGGCGCCTCGATTTCATCGTTTCACGGGAAGCTTGGACCAAAGCAGAGATCAGTGAACTCTGCTTGCACGCGATAAAGAAAGAATGCCTTCGAATAAAATCTCCTGAAGTCCAGAACTTCCAAGAAAAACGATATTTGTACCGGACACATATATTGCTTCACAAAGCAGGTCTCCGAATCCTGGATACGGAGAAAATCCGCAATAGATTGACGAGAAGCCACGGGGAGAAACAGTCTAAAGCGAAACATATGGGTCCAAAGGAACGAGGCAGCAGAGAATCCGGGAAAACCGTGAATTTTCAAAGGAAGAATCAGAGAGGAGGTACATCAAAGGATTTCCACGTTTGCGGCGCCTAGTTAGAGCAGGAAATAATTCATTCGCAGAAAAAGTCTTCAGATCCCACCGGCTGATAGAGTGTATAGGGATATCGTTATACATTTTCAATGTATCTGAATAAACTACAGTTTTGTAACGAGATTTCCACGGGCCAGTCTATTATTTACTTCAAACAAAATTTTATACTGAATTTACTTTCATATTGCGAAACATAATATGATATCTTAAATAGATCTTGTAAGCACACTTTCGCTCAATAACCATTTTTTACATTTTAAAAAAATTTTTTTTTAGATTGATTTTACTGCAAAAACGTTACTGCTAAATTCTTGTTTCCAAATCTAAAAGTGAAGTCCCCGTAATAATTTGTCGTGGAATGAGCATATCGATAATTTTATTGGCAAAGCAAATCGTATGCTCCGACTTCTAGGTCGTAATTTAAAACAATGCACTCCGGAAGTTTTTTTTTTTTTTTTCTTTTATTTTTCTTTTTTTTTATCGGCCTCCTCCACCCCTTACAGCCGTCCTTTCGCTCTCCATTACTGCCTTCTTCGGCTTGGCTTCTCCGCCATTTATATTTATAACTTAAATATTTTCCTGTTTCCCAGGCTTTGGGTTTGCCGTTACCGTCTTTTTTTTTTAATTTTTAATCTTCTCCTGATGTGTTGTTAAGTGATCAAAGAAGAAGACAATGGACTTTGGCATTTCCTCGCACGCCATTGTCTGAAAAAACAAAAATTAAAATTTTCACGTATCCAACGTTCTTATTTAGCCGTCACATTATTGGTTAATTTTTTTTTATTTATTTTTTTTAAATTTTTTTATTTTTTTTATTTTTTTATTTTATTTTTTTTATTTTTATTTATTATTATTTATTTTTATTTTTTTTTATTTTTTTTGCCAGAAGTCTCAAGTTCTGAAATTTTTTACTTTTTAATTTGATGGTCTTTTTATTTTTGCTATTTCGTCCAGATAGCTTCCAAATTTTGTTTTGTATTTCGTCGTTTTCTTTAAACTCCAAACTTTAATTTTCAAGGTTGATAAATACTCCTCTAAGTTCTGGGATGTCTTCTGCAGTATATCCTGCATTGCGTGTCCTAAAATCCATATTAGACTGTTATGTTTCTCTATAGGTATAATCTTGAAATCCGGCTTTGTTAGGATATTGGTGAGTATTTTCCTGGGCGGTTTTTGCATCATGCGTGCCACTAAATGTTTTGTCCACGTCCAGATTGTTTGCGCTCTTCCGCAAGAGATTCGGTGTGCTAGCGTATCTGTGTTGCCGCAAGTGTCACATCTATCTGTTGGCTTGAGGTGAATACGATGTAGCTTCTCATTGGTGGCCAAGGTCTCGTTGGCTACTTTGTACCAAAGAGCTTGAGTCTCGGACGGAATTGTTTTGTTGAAAATGTTTGCCCACACGTTTTTCCAGTTGATTTCCGGGTATTTAGTTTCTATTATATTTCCCCGTTTATGGGCCATCATACATGCGTAAATCTCTTTTGTTGTCTTGGGAAAGCTGTTCTTTCTTGTCTCCATGATATAGCTGCTTTCGATGAAATACAGCCTGAAATGGTAAAGGGAATTATTGATATGGGCAATCCCTACCGGTGCCGTTGTACTCACCGGTTTGTAATGTTCCAATAATTGTGCCGTTATGGTTTCCTTGTTTTCAGATACTTTCCTCATTGCCTGTATGAAGATCGCATTTGCTTTGGTTCTTGCATCCATTAAACCTAAACCTCCTCTTGCTTTTGGCAGGGTTAGCGTCTGGAAGTTGACTTTGAATATGTCACCTTGGCTCAAGAACCAGGCTACTGCCCTCTGAACGCTTTGTATTATCCCTTTCGGTGCAGGGAGCACTTGGGCAACATAGTTTAATTTGCCAAGGACCGCCAGATTTATTAAATTTGCTTCTGTATTTTGTTGATCCGTCTGGTTTTGTGCAGTTGCAGAATGGCCCTTGTGCTGTTTAACACTTCTCGCCAATTGATTACACTCATTTTGAGTGGATTGGTTTCTAGCCACACACCTAAGGCCTTGTGTTTGCTCATTTGTTTGAATCCATAAGTATTTACAAGATTTTGAGGTCCTGATCCAATGTAAAGTATGCCTGATTTGTCCATGTTGACTGTGGCGCCACTTTCAGGGCCATAAATCTTTATCTGGTTATTAATTGTTACTAGGTCGTCATTGTCGGTTACGTAGAACCCAATATCGTCTGCATAAGCTCTTGTAGTGTATCTTCTACCTTGGAACGTTATACCCTTTGTCAAGGAGTGGATGCTCCGTAGTAAGGGTTCCGTGTATATGGCGAACAAGACCATTGAGAGGGGGCAGCCTTGTCTCAGCCCTCGGCCCATACGAAAGTTTTTTGAGATGAATCCGTTTACTAATACACTTGTGGTAGCACCGTTGGTTAGTTTCTTGATTACTGATACGAAGCTTGTTCCCATGCCCATTCTCCTCATGGTATTGTATAAGAACTGGTGTTCGACACGATCGTATGCTTTGTCGAAATCTAGGAAGAGAATTCCCGCTTTTAGCTTCAGGTTGTCTGCCAAGGAGATGATATCTCTATGTTCCAAGATTGCATGTTGGATCCCGCGATTAGGGATCGGACCCGCTTGGTACGGGCCAAGAATTTTGGTGAGTAATGGTGTTATTCTTCGTTTCAGGATACGAGTCAAAATCTTGAAGTCGGAGTTCAGTAGCGTTATGGGTCTTAACTTTCTGATATTCTTCGTGTGTGGTGTTTTGGGATGAGAATTATTATGCCTTCCGTGAAGGCTTCAGGCAATCGTTCAATCTGCCATATTTCATTGAATATATCGACCATCTTGTGGGATATGATGTTCCAGAAAGCTCTATAAAATTCCAGGGGAAGACCGTCTTTACCGGGAGATTTTCTAGTTTTCCCAGCCATGAGGGACAACTCTGCTTCTTCTAGTGTGATGTCTCTGGTAATCTCTCTTCGCTCGTTGTCGTCCATGTATTCATTTATGTGGTTTAGGGTGGAGTCCCTGTTATCTCCGGTTGTGGTGGAGGCTCTGTAAAAGGATGAAAAATGGTTCCAGATCATTGCGGGAATTTCCTTTTGGTTGGTTGTTCTGACTCCATCTTCCGCAGTTATGTTTGATAAGTACTGGGAGTTTCTTCTTTTTGTCGCCCTAATCAGATGGTATAGCGATGCCTTCTCTTTCTCTACTAAGTCCACGCTATCGGTGTTGACTAAAAGGGATTCCATTCTTGATGCTTGGTATTTGTTAATTTTGGCTTTATACTTTTTAATCAGTACGTGGTCGTGGATGGTGTGCACGTCTTTTTTGTACAGGTCCTTCAGACATCTGTAGTAAAATTCCATGGTATTGTTTGTCCAGTGATGTTTTACGTGTGAGTAGGCGATAATAGCTTTTCTTATTCTTGGTTTCGCATGGGTTATCCACCAGCTTAAATTTGAGCTATACTTGTGGCAGTTTCTGACACTTGAAAACCAGGTGGTGATGACGCTTTCCTTACATTCAGCATCGCGAAGAAGCGAAACGTTCATCTTCCAATATCCTTTACCTCTCTGAATATTAATTGGGTCGCACTTAATTCTGCATATGTACGCACAGTGATCGGAGAAGCTTAAGGGTACTATTTCATCGCTACTAACTGCTGGGTCTAGAGTGTTAGATACGTAAATTCTATCAAGTCTGCTTTTTGATGTCGGGGTCATGTGTGTGTGACTAGTTTGGTTTCCGTGCAATGCCCGAAACGTGTCCTTGAGGCCTAATCCTTCGACCATTTTTGCTAATTCTTGACAGATGTTAGGGTTTGGTCTTTGGTCGCTTCGGTCAATTACGCAGTTAAAGTCACCGCCAATTACAAGTCTGGTCGGTTTCTTGCGTAATAAGTAAGGTATATCACTTTTGAAGAATTCCGCTCTCTCCTGTTTTTTATTAGTGCCTGAGGGTGCATATAAATTGACGATGCATATGTCCTTGATGTATACTGCTATACCCCTTCCGGATGTTAAAATTTCCGGGTTTGTGTAGGACAGTCCTTCCTTGATTATTATTGCAGTTCCGGTTTTGCAGTGGGAGTCTAAATTGGTTATGGTTTCGTAACCGAAGAGTTCAAACTCCCTGATTATCACTTCTTGCATGAGTGCGACGTCTATTTGATTTTGGATAAGAAATTGTTGCAAGGCATAAAACTTTGTTTTAGCTGTTATGCGATTGATGTTAATCGTTGTTAGTGTCAAGACTTGATTCATTGTGATGGTGCTTGGCCTTGGTTGTCCGCCAATCCATTAGTGTCCGACAGCAGCTGTTCCATACGTCAAGTCTGTTCTATACCGTTAAGTTTCCTGTTTACGGTCTCCAGGTGTTTGTTTCCTTGTGAGTTCGTCGCTGCGATTTATGTTCAGGAAGTCTGCCTGACATCCTCTATGTCTTCGTTATGATCGTTGTCTGCCCAACTAAAGGACATACCTTCTGTCTCCGTACCTGTTTCTCGGTGTCTGACTGAGTTTGGATTTAACTCTGCATTAAATGTTGGCCGGCTCTTCCCGATTTGTTGCTTTTTGAGCTTTTTACCAGTGCCTTTAGCATCGTCTGTATTTTCTCTTTCAGTGGATGTTTCCCTAGTTTGTTTACTTTTCGTCTCTGGTTGTTTTCTTGCACGACGTTTCTTACTGGGTTTGGGCTTCGCTGGTTTCGTCCACTCGGTTTCTTCTGCTGTCGTCGTTTCGTCCTTCTCGTCGGCCGACTCCCTGTTATCGTCGGTTTCTGCCGTATTTTTCAACGATTCAACATTTCTCTTCTGTTTTGTCTCTTCCATGTTTGTTATTGTCTTTTCTATCAAGTCTCCTTCTTGTTTTCTTGGTAAGTTTTTCGCTTTTGTGTTCATGGTTTTGGATACCTCGTCGCACCTTGTTTCTTCAGTGTTCCTTATGTCGTCATTTTGTTGTTCCCTCGTTTCTCTTCTTGTTTTCGTCTCCGTGTTCCCACTGTCCGTTATCGTCAGTGGTGGAAACTGCTGCTGATCTTCCAGTGGCATTTCTTCATCTTGTTCATCTTGTTTCGGTGTTCCTGTTCGTCTGAGGTAGGTTAGCGGTAGTACTGTAGGTTGTATGCGGGGGCAGTTTGCTCTGATATGTTGTATTGAATTGCATAGAGCGCAAGTTCTGGGCTGGCCGTCGTATACAACCAGTGCTCTGAAACCGCATACATTGATGTATGATGGTATGTGTTTCGTTATCTCCATTTTTACTAGCCGCACTCCATTTGCTTTCTTAAACCTGATATTGCCTCCCCATTTGTCTTCTACGATCTCTTCCACGTTTCCGAACGGTTTTATTGCTTGTAGAATGGCTTCATTAGATATTTCAAAGGGCAGATTTAACACTCTTATCTGTCTTTTTCCCATTCCTGCGTTCGTTACTTGAACATTGCTTACGTTTCCATCGGCATGATGGAATTTTAGGTTCCCGGTATTTGATTCAATTACACTAACACAATGTTCCTCGCTTATCATTTTAACAAAAACGCAGTTCTGGAACGAGTCTAGTTGTATTCCCAGTATTTCTTCGTCAATTAGCTTTACTTTATCAAACAACCACTCATGTATTTCATAGGCCGATGGTCTTACGTATGCTCGATCGAATGTGAATTTCACTGTGTTTTTTCTTGTTATGGCGGTGGAAGCCATCTCTTACCTTTTACTGCAGAATCGCCTAAATGCGGCTGCGTTGATGGGTTTTCAATAGCTCACACACAAACTTCACACTAACACTGTTATATAGCTGCGGCGTAAACGGAAGTTGCTGACAGCACGTCCGCGTCTGACCGCCGCTGAACGCGGAATGAAGTTAAATCGATTGCATACAAGTCACTAGTGCGGCCTCACTTAGAATATTGTTGCTCTGTATGGGGTCCCCATCAAAAGGGATTAATGGAGGCATTATAGATGGTCCAAAGAAGAGCCGCCAGATTCGTGACAGGTATATAGTTGGAGGGAAAGCGTAAGTGAGATGTTGAAGGAGTTAGGCTGGGAATACCTGGAGCACCGAAGGCATTGCTCTCGACAGATGTTAATTGAAAAATTCTTGACTGACATATTTCGGAATGACAGTTAACAAATATTGCTACCAGCAACATTCATATCTCGGAATGACCGCGAAAATAAGATAGATAAATCAGGGCCAGAACCGATTCATTCTGCACTCATTTTTTTCCACGATCGATTAGGGAGTGGAATAGAAAGGATTTACCGGGCGAGTATCATAAAATCTAGGAGTAGCTTTCGATAAAGTACTCCGGCCATCCTGATCTGGGTTTTCCATGGTTTCCCCAGATCACTCCAGGTGAATGCTGGGATGGTTCCTCACAATAGCCCATTGGCGCCTCCTGCCATCCCTATATCCCTTCCAAACCATTAACCTTTCCGAATAGGTGCAATACACCCTCCGCCACACACTTTTAGTGAATCGCGGAGTAATAGTAATAGTAGATTGCGGATTCCATAAAACATCAAGTAGTAGCTATTTTGTGGACCTGAAGTAAGTCGCCACTTGTAACGTAATGCGAATAGAGTACAAAATCGAAACAGGTTACGATACACGTGGCGACAGTAACAGGACAACAGTGTCATCTGAATACCAGATATTATTGATTACTTTCCCATTTGTAATGCTTCCATGTTTTCTTCCTTAAAATTGCCTTGGAGTAAATATGAACAGTAGAGGTGATAATACACAGCCCTGGCTAAGACGTTTCCTGACTGCAGTCGCTTCTGATGTTCCTTGGTTAGTTTCGACATCTGTGTTGCTGATATTGCGTAAATCGTTTTGAACAATACCAGTTGACTTGAAAATCCCTATTATCTTTTCATGCTTCACACAGTAGACGCCTGTTTTTAGTCTATGAAACAGGGATACACATTGACTATCTTGACCCTGCACCTCTTTACTAATACATTTAAGGAAAAGAGTGGTTCAAAACGTGCCGATACCATTTTGGAAGCCAACCTACTTGTCATACATATGAGATTCACATTTCATGAAAATCCGGGTGTGTATATTCGCATAAATATTTTGAGAACGAAACAAGTTCAAACTGATCATACAAGAGTGAAGAGTTAGCCTTCTTTGGCAGTGGTATGAAAGTTTATAATGAAGATAACAAGAAACATTGGCCCTTCGAAGGATGTGTTACTCGACGGCAAGAAATTGGAATGATAGAGTCTTTGTATATCTGGGAAGCAAGATAACTATCAACTGAAAGATGGAGGAAGAAATAAGTCAGAGAGTAAGGAAGAGCGAAAATTTGTATCAGCAGATAAAGGATGTAATCAGAGGTGGAACATAGGGAAGGATTCCAAAATTCTGCTCTATAAAGTATATTACCAGCCCATACTGACTTACGGTTCTGAAACATGGACTTTGTGAGGAAACATAGTCCCCTCACACCTAAAATTTATTTTTTAGTATTCCTTTTTTCCATTTGTTGTTTGTGTTCTTATTTAACATTGTGCTGTTGATATAAGTTTAATTAGAAGCATTGCAAATGATTGTATTTAGGATATCGAAACAGTTTTTATGTAATTATCTTTGAAGTATTCTGTGAGCGGAGTGAGAGTATTCTTTGGTGACTCCAGAGATAAAAGGATGGCGGGCGGAGGCATGAATTGGTTTCCTCGCTCGAACCGTAATCGACATAATAAGAGAGAATATTGAATTTTTAATGATTGTTGAATGTGTAATTTATGAAGCAAATGATGAGTGAAATATACAGAAAAGTGAAATGAAGTTCTCCTTAGTTATTTTATGTTGTTCGAATCATACAGACCAATTAAGTATCAGAAACTGCAAGATAATATTCCATGGATTCGGTGATGAGTAATATCCACCCGAGGCAAATCAGGAAGCATGTAAAAAAGGCCAGTTTCTTACCAACTTGGACAAAAGAGATATTAGCAGATTGCAGGCGACAGAGATGAGGTTTTGAGAGGGATAGAGAATGTCACGAGGAAAGATAAATAGAAATGAAAACATCAGGGAGACTACAAGTGGAAACATTAGAAGAGATATTACGGAGGAAAAGACTGCAGTGGTTGGGCATGTTATGAGGATGGAGGAGGAGAGGATGTCTAAAGTAGCACTGCTGAACAGCGGGGAGGGAAGGAGACCAGTTGGAAGACCTTGGGCAAGATGGATGGACCAAGTGAAGGAAGACGCAGAGGATAAGGGAGTCGTTTGGAGAAAATTGCTGGATGAAAATCCTTGGAAAGACCGCCAGACTTGGAATAGGATGTGGAGGATGACCCGTAAAAGCGGAAACATCTAATGATAATAATGATGAAGGGGTTAAAGTTAATCTCAGCCAATCGTAATGTAGCTTTCATGAAGCATAAAAAACAATTATAGACCAAAAATTATATAAAAACCATAATAAGAACATGAGAGATAACAATTAGAACACTCAAAAACTAATAATTGGACTGAAATGTACAGCCAGAGAAAATATAAAAACATGTAATTACAGAAAAAAACAGAGGCAAATAATAGGGGGAAAATCAGATAACTATAGAAGTGGTTTACAGTAAGGACGTCATTGCTGACTTCTTGCATGTATGACTTCTGGCTTCAAACAACGACGCTGTCATTGAAATAATAATGTTGAGGGAATAACGCGTTTCATCAGTGCCCGCTAGCCTCATAACTTGTACGCAGATGTCATCGACCAAAGACTGCTCTCAACTTCGTATCAGAAGAGCAATGAAAATACACATGGCAAAGAAGCTATAACCCAGAGATGACTTATGCAGATGGTCGGCGTAGGAAAGTGGGAAAACACAATCTAAGTAATTCCACATTGTCAACACATTTTACAACAATATAATAATTAAAGAAATCAATTTAACCTTAAATCAATCTACTTAAAATATTGAAAATAATTATTTAAAATCATTAACTGCGTTGTTAATAAACTGTTTATAATACTGACAAACACGATGGGATTGCTTATTTCTGGCGCTTGTGACACAATCTCTACTTAAGAATTAATTTAAAGCTAATTAAAAATCATGGCAAGTCAAAAAGTCACTACACCATTATATTAGTAATTAAAAATTTCGGGAATGCCGGGTTGTAGTTGTAGATGAATTACCAGAGATAGTTTAACTCCCATGTCCCCAGTCTATTGTTTTTACGCTCCACTATTCACTTGTCCGCAATTTGCAATGCACGCTACTAGTGAATGCAATCTAATATTTGCCGCTCGGTTATTTCCAGCGCTTGTGTCCGGAATTCGGAGCTATATTGCCGGGGCGGAGGATTACGAGATCAATGCCCCACCCACATCAGCCGCCATAACCTGATTAACAGCGCGTTCAAGTTTTTATTAGTTTTCTCTCGTGGCTGGCTTGTTCACTAGAAGCTCATAAAAACGAACATGACGCGCGAATGGAAATTGCACACCGGTATCCGTGTGTTTGTGGCTGATAATGATAAAAACAATGACCCACACGGAAATTAGACGCTACAGAGCCCTTCTCTTTCAAACCAATTATAAATATGGATAATGCAACCACCGAACATTCTCGTACTAACAGCAAACTAAAATGTACCTCAATAAGCAAACTACTCTCGTCTGAAAATTAATGTATTCTCCTAGTTCAATAGCATAAACTGGCGAATTATTTATAGAAACGAACATGATACATTACTACAATAATACGAAAAGATTTTGTAAAATATTTTAAACTAAAATAGCTTTATTTATTTTTTTAATGAAATTTTTATTTTTGAAAATCGTTTCGTCCGTCTAGCGTCGGTTATCATCATTATGATTTTAGCAACAGTGGTTACATGTTGGTTATGAACAGCCCTTGAATTCAATTTGATTAAAATTGCAACTGAGCTACGGTCCGGTGGCAATTTCCCTTACAGCCATATTCCCCCTTTCCTGCACCCTCCTACATTAACCTCTAAAAATTTCAACTTTAAACTCTTTAAACGTTTTTGGTAAAATATTCATCATTTCTCTTGGTAACTTATTCCAAACCCCGACACCCATGCCTAAAAAAAGAGAATCTTCCTACACCCTTGTGCCTGAAATCAAATGCCCACATTGTGGTGATGGTCATCTTTTCCCTTCCATTCGTTACTTTCATTCTTATACCAATATCTTTCCACGCCTCATCACCAATATATGCCTTGTACACTCCCATGCCCCTCTTCACCCTCCTCCTGTCTTACAATGAATCCCATTCCAGCTCTTTTATCATATCTGTTACTGATTGAATTCTGCGAAAATTTCCAGAAACAAATCTAACAGCCTTTTTTTTTTTTTTTTTTTTTTGCATCCTCTCCAACTCCTGTTTTTGATACTCAAAATGTGGGTCCCATACTACACTACCATATTTGAGCAATGGCCTGACCAAAGTTTTGTAACCCAATTCCTTTACTTCTCTCGTACATCCCCTCTCCAACACTTGAAGAATTTTGAAAAATTTTCCTACTACCTGTCCAATGTGATCTGCCCAGTTAATCTTGTTATCAAATGTAATGCCAAGATATTTACATTTCAAGTCTTCAATAATCAATTCTTTCCCCACCTTATAATCATAATCAACCTTTTGTTTTCTACTTGTGTATCTAATAAACTGACTCTTCTTTGCATTTATCTTCACCCCCATGTTTACCAACTAGATATCCTGTCCAGATCGTCCTGCAACTGTTTATAGTCCACTATCGTTTTGATCCAATCTAATTTCAGATAGGAAACAATCAACAGAATTATTCACTAGAATAATGAATAGCAATGGTCCCAATACGCTACCCAGTGGCACTCCCACTTCTTTTGATACTGCATATGCTACACTAACTTTCAGTTTTGTACCATTTAAAATTCTTCTATCCAGCAAATCACTCCAAGAGTTTTTACCTTATTTACAACCATTTGATGGCTCACTCTGTGAAAAGCCTTTGAAAGATCTAGTGCTACACTATCAATTTATCCTCCCTTGTCCATTTCATCCCTTGTTATCCATTTCCATTCCCTTGTTGTCCATTTAATCCCTTGTTTTAACAGAAGGGTTAGGTTCTGCCTGCAGTTACGCGCGCGTGGTGCAAGGTGAGAGAATTCGAAAGACGCTTGAATTTTTGAGCAGCAAAGTCAGCGGAGGTTGTGGTTTTGCTAAAAGCCGCCTGAACCAGAATGAGAAATACTACCTCCCTCGATAACATTGCTTGTCGGGGCTAAGCTAGCAGTTACGATACCTTCAATACTGTGTGTTATCTGATGGATACAGTCTCTCATTTGCATATATATATATAAAAATTTTCCCTGAGGCAACAACCTCCGCAGATGAGAACCATCTAGCCAGAATATCCTTGATACCACACAGCCATCTGGTCTCAGTCTCCAGTAGCTCCCTCCCAAATGGTTGTTACTATTACTACTGTTAATGTTTTATATTTCTTATCTTGTATCTTTCCTACCTATTTTTTTAATACTTATACCCTCACACATTAATTATGTTGGTAATGTTCCCCCACTTCCAACCTTATGCTTGGTAGAAACGTGGGGATGAAGGAGGAACATTTGTGACACAGCGCTAATCTCGTGAAGATATTTATACCTTTTCATGGATAAATTTTGTTTAAGAAGGGTAATCGGTGATAGTGGGTGGGTTTATGTAAACCTAAAGTAGACAATACATTTATCTTTGTTTTAAAGTATACGTTTGAAGTGTTCCATCAAAAATCTGATAGAAATTGAGATTCTACGAACAACTTTTGAAACTGAGATGGGTGGGAGTAAAGAGGGAGAGGGGTTGGACTTTGTAAACCAAATGTAGACAGAACTTTTATGTTTATTTTAAAGTATACGTGTGCAAAGTTCCATCGAAATCGGGTTAAAAATGTGGATTCGTATAAAATTGAGGGTTGTAAAGGGGAGAGGGGGTGCCTACCGGATTCAATTGTGAATCTAAACCTTTCTCGAATTCATTTAATCACACACACAAAATTTCATAAAAATCAGTCCAGCCGTTTAGGAGGAGCTCAGTCACATACACACGTATAGAAGAAAATATATATATACATATATAAAGATTTGAGCTTTACGACGTAAATCTGTTCCGCTAGAATATGCACATCAACAGCAAACAACACACTACACTAACACGCACACTATCGCAGTCGTACACACTTACTATGACACATACGAACACTGGCAAAGGCAATGGGAAAACACCCCAGCTCATCAACTCTCCTGTGAGTCCTTGCAGTAGATGTATGTGCATTACACAAATCTGTAAAGGGACTGTGTGTACTGTGAAGATATTTCTGAAAAAAAGAGAAAATCTTGGAGGAGTAACTCACTGCAGGTAGGGTTATAACGATATATCGCTCAACCGATAATATCGATAATATCGGTCCAAAAATATCGATATTTGAAGTGGTCGATACGATTATATCGATATGATGCAGTGATATATATCGATCAACCGATAATATCGGTCCGAAAATATCGATATTTATATCTATATTTTTATATGGTCGATACGGTAATATAGATATGATGCAGTGAAATATAGAAAACTACAAACTGCTTCGCACTAAAAAAATCATGCAACTAACGTGTGGTTGAAAGGGACCAAACTTGACTATGCTAAACTCAGATTTAGCTCGAAAACGTCCTTTGCTGTTCTGTGGTTCCACTACTTTCCGTGCGCGTCATTCGTTCCCCGTTCATTTACGTTCACCGTTTTATTATTTAATTAATATGTTGAGTTACGTTTGCGTTCGTTGGTTCTCGTTTCTCTCTGGGACGTTATAAGGTATTTGTTAATGAATTAGTTCTTGTCTTCGTTATTATTAGTAAATGAACCTTTATTCACATCAACGTTCTTCATAATACACAACCTTTACACATCATACAGAACTATCCATCACGTCTTCTCTCTGTCTCTTTTTTCAACCAAAAAACCCATCCATCTTTTCTCTCTCTTACTCCACAGATTATAGTCCCTCATTCTTCTTTGGTAACCATAGATATTACATCATCAACATTTTCGTAACAAATAATACAACAATTAACTGGATATTCTTTTCAGTTTTAATTAACATTAAATTAAATAAAAATATACTTTCATATGTTGTCCCATATAAAGTACTACAATATTCTAAAGGTGTCAAAAATATGACCGCCTGAGCGATACAATTGCTTATTTTATCAGTGATGATAATAGACCTTTTAATGCATTTCTAGGTAAAGGTTAAGTTTTAATGAAGCACTTAGCACCATTATACAAAGTCCCTTTTCGTGGAACTATCAAAACAAAAATTGATGAAAAATATGAAAAAATTTCGAAAGTTGTGAAGGAGGAGCTGAAAAGTGTGAAGCATTTTTTATTGTTACGTATGGTATAACACCGACTATTAGGGGATTACGGTACTTTTTTTTTGCTAGAAAATTAAATTGAAATCAATCATAATTAGTATACTACTTGGATTAAGATATGTTCAAAACTGCAACTATCATTTACTCAAAGTAGCCTCGTCGGTTCCTTCTGAACGCTTTCTCTCACAGGCAGGAACCACTGTCACTCAAACTAGGAATGGACTTCATGGGAAAAGGTTAATCAAACTAGGATCTGTTGACGCTTAATATTTGCAGACCTTTTTTTTTTCAAAAAAATACTTCGAATTTATTTCTTGATTTTGATATAGGCCTACATACTTGTTTCTAATTTCTAAAATAATAAACACAAATATCGTATAAGATCGATACTATCGATATGATGCTGCCGATATTATCGATTATCGATATCTACCTGGCATCGATATAAATATCGATATATTTATCGATATTGATATTACCTTGCATCCCCTAACTGCAGGCAGCTACCGAGTGTGGGTCAGCGGGTAATGGAGATAATTTCAGTCAGAAGGAAACGCGTCATGGCGCCTGCTGGCGTAGCCACTCAGGTAAGAAACACGGCTTAGGGCGGCAGCCGACAGCAAGTAGTAGGCAACCTGGCGAGAGGCCGCCGCCTACCGATATTGATCCGAGGTTCCCACGGCGGCAGCAGCAGCAGCAGCAGCCTCGCTCTGCCCGCCTGGATGAGAAATTAACGGCTCCACAACAGCAGTCAGAACGGACAGTATGCATCTGCGGCAATGTCAGTATTCGAATACTGGCACAGCTTCCGTATGCTAAGGAGACGTCCATTGATTACGTGAGATCAAAGTAGGGGAGCGGGGTGAGGTTCCAACAAAACCTCAACAGATATCCTTTAAAGAGAGGAACAGCCCCGGACCCACCCATTTTATGAAATTGTATTTAAGGAATTATATATATATATACAGGGTGTTACAAAAAGGTACGGCCAAACTTTCAGGAAACATTCCTCACACACAAACAAAGAAAATATGTTATGTGGACATGTGTCCGGAAACGCTTACTTTCCATGTTAGAGCTCATTTTATTACTTCTCTTCAAATCACATTAAACATGGAATGGAAACACACAGCAACAGAACGTACCAGCGTGACTTCAAACCCTTTGTTACAGGAAATGTTCAAAATGTCCTCCGTTAGCGAGGATACATGCATCCACCCTCCGTCGAATGGAATCACTGATGCGCTGATGCAGCCCTGGAGAATGGCGTATTGTATCACAGCCGTCCACAATACGAGCGGTGAATCGAGGAAGTACAGTACATACTAACGAAACTAAAATGAGCTCTAACATGGAAAGTAAGCGTTTCCGGACACATGTCCACATAACATATTTTCTTTGTTTGTGTGTGAGGAATGTTTCCTGAAAGTTTGGCCGTACCTTTTTGTAACACCCTGTATATATATATATATATATATATATATATATATATATATATTTCTCCAATTTTGTGTATATTATATATATATATATATATATATATATATATATATATATATATATATATATATATATATATATATATAATATACACAAAATTGGAGAAATTCAAATATCTAGGGGAATACAAGCAAGTAGGAGGATCTAACAAGCTATCAAATTCAGAAAGATCAGAAAAGCTTCAGAAGGCTTATAGACTCACATGGTCATATTACAACAAAAGAAATATATCAAGACAGGCCAAACTCAGACATTACAAAACAGTGGTACTGCCAGAAGCAATATATGCATCAGAAACAATCATGATTGGGGCTTCAGGCATAACAGAAGCGGAAAAAGTTGAACGCAAAATTCTTAGAAAATTTTTTGGAGCAATATATAAAGACGGTATATGGATGAAAAGACCAACGAAAGAACTATACGAACATACAGATAGATTGACAGACATGATCAGAAGACGTAGATTACAATTCTACGGACATTTACAGCGAATGAAGAGACTCACAAAGAGGATCTTTGAGGTGGTAAATGGGTCACTCAGGAAAACCAATTGGTTCCAGGAAATAGGAGAGGACTTGAATCACGCAGGGATTAGCAAGGAAATTACACAGGAAAGGGGACAATTCAAGAACAAAATTATGAACACAAAATTTAAAATACAGAAGAAAACAGGAACAAAATGGACTAAACAAAGCAAACAGGAACACAGTGAGAGTATGAACAGGTTTTGGGAAGAGAAGAGGAAGAAGACAAATACAAACAAAAACTGAATAATCATGAATAATTTGAGTTTAAACACTGTCCTCTAGGGCAACAATGATTAATAATAATAATAATATATATATATATATATATATATATATATATAGCACGATGAGAGATGATTAGCTGTGGATTTGTTTATTTTTTTGCGTGGCTAATAGTGAACTTGACCGATCGTGTTGGGTGAGTGGTTAACGCTCTGGCCTTGCATTCGGTTGGACGCAGATTCGAATCCAGATTTGGGCATTCCATGGTTTACCCAAATCACTCCAGGCGAATGTCGGGATGCTTCCATCAAAAGGCCATGGCCGAATTCCTTCCCGTTCCCTGTCCCCGATCCCATCCCGCCTCTAATGATCTCGACGTCGGCGAAGCGTAAAGCCATAAGTAAAAGAAAGTGAACTTGTGTACATTCGTCATGTAAATGGACACCATTTTATGGAGATAAACTGTTTAAATGATATGTAATACGTTCAAGGATCATATTATGTATGAAACATTAAAATTTTGTAATTTTAAGTGTTGATTTGAGCCACGATGTTTGAAGTACAATTCTCAACTGTTTGGAATGTAGATAATTTTGTATGTAAATACCTGTAAACATCTTTAATTTTCATTTCCTTGTGTTTCATGATGATTGTGATTGATGTTTTATTAATTTCGATTGTTCTAATGTGGGTTTGACTGTTGGATGCATTGTCGCCGTTCGAACGAGGAACATCGAACGGCTTTCTCTGTGTTATGCTGGATGTTTCTGTAGCGTCTATACAAACGATAAAGTCGAGTAGTTACTTGAAAGTTAATCAGTCATTGTCAGAATTTTTGTGAGATAATCGCTGGAATATTTGTATCATGGAGGAAGGAATAATATGGAGACGACGCAAGAGACCTTTACCACGCATTGGAGTGAAGCAGGACGGCGGAGGAGTGGGGGGGCATGGCCGGAGTGGTGGGGGCTTGACCGCTTCCCAACAAACACGAGGAATATGTACAAACACCTCAAGGGGACTCTAGGATAAACGTGACGCCGCAATCTGGTTATGGATTATTATGTAACTCGATGAGACAAATAAAAAATGAAGAATAAAATTTTTTGATATCCTGCTTAGTTTTCGAGATATTCTGTCTGAAATGTGAAATGGTTTTGGTTGAAATTCAGAAGAAAAAATTATTCAAAGTCAAATTTTATGATGAATTTTTATTTAAAAATACGAGACAAATAAAAAATAAAGAGTAAAATTTTTCGATATTTCACCTAGTTCTCGAGATATACTGTCTCAAAAGTGAGGTGTCTTGAGTTGAAATGCAGAAGAAAAATTTCGCAAAAGTCAAATTTAATGATGGATTCTTATGTAACACGACGAAAAAACTCGATAATAAGGAATAAATGTTTTCGATATCTTGCTTAGTTTGGGGGATATACAACATCCAAATTGAGGGTTTTAGGTTTGGATGCAGGCTGGACCAAAAATTAATTCTGTCAAAGCCACAATGATTACATGGTTGACATGCAGAATGGATATTTCAGTTTTATTACTACCACTTGTGGTTAGTCTGAAATGTGTCCTAGACCAGAAAAAAAGTAAGAGGACCCACTCTAGGGATGAGCAACCCAGACATTTTGTAGGCTGGTACCAGAAATAAAATGTTTATTCAGTCACCTTAATGAACATTCTCTTGATCAAGATGTGTTGTCTAATTTCACAGCCCTACTTATTAGGACAATTGTAAAAAAAATTATCTCTCAGTTAGATTTAGATACGGGGGGGGGGGGAGAATGTTGTACAAAAAAAAGAGACTAAATTAGAAACACATTCCCCAAATTGATTTTGTTCAAAGGCCAATAACTTCTTTATTTATGAAGCCCATTTTTATTTCTGCATGAACCTGTTTCGACATAAATAGATGAGAAAGATTTCAAAATCTGTAAAAATAGGTATAGACGTATTTACAAACAGAAACAAGTCTTATATGAAGCTTTAAAAATAACCTAAGTCAATGGCCTGAAATAGCTATTTAAAAAATTAATAAAACTCACAGCTTCTCACATAACAGTTAATTTCATCATCCATTGTCAGTATAATCAGCAACGTGACGAAAGAAATCGTAATAGTAAATTCACTGAATCGCGAAGTAAAACACGCCCCTTTAAATCTCATTTTAAACACTCGTTAAAAAATAATGCTAGTCTATTATGTGCAATATAGCAAGTTTGCTGATTTTCTACACTACACCAAGAAAAATTTGAGAACAAAGTCATCCCATTGAGAGCTATGACTAAATATTTATAAACGTGCTGCAAAGTTTGCGGTGTCTACCGCTCACTTCAACAACGATAATTACAATTCAACTTACTTATGAAATGATATTCCAGGTTCTTTCCTGTCTGGCCTATTTGTGCAACCGTACGCAACACAAGCTGGCATTTTTAAACACTTATACACAATACTAAATGAAATAATCACTGCATCTACCACAATGTGAACACCTTAATTGTTGGGAAGCGCCATATGATCGCTGCCGGTGCTGCCACCATGCGGGAGAGTTTAGTGCTTGCTTCACCGATTTAACGTCACTTCTCCTCCATATAATTCCTTCCTCCATGATTTGTATGTGGTTTAGTGTCTTTGGAGAAGTTTGCTGGTTTATGTTATCTTTGAGTAACACGAAAAAAAATAATACTGAGTTCTATAGCGAATCATCTGTGTTATTATTTGATAGATCTGTTTAATTAAGTCAAGAACAATGGTAATCAGTAACCTTTGGGGAAAGGAAACATCTTCTGGCAACCAAAGACAGCAATCTGTGGAGGCCGAGGTAATTAAATGAAATCATCATAAAATGACTACGAGTAACATATCAAGGGGTCAAAAAAAACTCTCATGTTCACTTTTTAACTAATTTTTTTTCTCCTCTTATTTTACAAAAAAGGTAGTTCATTGAAGACATAAGTAACAACACTTTGGTATTTAGTGGCATCAAGCAAAATAAGTGAAAATATCAAATACGAGGGGTGGCTGTAAATTAACGATACTGATGGGTACTGCGCATGCGCCAAACATTAACGACTGACAGCTGAGTAGCGTGAAGCCTTCTCTCCCGTGTCTGCAAACAAATCAGTCTGCCCGTGGCATTCATTTGTATATGAGCTGTTGTTTTGTTTTTCCGGAAAAATGATAACAGGCTAACGAACTGTTGCGAAATTCACATGAAACATGGCAAAAACGCTACTGAAAATTATCTTTTATTACAAGAATTGTCATTCTATGTTCTCCCATCAGAAATAAAAGTTGTCCAGAGAAACCTGTTAGATCTAAATAAAAACTTAATTAGTCCTACAGAACACATTTAATTTTGAGAAAGAATTTTCATCTCGGAATGAGGCAATTGAAAAGAATTGATAAAATTAATATACTTTGGAATAATGAAAAGGTAAAGTGATAATAATAGCCAGAGACAATAATGTGGTGTGCATTTTTTCTATTAACACAGTACAACTAAACAAAATATTTGGAAATAGTTTTCAACTACAGTAACTAATATGACTGGATATCAAAAATTTTCCCGGTTTGAATCTGGCGCTCGGATCATGGGCCCAATTCTCCCTTCACCTCTGGTACAGCTTGAAGTGTAATGTTAATTATGCCAGAAAGCTTCCGTGATTCGGATTCGACGCTAAGCATTACATCCCCAGTACCCGGAAGGTATTGGGATAGGAAAGGTGGCTTCGATAGGGGTGAATTGCGCGGCCCTTAAGGAAACCTGTCACCAGATCATCACGACCTTACGAGTGAGAATAAGATGATGAACGATATTAATAGAAAAATTAGGAGTAGTTCAAGCAAGGGAAGACATCATCCTAACTACAAGCTGACACTCTATTTTAAACAAACAGGAGCGGCAAAATATTTTGCCGTATGTAAGGGACCGAGGGGTCGAAATAAATTACCAAGGAAAGTGATGACTTCTTGACTAAAAACACTACGTGAGTTTAAAATTAAAATACATGATGAGCAAAAACTGGTTTCTTGTGGCATTGACACCTCATGTGCCCACAGCAAATTAATTACGTTAAATTATAGATTGAAAATTGATTTGAGTGTATGCTATATCAAACGGTTGAACAATAGAAATACACTATGACTCCGTAGTGGTTTAAAATTTTAAAAGGAATTTATTCTAGCTATAGAGGAGACATGGTGAGGGTAACTGCTATCTGTGGCTTCTACAGAAAAACTGTTCTGCTCAACCTTTTCAGATTTTTTTTTTTTTTTTTTTTTTTCGCGATAACAACTTTGAAATGAACTGTCCAGCAGACCTGACGTTATTTCCGGGTGCCACCATTTTCAGTTGTTTCTTGGTCGCGACCGCCTTTTATCAGATATTTCTGTGGTATAACAGCGTAAAACTTAATACGAGTCAGAATTAGATTTCTGTTACCAGATATTTCTGTGGTATAACAGCGTAAAACTTAATACGAGTCAGAATTAGATTTACGTAATTAAAATAACAAAAGGAAACAATTAGTCTGATTACAAACACTAGCTAAATCACTGAAATCGAATACGAAAGTTTAAAGGCGATAATAAAATAATATTTGAGTCTGACATCAAATATTGTGTAAAAAGAGGTATTATTAATTGCAAATAATTTCACATTGTAACTAACGTTTAGGCTGTTATTGTAAAAACAAAAATGAACTTGCACTAGAAATGACTTATTTTATTAACTGCATTTTTCTACGGAATATTTCACATTGCAGATAATACAATTCTTTCGTTTGTCTCAACTTATAAACCGAGAAATACTATTTTATCTTTACAACATAATCTAACAAATCACTGGTTGACTGTCCCGTCTTGTTATCTGCAGTTTGATGTGCGCAAACTCTCTGTCGCACATTCAAAGACTTAGTTTCACCAAACTGCCAACCATACTCTTTGGTTCCAAAGACATCGTTTGGCTGCCTTCAGCTCAAAATGTAAACTGTTAAATCAAATCTATAAACATTTAATTTAAGATAACAGTAAGACATAAAGTGCTACGTTGTAACATTAATAAACTCGATTTGCAACTTTGTGCATATTTTGCCGGTCAAACCCAATTACAGGCCAAACTAATTTGTCTTAGGCCAAACCGGTTTACCTATTCTACGCGTGGCAGGATATACTTGTTTAGCCCAGGATTATCTAGTTTTGCCTAAATACTTTAGGCTTAACTAGTTTGGCCAATGCCGAACTGATTTAAAAACAAACAGCTGCTGAAGGACTACAGCTGTCAAATATTCGGTGGGGACAAAACAATGTTTTATTAGGTGCACCTGTAGCAAAAACCGTACTAAAAAAAGATTTTGTGAAATTCGAAATGCCACCACAATACACCCCGCAAAAAGAAATAAAAGATTAAATATATGTTACACTCAGAAGTACAAATAAGCTCTTTTTAATCTTTATTTACATTATTTCATTTCAGTTTCCATAAATATTTTCGAAAGATTACCTTCAAAAGTGCATGGATTTAAATCAGTTTGGCCTTCACCAAACCACTTATGCCTAAAGTATTTAGGCCAAACTGGATTGTCCTGGCTTAAGCCAGTATATCGTCATACGCGTAGGATAAACCAGTTTGGCCTGATGTCGGGTTTGGTCGATAACATGTATAGTTTGCTGAATACTTCATTTCAATAGCCCAACAAAAGATTGAAGTTTCTTGCTTTCTTTTGGTGGAAGGGGCAGCTTGAATGTGAATGTTTGTTTCCGAACGTCCCATAAATTATAGAATAATGAAAAAATTATGTGGATCATTAGAGACGTTTTCAGGAAACAAATAGAATTTGTTTCTGTCATTTCAACTGGTTTAACTCTACTTTTACATTTATTTCTCTTTTGCAGGTAGGTATACAATTCAGAGTTTCGCCTTTTTTTTTTTTTTTATCTCAGACAGAACTATGCTTAAATCTTAGCTTACGACGATAACTTTACCCAACCAATTGTATTTAGTTTCTTCTCACGTTAACAAAGATTGCTATGTCTGTACGGTAGGACGATAAATGAAAGTAATGGAAGTGACATTGTTTTCGAAAATGAAGGTAAGACGTTAACATTGTCTCCTACACTCGGAAAGATGTGGTAATTGATTCCGAGAAGTAATCGAATTTAACAATTGGAGGCCTCCTTTGAGACGGTAACAGATGCTTTTTACTGTGGAAGAAAATGTTGGCTGGTTGCCAGAAACTTAAAGCTGTCTTCTGTCCCAAGCATTCATTAAAAATTTTCCTGAAATCATAAAATAATCTCAATAATCTGGTTCCAGAAAATGATGAACATTTCAATTCAACGAAAGTATAGCAAGATAAAATTCTAGACATGTTCTCCTTCTATTCATCAATCCGAGAAATCGTTTGTAGCAATTATCGGTGTAATCTGCTTCTCTGCCTTCCTTTAAAGTTCTAGATAGCTGCTGCATTTCGTGTTATTCATAATTGGGTTATACAGCCTAATCTTCCTCTTACCATGTGGTATGATCCTTCTATCTTTCCTTTATGAGTCACCTTGAGCAAACCACAGTGTAACATAACGTCTTGTTTCTTATTTTCTGTAAGTGCTTCAAGAAACTTAATTCCTCGGAAATTCTGAATATTTCATCATCACTGACATAATCCATCCAGCTTAATCTTGGCATTCGTCTGTAAAGCCAGACCTCAAATACGTCCAATCATTTCCTTTCCGTCATCCCTATGGTCCATGATGCACTTCCATATTGGGCTATGCTCCAAACCTAGGATTTTAGTAGATTCTTACTCGTTGACAGATCGATGTTGATAGAAATAAAAAATTTCTTTCGTTTATTAAAAGAGTGTTAAGCTTGTTTGATTCTAAATATATTTCATTTCTGCTTCTCCAATGTTCTGTTACTATACTATCCAGGTATCTGAATTATTTAAATTGTCCAATTAATTGTTTGTCTGTTTTTAACTGTATTCTTTTTTGTATGTCGCGTATTAATACTTTTTCTTGTTTATTTTCAGGTTATAATGCTCGTAAGGACCTCGTCCATTTAAGCAAGTGTTTCATCGGAAACACTTTTCTTTTCTGAAACAACTGCAACGCCATCTGAAAATCTCAGCACACAGATGTTTTGGCCGTGAATGGAAATTCCTGCCTTTACTTGAGTCTTCACAGCATCCAACGCTTCTTGGACGTATGTATTGAATAGGACGGGGGGGGGGGGGGGGAAGAATGCACTCTTGCCTTACTCGCTTTTTAACCTTTGGTTATTACAAACATAGCTTACACCAATAATAGGCAACCCAAATACTAGCTACTTAGTTTCGGCACGATATACGACTTGGCGCGGGATCAGAAATGAACCACATTCTCTCCGTAAGATAAATTTTACCGGGACTCTCGCAACAGGTGTCAGGGACTGATATTTTGCAGTTTTTACGCTAGGCGTTACGTTTGCCGATGTTTAATGGTGTTAAATGGAAGTTGTTCGTAATTAGAAGTACTCTTTAAGCAATATTGCCGGTAAGCAATATTGTCGGTATTACGAATACTGCGCAGACATAGGTTCAAAACCAAGGCCGAACGTGGTGGATGAGCGGTTAACCCTCTGGCCTCGCATTCGGGAGGACGCCGGTTCGAATCCCCAACCGGGCATCCAAATTTGGGTTTACCAAGTTTTCCCTAAAATCGCTCCAGGCGAATGCCGGGATGCTTCATTAAAAAGTCCATGGCCGAATTCCTTCCCGTTCCTTGTCGTCAGTCCCATCCCGCCTCTAATGACCTCGACGGCGACGAGGTGTAAAGCAATAAGAAATAAAAACCAAGATCTGGATATTCAGTGATTTTTCCTAATTCAGTTTACGGCAATATTTAAATGGTTACCCACTCTCAATTCGTATTATCAAACACTTGGAAAATACCACACTTTGTGGTGTTACAATGATAGTAACCTGAGCCTTTCCCACAATGCTAAAATCTCAAGAGTTTTATTGATGGCTTGAACTTCCCCAAAAGAAATGTTTGCCGTATGTCACAAAATATGTGTCTACATAATGAATTGCCTCCCCGGATAGCCACAATATGCAAATTATAAAATTTCACTTACTTTTTGGGCCAACGTTTCGGCACCCATCCTGAGGCTTCCTAAGGGTGGATTGTTTTCCACCCAGTGTGGAGGTGTAACCAGACGTCAGCAGCGGAAACATCAGCCCCAAAGAAGGCTCCTGATTAGATGCCGTAACGTTGGCAGTAACAACAACATCGATGCAGTTATTAACCCGCCAAGTAAGTGGAATTTTACAAACATAACGCCTGCAAATAGCATCAGATCGTGTATTGAAGAAATTATTCGGTTTGACACCCGGGAAAAATTCTTAGCATCATCAAATCTGCGAATTATATTGTCATGAGCGCGATACATTTTTTCCTCCTCGACGCTGTTTAAGTGATATTTCATTTCATTCACCGTTGTATTTAGACCAACTTTTAATTATTACTTTTATTCGCGATTTTTTTTTTTCTTGTGTGTGATTACTATTTTATTTTCACTAAATGTACGGCTTCGTCACCGGGTATTGGTAGATGACAACAATAGGTACACGAATTACAATGACTTCACATAAAATGAATTGTTCTACTGAAGTGTGTGGAACCTGTAGGATTACTTTTCGCCGCGTGCAACCATGACTTTATTCGTGATACGGTGTTGTTTTATTTTTTTTTTTTGCTGTCGTCAGTCTTTCGACTGGTTTGATGCAATCTTCCATCCCTTCCTATCTTGTGCTAACCTCTTCATGTCTGCATATCCCTTGCAACCCACGTCTTTAATTATCTGCTCCATATATTCTAATCTTTGTCTTCTTCTACAGTTCTTACCTTCGACTGTTCGTCCACTAACAAATTAATCAATCCTGCATGTCTAAAAATATGACCTACAAGCCTGTCTCTTCTTTCTGTAAGATTCTTCCACAACCTTATTTCCTCACCCATCATTTCCATAACTCGTTAATTTCGTAGTTTTTCTGTCCACTTAATTTTCACCATTGCTCAGTAGCACCACATTTCAAATGCTTCAATTTTCTTTCTTTCTTTCTGGTATTCCTAAAGTCCATGTTTCGCTACCGTATAGTGCTGTGCTCCACACATAGAGTTTTAAAAAGTTCTTTCTAATTCCTAGATCAATGTTTGAAACGAAAAGATTTCTTTTTTTTTTTTCATGAAAGCTCTTTTTGCTAGTGCTATTCTGCTTTTAACATCATTCCTGCTTCAGCCATCGGTTGTAATTTTGCTTCCCAAGTAGTAAAATTCTCTTACTTATCCTGTTCCATCCGATCATATTTTTATATTTAATCTACTGTGATTGTTATCATTTCTTCTGCATTTAATCACTTTTGTCTTGCTTTGATTTATATTCAGTCCAAAATCTTCCTTCAGTATTTTGTTAATGCCATTCAGTAACTTCTCATTATCCTGAGCCTGTTCTCTAACAAGACAATGTCATCAGCAAATCGTAGCATACTGATTTTTTTTCCCTGAACACTTATGATACACGAAAATTTTTCTTTTACTTCCTTTATTGATTTTTATACATACAAGCTGGATACTTGCTGCTTACCACAAGACTGGAAAAGTGCGATAGTAGTACCGGTACATAAAGGAGGGGTGAGAAATAGAGTCGAAAATTACAGGCCAATCAGTTTGACTTCAGTGGTAGGTAAATTAATGGAAAGATTGATATGCAACCACATCAGAAAAATATATGAGGAATGTAAGTGGTTTTCAAGTAGGCAACATGGGTTCAGGCAAGGATATTCATGTGAATCTCAGTTGGTAGTATATATGCAAGATATTTCAGATGAAATGGACAAGGGAGGCCAAATTGATAGTGTAGCACTAGATCTTTCAAAGGCGTTTGACAGAGTAAGCCACAAAATGGTAGTAAATAAGGTAAAAACTATTGGAGTGGATGAGAAAGTGATTTCCTGGGTAGAAGAATTTTTAAAATGTAGAAAACAGAAAGTTAGGGTAGGAAATGCGGTATCAAAGGAAGTAGAAGTAAAAATGGGAGTGCCGCAGGGTAGCGTATTGGAACCATTGCTATTCATTATTCTAATGAATAATTGTGTTGATTGTTTACTATCTGAAATTAGATTGTTTGCAGATGACATAATGCTGTATAAAAGGATCAAAACGATAGAGGACTGCAAACAGTTGCAGGGTGATCTGGACAGGATATCTAGTTGGGTTGGTAAACTTGGGATGAAGATAAATGCAAAGAAGAGTCAGTTAATTAGATACACAAATAAAAAACAAAAGGTTTATTATGAATATAAGGTGGGGAAAGAATTGCTTGCTGAAGATTTGAAATGTAAATATCTTGGCATTACATTTGATAACAAGCTTAACTGGGCAGGATACATTGGACAGGTGGTAGGAAAAGGTTTCAAAGTTCTGCACTTGTTGGAGAGAGTGATGAGGGGATGCACGAGAGAAGTAAAGGAATTGGGTTACAAAACTTTGGTCAGACCATTGCTCGAATATGGTAGTGTAGTATGGGACCCACATTTTGAGTATCAAATACAGGAGTTGGAGAAGGTGCAAAGAAGGGCTGCTAGATTTGTTTCTGGAAATTATCGTAGAATGCAATCAGTGACAGATATGATAAAGGAGCTGGAATGGGATTCATTGCAAGACAGGAGGAGGATGAGGAGGGTAATGGGAATGTACAGGGCGTATACTGGCGATGAGGCATGGAAAGATATTGCAGTAGGTATGAAAAGTAGTTCATGGAAGGGAAAAGATGACCATGACCACAAGCTGGCACTCGATTTCAGGCACAAGGGTGTGGGAAGATTTTCTTTTTTAGGTAAGGGTGTCAGGGATTGGAATGAGTTACCAAGGGGAATGATGAATAACCTACCGAAAACGTTAAAAGAATTTAAAGTTAAAGTTTGTAGAGGGCAAATGTAGGTGAGTGTAGGATAGGGGGAAGTTGGGTGTGTAGGGAAATTGCCACCGGAGCGTGTGCTCCATTGCAATTAAATTAAATTAAATTAAATTAAATTAACGAGGATAGACTACAACCTTGTTTTACACCCTTTTTAACTGATGAATGTCTCTCACGGTTCATATTAAGTATAAAAGAATTTTTATATAGCACCAAAGAATTCAATATTAAAGCGAAAAGTTGACAGGTCGATATGATCCCTGGACCAATAGTAATGAAACAGTTTGTATACGAAAAAAAGCTTAGTGCAGCGTAATTTCGGCCATGCGAGTTTATTATGACGCCACGATAATCCCATTTGTGATTCATTACCTCCCGCACCATGAATTAGTCCCGCGGTATCGAAAACTTCGGTATTACCAAAAATACAATACAGAACATTTTAATTTCCTTCTCCGCCGCCAGATTACAAGTGGGATGAGATATACCTTCAGTTTTGTGTCTCAAAACAAGCTTTGAAATTTTTTAAAAACCTGTAAATACAACTTCAGTACCTTACCCTGGGTGCCGCGCAAACGGATAAATATATTACAAAAATAGGAAAAAAAAATCGTTATGGATTGAGATACTATAGATATATTTAATACTCATCTTTATTTTCAAATTCGCTCTCATCGAAACTATACAACAATAAAAACGATACGGAGCGATATATCTGGTCGAAACAGTGAAACTGAGCAGTGTGTTTGTATCATCTTTGCTGATTATTTAGAATAGGAGCGAATTAAGAAAGCAACGGCCAAGGTAGGTTTTAATTTAGTTTAATTGTACGCTGCGCTCTCAATTTCCCTACCACCCATTTTACCCCATTCTAATACCAACCTATTTTTTGTCCTTTACGAATTTTAATTTTAAATTCTTTTATAGTTTTTGATAAACTATTATTGATCACTCTTCTTGGCAATTGATTCCAATCCTTGGCTCCTTTACGAAAGAAAGACAATTTTCCCGCTCCCTAATGCATGATATCAAGTGCCAACTTGTGCCCATGGTCATATTTTCCTATCATTCACTATTACTAAAATACCATCACCAATACACTCTCTCCCTTCGCCCACCTCCTATCTTTCAATGAATTCCATTCCAGCTCCTTTATTGTAACAATTTTTCTTTCTGGGGATTGATGGAACGGTTTTCCTTAGGTTGCAATTTTATTCACATTCAAGTTTATCTCCACTTTATAACAATTGCTTCAACAGTCCTTGTGTGTCATTATCATGATACGAGACCTTGTATGTCTCACTGTCAACCATATTGGTTTTCTAATGCTATCTAACGACCTTAAAGACACAATGCGGCGTAGTTAAATACAGGAAACGACAAATACGGGAGCAGTAGGTGATAGGAAGGAAGGTAACCAGATTTGACTGTGGAAATAATTGCAGAACGCAATGAGTAACTGGTATAATGGAGCTGGAATGGAATTCATTGGAAGACAGGACGAGGGCGAAGAGAGTGGTTGGAGTGTACAAGGAGTTTATTAGTAACTAGTGAAAGCCCGTGACCGTTTTTTTGCGTATCGTCACGGGTCTAGAAAAGTTCTAGTGTTGGCTATATACTAACATGTCCCGCGTTTCACCCTTAGGCTGAATAAAATTTCTTGGGCTTGAAGAACTCAGAAGTATTAAGCACGGACAGGAACGATCGCGCTATGGTATAATTGTTTCAATGGAACTTGTTGAAATACTAACTTGTATTTGACCCTAAAATTTCATTCTGTTACATTTGAAGAATTTCTTTTTTGCTTCGAAAGCATCACGATTTATTTATTTATTTATTTATTTATTTTTTTTTTTTTTTTTTTTTTTGAGGCTAGGTAAACATTCATAATGTAATCGTTGGTCATATTGTCTGTAACGCCCAGAGAACTTAATACAGATTATTAAATAGTCCAAGCCAAAGAAATGAATTGCCAAAATACTCAGTTCGGTAACATATTTGGTCTGATGTAAACATGTAATTACATATTAACTCACGTACAGCGAACATGAACACAAAGGCTATTAACCAAAGTCAGTAAAATACGTAAAAAGTAAATAAAATGTAATGAATTAGCTTCGGTCAAGAAGCAACATTAATTAAATTGAAATTGAGCCTAGGCGGGAGTGACAATTGGCATTCGTAGTTACAGCAGAGATCATGAGTAATTTAAGCCTTTTAAAGTTTTTTTTATGTTGCTTTCATTAGCGACATGTTACTGAAAAGCAGTTAGACGTTTTTTCAGCCGTAAAAGTTACCCATATTTTTTTAAACTATGAAATGCTACGAAAATCAAGCATAATTATTATATTATGACAGTTAATTTGGCAGCAGTTGGTTAGCTACTAAGTAGTGGAGATAACCTCGAAATTTTTTTTTTTAATGGCATTTGGCAACGGAGGCCATACAGCCAGCTCAATGTTATTATAGTTGCTTTCAGTGTATGGACGCCACAGGACGGACAGGACATTCACACAGACACACAACACTTAACATCCATGCCCGCGGCCGGATTCGAACCGGCGACCTTCGGCACGTGGAGCTAGCACTCTAGCCCCTACGCTACCGAGGCCGGCTCGAATTTTTTCTATGACATCTCTGGTTGCTATTAATTTGAGAGTGAAGGCTGGCACGTGACGTCACCGTTCTGCAGCCAATAGCTATCGAGGTGGGTGAATGAGTGAGCTTACGAAATTATGTAGTAGATGAGGTCTTGATGGTTACTGGTAGAAGAATTAAGAGGGAAGAGATGACCGTCACCGCAAAATGACACTCGATTTCAGGCGGAGCGGAATAAGAAAATTTAATTTTCCAGATAAGGGAGTCAGGGAGTGGAAGAAACTATGGAAAGAAGTGCTGAAAACTTTGGGCGATACACTGAATTAATTTAACAATATATTGGTAAAGCCTAGAAGTAGATGTTTGCGGATATTGCACTCAAAGCATTAAAAAAAAATCGTTAACTGAGGGAATATGGCACGCCCCATTGACGCAGGGGACAGCGGCACCGTGATGGCACTTCAAAATGCCTACGAAATCTTCAAGAAAAAGTTTAACTTTAATCAAACTTCACGCAGCCAAGACGTCCAAAAAAACAATTCAATAGCAAAAGGATTTGCAATTTTTATATGAATATATATGTAATACTGGTGGTTATTTAAAATTAAGTGTTAAACTATATGCATTCATGAATCTTATATTTAATCGAATGTGGTTCTTATGTCGGTATTGTCTACTTATCTAATACTGTTATATAAGCAGTTCTAGTATATAGTGAAATTGTCAAACGTCTCTAACGATGTTGACGAAATCTTTCATATTGAAGAGAAATCGAAAGACTCCTAGGAAAGGTCGGTTACCAAGGTACTTCAATTAAATACGTTTAGTACTGCATTAAGCGTTGCTGAACCTCAAATTGTCTGTGTTCTTCTAAAAACGCAAATAGAAGTTGCACTTTAAGAAAGTTTGAAAACCTTCTTCCTTTCAGAGCGGGGGTTGGCCAGTTTCGATTACTTTCGGCTGACAAAGACGGTCGAAATTAACAGGTGCTTCTACTCCGCGCTTTTAACCCAAGCTCGCCGATCCTCTTTAAGGGACGGTTAGAATGGAACTAGTGAGCTCCGCGACAAAAGGAAGTTGGTGGTAGCAATTACGTGATAATTATTGTTTGCCGAGCTGTTTCGGTAATGGCCGCGAAGATTGCGCCTACTGGTCGTGTTATTGCCCGCCGGTCTCCGTGCCGAATGTCCCGCCTGGGGAGGGGGGGGGGGGAGGGTGAATAATTACCTGCGCCGAGTGGCAATCATAAGCGCTTCCGCTTCTCGAAATAACTTTCTCTGACTGCGACGCGGTCCCGCTTTAGAAGCGGCCGCTGCCCCAGCATCGCTCAAAGCACAGCCCGCCTCTGCACGCAAAGCCGAGATACCATCGTCACATTCAACCCTTCATACATGCTGAAGTGTTTAGTCTGGTAAATGAAGAAACTCGGAAAGTTGACAGTGTGTGTAATGTTCCTTTTGAATGAATGGTCGAACTTGGCAAACGTAGAAGTTACTTTTACAAGTGGAATATAGTACAGGGTGACTCAAAAAGGACTTAACAACTTTGAAACGATACAGAAGTTTGTTGAGATAACTTACAGAACAGTTAGGTGTGTCATTTTGTAGCAAACAACCTCAATTTTTTTTTTAAATATATAACTGCTTTACGTCTCTCAACAGCGAGGTCTTTAGAGACGCGAAAGGATGGGGGCAAGGAATGGGAACGAATTCGACCATGGCCTTTTTAAGGAAGCATCCTGGCATTTGCCTGGAATGATTTGGGAAACCATGGAAAACCCAAATCTGGATGCCCGGACGGGGATTCGAACCGCCGTCCTCCCGAATGCGAGGCCAGAACGCTATCCGTTACACCACCACTCTCGATAAACAACCTCAAGTTTGATGCACATAGTGCATCAGTTCACAGTTCCGCCACCAGGAGCGCCAGCGTAGTGCACAGTTAAAATGGCTACTTTCACTGGTGCGGAGCCTACTCGCTGTGTGCTTTGGTTTTCCCAGACTTGACACCACTGGATTTCTTTCTCTATGGTTTCATTAAAGATCGCGTGTTTGTTTCGCTGCCAGTATTTTATGGCATGGATTTTAGCGTTAAGAAAGGCTGTTTGATTTCAAGCCAGCGCAGCGGCGTGAAACTCCATGCCACTATACCCGACTGCAGCGTGGGAAAGTCAAACAGCACGTCTGGTACACGAGGAAAACATCCACCTAGCACGTGAAGTACACTACACAACGGCGTGACATACAGCCAATGAGAGAAGCGGATTCCCCACTTTCGGAGCCGGGAACGCTTCTTGGCGCTAGCGCCACCGCCCATGTGAAATTTCGTAAGCCAGACCTATTACCACCCAAACTGGCAGTTTTAGGCATCATCATACCTTCCACTGGATCAGAAAGTAATTGCCATCATTTTTGATCCTATGATCCACTATTTGCAGTATCGGAAAACCTCCGATTTTTATATCTATCGATGTAATAATACCATGCAACAGTTTTCCGTAATAAATCACGTAGTCACAACTCTCGATATCACTTCTAAGGAGTACCTGCGTCCTGATTCTAAGTTAACTAAGTCTCTGTTGTTATCTCGGTTGTCCGGGTTGAATAGCGTCAATTTATGAAAAACTAACGTTTCGGCCATCATTTTGTGGCCTTCTTCAGAGGACTGTCGAGGCTGGAATCGCCGCCGGCTATATATAGCGAGCGCGCTAACTGCTCGGAGTGACGTCACTCAAGTTATGGCCGCCAGCGTGGCCGGTCCGATGGGGGCTTGAGTCCCGCGCTTTCCTAACCAAGCATCACCAAATTTGGTCAAGTTGTAGCCCGTTCATATTATCTGGCCTCTTTTTAATTTCCAGAGCTTCTCTGATACGCCGGGGCCACCATCTGCTTTTATGAACCAGTACACGTGCCCACTGTCAGCTACTAGTTGTAGCACAACATTCGGCTGACAGTGGGAACGCAATTTTATTGATATCAGTAATAGTGGATTAAATACAAAAATAGGATCAGATACGGTAGAAGAAGTAAATTAATTATGCTGTAAAGGAAGTAAAACCACAACTGATGGCTGAAGCAGGAATGATGTTAAAATAATAATAGCACTATCACAAAGAGCATTAATAAAAAAGACACATTTTAGTTTCAAATATTGATCTCTGTGTGTGGACCACAGCGCTTTATAGTAGTGATGCTTGGACTTTAGGAATACCAAAAAAATTGAAGCATTTCAAATGCGGTGCTGTAAAAGGATGCTGAAAATTAAATGGACAGATAAAGGACGAAATAAACGTCTTTTGGAAATGATGGATGAGAAAAGAAGTTTATGGAAGAGTCTTACACAAAGAAGAGACAGGCTGGTAGGTCATATTTTGAGACATGCTGGATTGGTTAATTTGTTAGTGGAGGGAACAGTCGGAGGTAAGAACTGTAGAGGAAGACAGAGATTAGAATATATGAAGCAGATAATTGAGAACGTGGGTTGTAGAGATGAAGAGGTTAGCACAAGATAGGAAGGGATGGGGATTTCATCAAACCAGTGAAAAGACTGATAACAGCAAACAAAAAAAGAAGTATCAGAAGAAGTTGATTAAAATTTATTCGATCTTCGCTTCTCCCGTTATTCTCACAATCCTATTTGCCACTGCTCACGTGTTGCAATTACAAGAGGGAGATCCAGGTAACTGCAGAAGTGTTTCTCAGAAAACATGTCACATTTATTTCTGCATTTTACATTTATCCCGAGATGTACTCGAGCGTTGTTCTAATTTTTCTTGAGTTATTGTTTTATAGGCACTTCGTTCCCAGTCTCAGTATTATTTGTGTTTTGTGTGTCTTGAAATTTATGGTGTAATAAACATTTTAAAGCACTGATACTCTTCCCATAGTTCGCCTCGCCACGAAACGGCGAATAAGTGGTACAAAACTTCGTAAAAAGATATGAAACATCCTCTATGCAGACTGCTGCTTAAATACTGGACGACTATGCTAATGCGGCAGTAAAGATGTTATAAAATTTTGACAACTTCGAAGGAGATACAAGCCAAGGAACGTATTAACACAAAAAACGATGTCTACATTAACCGGAGGAAGAAAGTTTATCAGTATTGGGAAATGTAAAGTAACTAATTATTATTAAATAGCCACAAAGCAAGTTAAAGAATCACGGGTTTAAAGGAGTGTTCTGACAATTCATTTCTCTCCGGTTGCCTAAATAAATGGAACGGTTGTCATGTAATGCTCATAACCTTATTTTGTAATTTGTTCATATTTCGGTTGTAATTTTCACAGCGATGCAGATGGAAGTTCTACTGAATAAATGATGTCAGAGTTAGGGAAACAATTACATTAAAAATAAATTAGGAATCCTAAAATCGTATGCTATAGCGCGTGATATTGGTTTTATTCCTGGTCCAGGTCTCATTCAGCACGATAAATACGGAACTACTTCCATCCGTATACAAATACCGTGACTTCACTAACTCGGAGTTTATTAAACCAGCATAAATTATTTATAAAACTAAATTCATTGTGATTAAGTCTGTAAAAAAATGTTTCAGTTGTCGGGTCCTATCTGCATTTCTACATAACCACAACTTCTACTAATTAATATTGCCGTTCAAAATTCATAGATGCTGATACCCGCGTATGAATAAATTCATTGTATTGGGATCTAAATTTTATCTATTGGAAATATTTAGGGTCTACATATGTCTGATTTAGTGACATCAGTAATAAAAGCAACTAATCATTAACATTAATTTAAACGCGTTACATACCTTTATTTCAGTGTTTCAGCAAATCATTCCTTCCAATATATTGTAACAGTGACTTAAAGTATCTATGTTGGATATAAATATCTTGTAAGCCTGTAAAAAATGACGTGCTGAATGCAGAGATTCTGGCAATTCGTTTCTTCGCTGCCTAAGTATTATTTTCATCAAATAACTTTCATTTTATCTCAAAAATGATGTGATGGATATTTGTCAGATTACTGTGACAACGGTATCGCTGTACAGAGAGTATAAGAAAAATATACATCAAACGAAATTTTAATTAAGAAAAGACAACTAATAATTTAGGAATTAGTATGTCGATTTCAATAGAATACGTACTTTTCTTTCAGTATTCTGACAATTAATTTATTCGCGTATGCATATCTAAATAGAACAGTTATTAAATAACGCAAATAACCTCGAACACCTCCATTCGTTGTTTGTTGTTGTAATATCCCTTGGTGACGGGAAATATATGCGTGTGAATTCCACGTGTCTTTTGGTATCGGCGAGAGCCAGGTGACTCATACCTGCGCTGAAAGACCGAACGATTTATGGCAGGCCTTAAAGTTAAAAACTTTACGCATTCAATGAAATTCAAAGGGACTGTGCCGAAATGAGGATTTCCTGGTACAGTAGAAAGTTGAAACTAGAGAAACGATGCTTCGGAGAAAAAGTCAGGTTGCGGACACCTCTGTTGGGAACCAGCGAATCAAACTGTGTTACGAACTTTTAGAAACCATAAGTTTTTTTATGTTGCATGAGGAGCGCCAATGGAATGTTGGACAACCCACCAAACACTGTGACTCGCTGAAATTTCCCGCGTCTGCTAAAACTCGGGAGCCTGCAAGTTTACAACGGAGCGAAGAAGCGGGGAAGAAGACATTCTGTTTCTGTCCAACAAACAATCCACACCGGCGCACCACGGGAGATTGCCGGAGAGCTGCGGGGAGCTACCTCGCCAAGTGACCTTCGCCCAGCTGACCAACAGAGTCTAGGAGACTCTGTTTTATCTGCACGTCATCTGCTACGGTAAAGAACGCCGACGATGTATAGACACTCTTGCGTCATTCAACCCTAGGCAACGCTCTGAGATGAGAATCATGCTGTAAATTGTTCAAAAGAAACTTTTATTATTCAGTTCTGTTCAATAAACCAATCAATTTCATATTCAAAGAAAATAATAGGTGTTGTAAACCCTGCTTTCAGTAACTTCCTTTCCAATGTACCAGTATATCATTTGGTTAGATGAAGATTTGTGTTTTTTTAATGGTATTTTAAATTACAATTGCTTTGATTAAAAGTATTTCAGAATTGGAATGTCGCTTCTCTCGGATAGAGAACACTTCCATTCTCGGCGCCTACCCGGGATTAATTTTGCAAATTAACTTATTAATTAATGCATCTCATTATTTTATTCTAATTTAATAACGTCATAAAACGAGACGTTACAGTTGTGTAGCGGAGTCGAAAAGCGTGACGTCATAGTCCGACGTCAAGGTGTAACCTAACTTGCGTTTTATAGGTATAGACTAGTGTAAGCCCGTGGCTGTTTTTAGCGTGTCGTCTAGGGTCTAGAACAATTCCAGTTTCTAGAGTCAAAGATTGTGACAGGTTTATCAGGCCAAATACGAGCTTGACCTGTGTTTCACCTACAACAAAGTCTCTTGAGCTGGAAGAATGACCTATTAAACACGGACAAAAACGATCGCGCTATCGTATAATTGTTTCAAAGGTCGTGGTTGGTAGACTCAAACTTGTTGAAATACAAACCTGATTTGTATTTGGCCCTAAAAGTTCGCTCTGAAAAATTTGAAGAATTTCTATTTAGTTTAAAAGGAGCGCTTAGAATGTATTTTTTTTATCCTTGATTGAGGCTGGCAAAACATTCAAAATGTGATCTTTGGTCATCGGCCAGAGAACTTGCTACAAACTACAGCTTTATTTAATAGCTAAGCAACTCCGAACAGATGGATGGCGAGATTACTGGTTTAGGTACCATATCTGAAGTCTGATGTCCACTTCAAATAACCAACGTCGAATAGAATGGGAATAGAGTTATCCGTAGCGGCCCAAGCCGGTCTGTGATGGTGCGCTTCGATCTGCTGCCAGTCGGTAACTTCAAAGCCGCGTGTGGTGGCAATGATTGCCAGCTGAGCAGAGGGGTTTTCTGTATGTCCATTCATAAAGCTCAGCGAGGCAATGAGATTTCCTCTAGGGTGACACTGGGTCACGATACGATAATGATTTGCGGTGACCACCTTATCGGCGGGATTACTATTTAGCAATAGGTGCCGAGTCTGCTACCAGCAGTCGTCTGACGAGATGATTCCATTCCGTGCTTGCCGTTGGAGAACCACGTCCACTGGGATAACGACAAGAGCCACCACACACCACACCGGCGTTAGTCGCCGTGCATATCTTTCTGCAGGCTGGCCACGCACCCACCACTCAGCTCGCAATCCACTGTACCGTCCCCACCGCGTCACCCTAGCTGGCATGCTGCGTTCTTTCCCTAAGGGCTACTCGCACCAAGGTCACATTTTTGAACGCAGTCGGGCAGTTACCGTTACTCTGTTCTTGTGAGGGACAGTGCAGTCTGGCACAGCTCACCTGCTGACGTTATGTTGGAGTTGCACTATGCCCTAAAGGCGCGTTCCCACGATCCCGTGTAACAAAGGCGAGACGGGACAGGACCTCATTAGCCGAAGTGTAGGGACGACCGCGGGCCGCAGGTTAGTCCTAGCTTACCTCACCGCCACCTCCGCACCACGTTGCCTAGTGTCGTTTAGCACAGAGCACTTTATTGCAACAGAAGGGGTGCGCACCGCTGCTGCAAACCGATGGCAACAGCGCACCGCTACACACGCCTGAGATGTTTACCGACTCAGAGTGGGTAGCTGCGTCTCGTCTCCGTTAGCAGAGGCGGCCCTGTTCCCATGGCGTGTGGTTGAGTATTCGTCCCGTCCCATCCCGTCTCGCCTTCGTTACAAGGGATCGTGGGAACGCGCCTTTACATGGACCAATACCCCGTGACTTGATATAATTTTGTGGCTGGCGTCCACGTATGACTTAAGCTGAGACCTTGGCCACGATTTATAACATTACCATTAAGTCTTATCTCTATGTTTCTTCAATGACACTGTCCCAAAAATTATCTGCTTAACACAGGTGTCTTGCCAATCAGCAATGCTCATTTAGTTCTGACAGAGTGTTGAGGTTTAATGTTTAACAGGTTCAGTGCATTCCTATTCGATGGAAACACACTAAAAACGAATTAAAAGGGACTGAGACAGGTCTGCTGTTTCGCGGTTTGCTGCAAAAAGCGGAGCCTCGGGGAACTGCGCCAGACAAATGAGATACTGCACAGGCTCGCCACACGAACAACGTAACGATTGTCTGGCAGACAAAGTGCGCTCCGCGCTAACAGCCAACCACCTGTTATTCCGTCGCGACAGTCGGCACTTGTTGCTTAACACTTTGCCACTGCGGGCAGGTCGTGATGCAAGAATCACGAGCGTGCGTTCCGACTCCCAACACGATAGCGCCACGTACTGGCTAGATTGCCTCATTAATCAGTAGAGAGACCCTCCCGTTTCTGAGAAAAATAAAAGTATAGTCATGTTTTTGGGATATCAAAAATTAAGTACTGTGTACACAAAAAGAGTACTTTTGTTTCATACTAGCTTTTAGCCGCAACTACATACGAGTGGACTTACAATTTTATTGCTAGAACCGGATATAGAAATCTGTAAGTTACGTATAAGGTGTCCTGCAAACTGACTGCGAGAGAAACAAAGCCTGAGTGACCGATATTACTGACTCACGCTATCCGTCTGTCTCTCACCGTTCGGTTAACTATCAAGATTTTATAACGAAATATGTTATTTATCCAGAAAAAGTATCATATGTCCATTCTAACGATTCAAAGTATTTCCTTCTCATATTTAATCAAGATCAGTTTAGCCGTTTAGTCTTCAAAAATTTAACAAACAAATACAGAGACTTTTCACATTTATGATATTAGTGTAGCTGTTTGAATACATACTTTCATTACTTTTTGATAAATTCAACAAATATTTCTTAAACATTTCCATAACATCTTTACGATCTGTATTCAAATTAAAATGAATAATAAGCTGTTTATTGTAAGGAGACCAAATAATTCCCAGTAATATACAGTAAAAGCGAAGCGAATTTAACTCGCTGTTGGCGACAGAAGCAGGGTGGATGTCGCGTAACACGACGGGCGCACGTGATAAGCTGTCAGCGCTTCTCTCGCGAGTGCAGATGTAGCGACGCAGTCTTTGCTTGGAACTCGTGCAGTGAACTCGTGCGCTACCAACATTTCACTTTTGCTATCCCGTCTAGGCCGAAATACATCCAAATTTAACAGTTTATGTATAGCAGTTAACATATTGCGTGTAACAGAAGTTGCGTTCAGTGTTTGTAGAACTATCTAGATAGACAGATATGTTCACTTTGATCCCATGTGAGATTAATCTCTGGGATATGGAACAGTACATACACTTATTAATAATGTTAATATTACTATGTAATTGATAATATTATAACATATTTACAACAAGTTAGCTACAACCCATTAATATAATCAATATCTCTGTAATCTACAAATACAATCCCGAGTTAATTACTACTTATTATGTGGAAACAGTGTATACACTTGTTACCAGCATCTAATAACCAGTTATTTTCTACCAACCAGTTACCATAATAAGTTTCACTGTAATCTACAACTACATATTATATCATGTTAGTTGCTATTTATGTGGAACAGTGCACACACTTATTAACAATATCAATTATATTACCAACAACTCATAAGCAGTCAATTACCCAAAAAACCTGTTAGTATGATAATTTTTCACAGCAATTTTTGAGTGCATGCTATCCCATATGAGTGAAATTTTGTAAACAGTGTAATTACTTCATTTGTCAAAAGTTTCAATAGAAAGCAAAACCATTTATCATTTTAGTAATTGTGGACAACTTTGCCACCTTCCCCTTCCATACACCATATATACTATTTTATCAGTCATTCTTAGTTACCAAATACCAAGAAGAAAATTCTTTCACAGAGTAAAATGTGTTCTGAAGCACTAACTCTTTCAGTTTGGTCTTAAAATAGTTGGGTTTTCGTAGATAACATTTAATTTCTGTTGGTAAGACATTGAACAAAGAAGCTCCAGTAAACGTTATCCCTTTCAACAGTGATTTGTAATCCTTGTGAATATTATAATTATTCCTAGTATTATGGCTATGTATGTCAGCATTAAGATTAAAGTGTTCAGGATTTTCCACTATAAATGATAATACTGTGCTGGCATTGTTAGTACACCTAGGTTTTTAAATAGATTTCTGCACGACGTCCGTGGGCTTGCTCTACAAATAGTTCTTACAGCACGCTTTTGCAATTTAAATACCCTCTGTGTTTGTGACGAGTTTCCATAGAATGAGATGCCATCAGTGAACAGGGAGTGAAAATATGCTAAATATACTAACTTTCTGGTTTCTGTAGTCTGTGTTTAAAGAACGACAGTAAACCCGAACGTTTGCTGTAACCTCTGTTTCATTGCGAGAAACCTTTCTAATCCGTATCAGGCTACCACCACTAATGTCATAAGAACTTTATGCAGCCTTTCAATCAAAATATTACATCTTTAACAGACAGTAGTTGTTTTAACAGCTATTGTCCACGCAGTTTGGCAATACTGCGTCATCAACACTTGCCTGGTGTCAAGACAGAAGACCGTCAACCTGACAAGAAGAAACATCAAGAAGAAGATACTATGGGACAGGTCAGCGATCCACGCCCGATAGACAATCAACCAATATCCACTCGGCCACGCAAACGAACTCTGGCGTTATATGCGGGACTCAAACCCTGCACCACACGCACCAACAGAATTCAATTACATCAAACATTAACAAAAAAGTATCGAGTGAATATAAAACAATCACAAAACAAACAATTGTGAAGTGAGCCACGTTTGTCATTTCGTTGTGGTAGCGTCCAGGAATGCGCCAATATTTTAATCCAAAGACCATGGAGGAAACTGATTTTGTGTTATGGCTACTTTCGGATATAATTTGGTGCTTCCTACAGTGGGTCAGTCCCCCTCAAGTCCTCGCACTGAAAAGTCGTGAGGGAGCGCGACTTATTGTTTTATTTAATCTTAGAAGAACTTGCAGAAATTTTAGTGATATCAGACGAGGAAAAAAGGCTAAAAAATTTTTAAAAATATTTCTCAGAAATGGATTAGGAAGTTTGATTAGAGACACTCATCAACAGGCTTTTTTTTTTAAAAAAAAAACAAGATTAACAAGAACTGCTGGCTGTAGTCGACGCAAACACATATTCAGCTTTATTCGACGCAAGCTGCACATTCATGTTCGTTAGTCATGCGAGAAAGAAGATGGCCGTGGAATTTCCTATAGAAGCATTGATGGAAAATTATTTGCAAGTGGTAATATGTTTCCTAACCCATCTCAACTGCTGAATTCGTCTATAGTAACACTGCATGTTTTTCATGTAGACTTGGGGTTAATACCAACTCGTATGCCGTCACGACAAACGGCTTGACGCTCTCTAGTGACGTCATGCCCTCTCTTCACTACCGCTCTCCTTTATGTTTCAAAAGAACATTCATTGTCTGAAGTGCTTAAAGATTTTAAATCGGTGATATTATTACTGAGTATGAGTGACGATGAAGCATTCAAAAAACTAAAGACAATCAAAGTACAGACAGCAGTAAAATGTCTAATACACGAGCACAGCGTTTGTTTTCTGAAACTCTATCTACCGATTCAAACAAAAGGTTAGTAAATAATCCATTAACATATAATTACCACTCTGTTTTCTTTGTTCATTTGAGGTTAGAAATGTGTATACTGACCCCAACAAGAGGTTTATATTCTGCGCGTGCGTGCGCAAAATGGGGGATATATATATGACACTCTCTTATGTATATATTATTAAAATAAGAATAATAAGAAAACTATATTTATTTACTAGTTGAAAGAACACGCCAATGCAACTGTTTAGTTTATTTATTGCTGCGTCGTACGCGTTTCACAAATAAACTAAACCAGCGGTTCCCAACCTTTATTGGCACACGACCCACTTTTAAGTAAAAAAAAATTTCGCGACCCACCTAATATTAGAGTCTATCTAATATCAGAATGGGAAATGTTGTATGACCTCGATACGCTATCGACTATCCTAGCCTGCGAAAAGGCAAATTTTTGTACAAAGGATATGATATCAAAAAAAAAACAAACAAGAATTGATAATACATAAAATAACAAACATATTATAGAACGGGAGGCGGCTGCACAGACCATCACCTCATCAAGTTGACTGCTGAAATTCCACGATTAGAAGTAACGCGATCAGCATATTAAAATGCAACTGGTCTTCCAAGTCGCTTTTTGGTGGAAACCACCTGCAGATCTGATTTTCGTTGTTGATTGGGAACTTTATAATTGTGTTTTACTGCAACCAAATGTTTGAAAATATAGAAGACTGGGAGCAGGAAAACACAATGGTAAACTTACCAGTCAACCACTAAAATGGGTTTTATAGGTGTTTCCCACCAATATATGACTTGGCACATAAGAGCCATTTTAATTTGGAAATCGAGTTTTAACTAATCCTGGAATTTAAGTCGTCAGCTGGTTGAGGTGATGCTTTGTACAGACGCTTCCCGCTTTTTTTTTTTTTTTTTTTTTTTTTTACAAAGATAATGAAAAATACGTTTAATTATAACTTTACAATAAGTGAGATTTCTGGCACTGGTAATTACTGATGAGGGCATCGATATCAGTGCTAACACTGGTTAATTTTAACCTTAAGTCACTTTCTACACATAGTTTATTTCTGTATTTTGTTTTTCAAAAACAGTAAGATATATTTTGGTGGCAAAAACCTCGATTTTTCCGCGACCCACCAAAACACACACCGCGACCCACCAGTGGGTCGCGACCCATAGGTTGGGAACCGCTGAACTAAACAGTTGCATTGGCGTGTTCTTTCAACTAGTAATTAATTAAGCAACTGTGGAAACATGGCCTGCAACAACATTGCGTATATTTATTTCATTAACGGCACCGTATTTTTTTTATTTATTTTACTCCATAATTATTTATTGGTCCTACTTAATTATAAATTCTTGTAATAACCACCAATGTCCATGTTTCACATCTGCCGGGCGTCCAGTAACGGTTTTTTTCCCGTGAGTGGGAAATTTAAATTCAGCGACGCTGGAAGCGGTAGCCTCGATGGAGCACCTCGATGTCACGTTATAGTTGCCAGCTGGGGGCATTGTCCACTCAACTATGTATATATATATAATTACACCATGCTGTTGTTTGAGTCTCGTTTTAGTAGTTAATTTTCATAAATGCCAAGTATGCATGAAACGTCAAATAAATGAATAACAAAAGTAAGTTGAAAAACAAAAAACGAAAAATTAGCATCGCCGTTTCTGACAATACGCCATTTTATCGTTTATTTTGTCTTCGTTTAGCATGAGATGTTACTAGTGTTTAAAGATACTTCTATTTTATTTCGTTTCTACAACGTGGAGGAGAATCTTCCTTCACCAGATCACACGTGGTTTTGCTCAAAGTCACCGTCGTCGCTGTCTAAGCAATCTTGAACCAAAGAAAAATAAACCATCTCTTTTGTATTTTCCAGTTGACAGTAATATTCTGAACTGAACTATGCGTCATTCGTATCTTCTTCTTCTTTTGATACCATGCCCGATTCCAAGGGTAGTTAGTTGCCAAGGAAATAACATGGGGGAGATGGACTGGAGTGTTGTCTCGTTGCATTTCCCAGTGTGTTTCGTGTGTGTTGTCGTAGGTGGGTGACTGTGGTATTGTGGGATTCATATATTCTCAACGCCGAGATAAACTTCGTTATTTTGTGGTATAGCGTTACTTCGTACACACTGCAGAGAGATCTGAGATTTAACCCAGGACTTTGGTGCACAATACGGTGATTAGGAATTGTGTATAACAACCTCTCCTACCCAAATCCTGGTGATGAAAATTTGGCTCCACGTTAACACGTCGGAACCTACAAAAATTGTCCTATCTGTCTGAAATTTGATACTCACGTTCCTTAGGCAATAATATTTGACTGAAAGTGTATAACGTAAGCTTAGAAGGAAATGAAGTAAAATCATTCAATATGTGGGTAAGGGCATACATTTTATTACGCAATAAATGCAAATTAATAACTGTTGATATTTATTCCGAGTGTTTTTGAAGTCTTCATTGTTGGATAAAAACTGTTTTTCACATGCAAACTGCACGTACTTAACATGTAGAAACTCAGTAAAATTCACAATTATTCCGTGATTACAATGCTAGCATATATTGCATGGCAGCCTACCTTCCAGGGTAAAACATGGCGTCTACCGTAGTCGATGTTTGATACACAGCATTTAAGTTAATATTTTGCTAACAGAAGTTGTGGTTTGGTTGAAATGCAGCCTCGACCAAGAAACCGAGCGTGGTGGTGTAACGGCTAGCGTTCTGGGCTCGCATTCAGGAGGACGGCGGTTCGAATCCCCGTCCGGGCATCCAGACTTGGGTTTTCCATGGTTTCCCAAATCACTCCAGGCAAATGCCGGGATGCTTCTACATCTACATCCATACTCTGCAAATCACAAACATTGTGGGTGGCACAGGGTGGTAAGCACCAATCCTAAACCCGGGCATTCCAATCCCGAAAAGTGCGAGGAAAGAAGGAATACATATAAGTATCAGTACGGCATCTTATTTCTCAAATCTTATCCCTCCGGTCATTGCGACCTAAATAGGTTGGCGGAAGAAGTATTTCATTGCACTCGAAATTTAAATTTTTTCGCATATTCTCCAATAAATTCGAACGCAAGCTACGTCGTCTGTCTTCCAAACTATCCCAGACCAATCTATGTATCAATTCTGTGATGGTTTCATAAGGGCTGTAACAACAAGTCACGAATCGAGCGGCTCTCCTTCAAAACGCCATGGCCGAATTCCTTCCCATTCCTTGCCCCCCCCCATCCTTTCCCGTCTCTAAGGCCTCGCTGTTAAGAGACGTTAAGCAGTAAAAGAAAAAAATGACTAAGAATTAAGAGTTAGAAATACGCAGAATAAATATAAACATGTACTAACGTGTATTTCTTGCGGAATAACATGTATGCATTACAGTACCCACTTTTCGAGTAATTTTACTTTATTTCCACATATTCGAAGCTTGTGATATACACTTTTATTCAAATATCATCGCCTAAGGAATGTGTGTTTCGAATTAAAGAACGATAGGACAATTTTTTTAGGTTCCGAACCGAAAATTTTTTCCATCACCAAGAGTTGAACCAGGTCACCATCATGGTGAGGTATTCAACAGAGACAACGGCGTGGGTTCATTCATATCAGAATTACTGGCATATTATTTGCTACCAGCAATTGTTCATAGCATAGTCCAATTGGTTTTTGTTTCACTCAGGATTATCTAACCTCTTTATCCGAAGTCATCACGTATTCAGGAAAGTCGCAAATGCAGTGAGAAATACAATAGGATTACGGCTTTCGGAAATTATTAAAAGGTAACTATGGGTATCAGTTTCGATTGTAAACAACTTAAAATCTGAATAAACCAAGCACGGTTGGTGAGCGGTAACGTCCTGACATCGCATTCGCGAAGAAGCGAGCTGGAAACCGAACCTCGTGGCTGAAAGTTAAAGCTGTGGTCTCTCAGCTGGAAAGACGCAGGTTCGATTCCCCCTTCGGATATCCAGATTTGGGTTTTCCATGGTTTCCCCAAATCACCCCAGGCGAATGCCGGGATGCTTCCTTCAAAAGGCCATGGCCGAATTCCTATCCCAGTACTATCCCGCCTCTAATTATCTCGACTTCAATAAGTCGTAAAACCATAAGCAAAAAAATAAAAAAATTTTTTTTAAAAATAAATATTAATAAAAAAAAAATCCCCGGGAGAAGAAACTAAGAAACTTACTATCAAATGGATACTCAATTGCGGACTCATCTGAGCTTCTCAGCTTTTCGACGTAACATCAAACGGTTCAAAACCGCATCAATATCCGACCATAAGTTTTTGTGTTGGTCAATTTCAAAGGAACAAACCGACAGATACGTTGACATTCATTTCTCAGCTATCAAATTCCTCATTAAGGTAATACGTACCTCATTTTCGTCCTGGGCTGCACGATGTGCGACATCCTATGAAATCCAGTTGTTCTTGCGCGGACCGCACTCAACGGAACAGAATTTGTTTCTCGCAGTCGAAGTGGTTCTATACAACTACATAAATAACTTCAATGCCTGAAGCTTCTGCTCACTTTAAAGACAATGTTCTATCCGTATTCTATAGTTTTTAATCATCTAACGACTGTTTTTATTTTATGCAGTAACTGACATAACATGTAATTGAGATCATTTTTGTACCCACGATTGCGGACCTACCGGTTGATTGTTGAATGTTGATAGTGAAGACCCTGAATGTAATTAATCATGTTAAGAACTTCGGTATCATGATGGGTATTGTTGTTATTAGGGCGCGTCAAAAGCGATGTCATTACCACCCCCTCCCCCTCCCCCCCCGAGCGTGGTGGGTGAGGGAACGCAATCGGGAGGATACCGGTTCGAATCCCCGTACGGGCAGCCAGATTTGGGTTTTCCATGGTCTCCCCAAATCACTCCAGACGAATGCCGGGATGCTTCCTTCAAAAAGGCCATGGCCGAATTCCTTCCAGTTCCTTTTCCCCGGTCCCATCCAGTCTCTAAAAAAAAGTTACCACCCAGGTGGTTGCATTGGGACAATTTGAATATTTTCTTTTCCGCAACGTAACACGAACCGCCTGAGATTTATGAAGTTATCAACTCCACAGATAAGTTCTTTAGTTAGGGCTAGGTCTCATAAAATACGATCAACTGTCCGCCTGTCCTTTTTTTTTTTTAAATTCGTGTGATACGTTAATATTGTAAATCACCAAACCCGTACGAAAATTCAATATTCCTCTCCCAAAGAATATGGGGAAAAATGAAAAGTTATGCGTGATATATAAAGTAGAAATGAGAATTTATAGACTGATATATGAACGTTATTTACTATAACACTTTGTATACAATATTCGATGTCAGACAGCAATCATGTTGAATTTCTCATTTGTTATTTTCGGCAATTGATGCAATAATATTGATTTACAGGGTCATCTTAAAAGAATGCAGAGGGTTCAGAAATTCAGACGAAGACAATTGGGAAAGTTTGAGTGGTAATATTGGTAGCAGTGGCGTATCCAAATGAGAACTTGGGGGGGGGGGGGGAACTCATATTGGTTTCGTGGAAGTGGGGTGGGGGAGTGAAACATGACGATTTCATACAAAATGAAACTCAAACCTATTGAGGAAACTATTTTTACTATTGATTAACAAAGTAGACCTAATTCAACCACCTACTATGTAGTTAATTAAGATCGTACTCAATTACAGTTTTTTATGCAAACATTAATCGTCTCGGATTCTCAGAAACTTTTCAGTAACTTTGTTTGTCAATATGTCATGGTGTTCATTCACGAAATTTCGATGCGCTCATCAGGCATAATCCAGTCAATCTTTCCTCTCCCATAGTGCTCCTGAGCCAGTTGTTCACTCGCCGAAGCGTACTGAAAGCAACTTGATTTTTCTTCTGGGGGGGGGGCAGCAGCCATCCCCCCCATTGCCCCTCGCTGGATACGCCCATGAATTGTAGCGCTATAGCCTCCAACCCATAAGTGTGAGTAGCAGCAGTTAAGGTTTACTAGTGTTGCTGAGGTGTGTGTAATATGTTGCTGTGTACGCCGACAGAGAAAAAGCAAAGTGTGTTTTGTTGCTGGCCGAATCGAAGTTCATTATATCAGTTCGA
>JARYHS010012519.1:221958941-222061730 GCA_031002005.1 Vandiemenella viatica | reverse complement strand
GTACGTCCCTGGGTCCAGTCGGAGGTGCTTAAACGACGAAGTTGACGGTGAACTTTGCTCTTACACCAACTTACGAGCTGCTCGGTCGCAGAACTTCAGATGCAAGTTTGTCCTACGCCTTATTGCGTTGGAGCGATCTATGCTACATCACTGCAATTCCTAAAGCTAAACGTTGTGTAAAAATCGACAAACAGTACTCATTGAGTGAAACTTGTCTGAAAAAACTCTCCGCCTATTTTTCTCTGTTGATAAGAAAGATGTTTTACAAAAGTACTCAGATAAAATTGGTCTCTGAGGGCAGGAATATGTTTCTTACTTTTATTATTAGAAGATTATACATAAAAATATTACAGAACACATTCCGATTTCGTCATTTGTGCTCAGTTGCCTATAACAACAAGTTATTAACAAAAAAATTATAACACTGTTATGAATATACGACGAATATACACTCATAAAACAAATTTATTATTATTATTAATTTTGAATTGCGATGGAGCTAACACTCCGGTGGAAATTCCCCGTCATCCAATTACTCCTTTTTATATATACACTAGCCTCGTACCCGCGACTTCGTACGCGTGGATTAAGAATTTTTTGCCAGAATTGAATATAGAAAGTTGTTGGTAACGAAGGATTGGTCCCAAACGACACCAAGTCGGCATAATATGACAGGAAAGCTATCACTATATCACTCTACCGTCGAACCAGTCTCTTGAAGAGAATCAATTTCCAACATATTTCTGTCACCCATTCGATAAGGTCTCAAAATTTCGTGACTACAACTGTTAAACATACCGGAGAAAATGTCCTGTGCCCTTCATACAGATTTTCTTGTCAAATTCCATGAACATCGATATAGCCATTTGGTCGTTAAAACGTAACAAAAAGACAGTGACTTACCTCCGTATTTATAGTACAGGGTGTTTCAAAAAGAAAATACGTAATTCGAATGCATGTAATTTATTAAACTGTAAGACATACGAATATGAAACTTTACACACATATTTACGAACCTCTTAAGTTCAGATTACAGATGTTCAGTATGTCCTCCATTAGCCACACGAAACAATATCACATCGATACTCAAATTCCTCCCATGCTCGGGCAAGCATGTCCTTCGTCACTGATGTTATGGCAGTACGGATCCGGTTCCTCAAGTCTTCAAGGTTCTGTGGAGTGGTGGTACATAAACGTTGTCTTTAAATGAAAACCCCACAGGAAGAAGTCACAGGGTGTCAAATCCGGTGACCGTGGGAGCCCAGCTGATGCATACTAAGGTCGCCAGCTCCTTGACGACCCAATCCCAACGGTTCGGTAGAGTTTCATTCAGATATTCACGCACTTGGCGACTTCAGTGAAGGGGTGCCCCGTCTTGTTGAAAAATGAAGTTGTCTTCGTGCAGCCTCGGAAACAAGCAGTTTGTAACATAGCGAGATACTGCTGACCATTAACCGTGTTTCCATCAAAGAAGAATGGGCCGTAAACAGATGATCGGGATATCGCACAAAACACATTGACTTTAGGCGAATCTCGTACATGTTCAATGACTGCATGTGGGTTCTGTAGACCCCAAATTCGAACATTGTGTTTGTTTACCTGACAATTAACATGGAAAGTCGCTTCATCACTGAAAACGATGCGTTGTGCGAAAGTGTTATCATTGTCAATAGCATCATTAATCTCGTTACAAAATGCCACACGTTTCCGTTTGTCATCAGGACGCAGAGCTTGTAACAACTGTAACTTGTACGGCTTCATAACCAACCGACGTCTCAAAACACGCCAAATTGTTGTTGTAGGTAGTTGTAACTCCCCGTGTCCGGACAAAACCGCGAAGTGACAAAACCGCGAGGACAAAACCGCGCAGACAGAACCGCGAACGGACAAAACCGCGAACGGACAAAACAGCGAAACGGACAAAACCGCGAAACGGACAAATCTACGAGTTATCCCCTCACTGTTTGATCTCTTATGCTCCAAAATATTATCCTAACGCAGTTTTTAAACGATTTGGGGATCGCAGCTAGGGTTACGTTATTATGGAGTACGGTAGTGTAATTTATTTTGTGTATATGTAATTTATAATCTACGAGTTATCCACTCACTGTTTGATCTCTTATGCTCCAAAATATTATCCTAACGCAGTTTTTAAACGATTTGGGGATCGCAGCTAGGGTTACGTTATTATGGAGTACGGTATTGTAATTTATTTTGTGTATATGTAATTTATAATCTACGAGTTATCCCCTCACTGTTTGATCTCTTATGCATCAAAATATTATACTAACGCAGTTTTAAATGATCGCGGGTGTCGCAGGAGAAATCCCCGCATGCAAATGGAAAATTCGGCAGCCAAAGTCAAAACCCGGAGACGTTCGGGCATTTCCGAGGCAAGGCCGGTATTGCAGATCCAAGCATTCTGTGGTGGTCAGTTAACCGAAGAGATTGTGTATCTTCCTGAATAATGGCTCTCGTGTTTGTAAAAAATAACAAAGGGGGAAATCACCTCGTTTATAAAGGATATACATTTAGGCAAGAAATGAAAGAAGTAAATCTCGACCGTCTTCCAAAATATTGGCGATGCACCAGTTATGACAGTACAAGATGCCCAGCAAGAGTTACATTGGAAAATCAATCAAACGTTGCAGAAAACGAATGGATTACACAATCATTCTGCTAAACCAGCGAAAAGAAAAGCAAAAGTGGTTCGACTTGAAATGCTGAAAAAGGCTACAACCACATTAGAGGCACCCCAAACTGTTCTTGCATCATTATTTGCAGGGATGCCCGATGAAGTTTCTGGAGCACTACCATCCTCCGATTCACTTGCAAGAGAAATTAGAAGAGAAAGACAAAAATCTGGAGGAGTACCACCGTATCCATTATCAAGAACAGAACTTCAAATTCCTGAAGAATATACAAAAATAAACGGTGAAATTTTTCTTTTGCACGACAGTGGTCCAAGAGAGGATCGTATATTAATTTTTGGAACGAAAAAAAAACCTTGAAACTCTGAAAGAATCAAATGCAATTTTTGTCGATGGGACGTTCTCTGTTTGTCCACTTATTTTCAGCCAGCTTTATACTATTCACGGATTTAAAGAAGATGCCTCACTACCATCGATTTTCGCTTTACTTCCAAACAAAAGGGAGGAGACATAGATAGATAGATAGATAGATACGTTCACTTTGATCCCATGTGGAGAATAATCTCGGGGATGTGGACAGGTACATAAACTTATAGTAATGTCAATATTACTATATAATTGATAATATTATATATTGACAAGAAGTTAGTTACGACCCATTAGTATAACCAATATTTCCTGTAATCTACAAATACAATCCCGAGTTAGTTAATACTTATTATGTGGAAACAGTGTATAAAACTTGTTACCAGAATCTAACAACCAGTTATTTTCTTACCAACCGGTTACCACAACTCATTAAGCAGTCAATTACTTAAAAACCTGTTAGTATCATATTTTTACAGCAGTTTTTGAGTGCATGCTATCCCATGTTAGTTATTATATAAGAGTGAAATTTTGTAAACAGTGTAATTACTTCATTTGTCAAAAGTTTCAACAGAAAGAAAAACCGTATATCATTTTAGTAATTGTGGACAACTTTGTCACCTTCCCCTTTCCATACACCATATATACTATTTTATCAGTCATTCTTAGTTACCAAATTCCAAGAAGAAAATTCTTTCACAGAGTAAAATGGATTCTGAAGCAGAAACTCTTTCAGTTTGGACTTTAAGTAGTTGTGTTTTGTAGATAACATTTAATTTCTGTTGGTAAGACATTGAATAAGGAAGCTCCAGTAAATGTTAACCCTTTCTGTACAATTGACAGTGATTTGTAATCCTTGTGGATATTATATTTATTCCTAGTATTATGGCTATGTATGTCAGCATTAAGATTGAAGTGTTCAGGATTTTCCACTACAAATGATAGTACAGAGTATACATACTGTGTTGGCATTGTTAGTACACCCAGGTTTTTAAATAGATTTCTGCACGACGTGTGTGGGCTTGCTCCACAAATAGTTCTTATAGCACGTTTTTGCAATTTAAATACACTCTGTGCTTGTGACGAGTTTCCCCAGAATGAGATGCCATAAGTGAGCAGGGAATGAAAATATGCAAAATATACTAACTTTCTGGTTTCTATATTAGCTATTCTAGATATTACCCTAAGTGAAAATGTTGCAGAACATATAGAAGACTTATAAGAATTTTACAAGAAATAGAGCCGCAAATTGGATCGAATCTGCAAATGATAATGATGGATTTCGAAAATGCTGCAATGAACGCTTTCGCAGAAGCTTTTCCTGGAGTAAAACTTACTGGATGTTTCTTCCACTTTAAACAGTGCATTTGGCGAAAAATTCAGGAAATACCGGGATTTCAAGAAAAGTTAAATGACAAAGAAGACATCACGTTTCAAACAAAGATAAAGAAACTTGCAGCAATTGCCTTTCTTCCTGTTTCAGAAAGTCATCTCTGTTTATGAAGAACTCTGTGATAGGGAGTTTGCAGACGAGGAATTCTCTCCACTTTTGGATTACATTGATGATACATGGATTGGACGTATTCTTCGAGGAAATCGACGACGAGAACCACTATTTCCAATCGAAATTTGGAACCAAAACCAGAATGTTAAAAATTCGTTAGAGAGAACCAACAACTCCGTCGAAGGTTGGCACAATGCTTTTCGGTTATTACTTGGATCAAGCCATCCTACAATTTGGAAACTCATAGAAGCTTTCAAGAAGCAGCAAAATCTGACGGAGGTTAAATTGGTGCAATATGGAAGGGGAGATAGAAAAATACAGAAAATGACAAATGCGAGAGTCACCAAGTCGATTTTCAATTTAGTTAGTGAATATGATTGTAGCGATGCACAGAAATTTCTTTCTGGTATAGTTCATAATTTCGATTATTAGATAGTGTGCTTGTGTATTTTGTTACAATTTATATTAACTTATTAATGGTTTATTGATGTATATTTCGTATAATCCATCTATATTGTATTTTTATTTTCCATAATGTTCATGCTTTTGTGTAATTTTTTTAAATAAAAAAAAATAATGGGGTGTTACGTAGATCACCTCCTCGTGGTGCACCCTGGGTAACGCTAAGAATCTACGAACTCTTGTGGTTTTATGTATTCCCTGGTTTTTCTGTATTCGCGGTTTTGTCCTTTCGCGGTTTTGTCCGTTCGCTGTTTTGTCCGTTCGCGGTTTGTCCGTCGCGGTTTTGTCCGTCGCAGTTTTGTCCGTCGCGGTTTTGTCCTAGAACCTAACTCCCGACTGGCACGACGAGTTGATTTTGAAGGACTACGTTGGAAAGCAGTTTGAATTCGTGCAACATGTGCCGCAGAAACACGAGGGCAGCCAGGACTATTTCCTTTACATACACATCCGATATCTACAAACTGTCGATACTATCTACGAATGTTCCACCCATTCGGAGGATGCATTTGGTACCTAAACTTGAAACGTCTTTGCACTGTAATCACGGAATTGCACTTCGCAAACTCGATAACACAAAATGATTTCTGCTGTGGAGTAGCCATTTTAAACATATGACGGTTACCAAGAATAACACAAGACGACTGACATCTAGCGGCTATTACATAAACTAGACTATGTATTCGTTTCTCCAATAGCCGAGCCGGGGCGCAGCGATCGATAGTTTGGGCAAAAGAATACTTTGTAATACGAATATACTTTTTGAAACACCCTGTATTATTACTGCGGTTCACACGCGCGCACATACACACACACACACACACACACACACACACACACACACACACACACACATACACACTCTCTCTCTTTCTCTCTCTGACTGTGAACAACCCCTGAGGAATATCATTATAACGTAAAAAAGTGTACACCTACAGCATTGCAAGACTACCTACGATTTGCCTCGCATTGTACACCTAACTTTGTGATATCTACAGTTTAACATTCAATCCGAATAACCTACGGTCCAGGCGTGACTCTTACGATCAAAAACAATTTTTAAAAATCTTAGCCTCCACGGAGATTTGAACCGGATACCACGACCCAAACATTTGTAAGCAAGCGCTTTAACCGCTGAGCTGTCTGACCGATACACGGAAAAAGCTGTATACAGACGTCCATATCCAACGCGTCTGTCTATCACCATTCAGTAGTATTTCGAAATTATGAGACAATATATTTTATTTATACAGATAATTTTTCAACCAAATGTAGACAGTACCGGTATTTTTCTCCTTGTTTCAAAGGATAAGTGTGCAAAGTTTCATCGGATAGGATGAAAACTGTGGATTTGTATGAAGAACAAACAAAGAAACAAACAAACATACATTCATCTTTATATATATAGATATTTCTTTTTTTTTTTTAATTCTTTTATAATTGGGATGTTAAATTCCCCCCCATTTACTATTATGATTTACAAATTTTAATTCTAAATTCCTTTAGGATTTTTGGAATGTTATTCATCACTACACATAGTAATTTGTTCCGATCCCTGACAACCCTTACCAACAAAAGAAAATTTTCCCACTCCCTTATGCATGAAAACGAGCGCAAGCTTGTGGTCATGGTCGCTTTTCTCCTTCCATGCATTATTCCTAATTCTTTGACCAATATCCCTCCAAGCCCCATCACCAACATATGTCCTGTACATTCCCAGCACTCTCTTCACCCTCCTCCTTTCCTGCAATGACTCCAAATCCAACTCCTTTATCATATCACTTACTGACTGGACCGAGCGGGGCGGTGTAACGGTTAGCGTTCTCGCCTCGCATTCGGGAGGACGGCGGTTCGAATCCCCGTCCGGGCATCCAGAGCTGGGTTTTCCATGGTTTCCCCAAATCACTCGAGGCAAATGCCTGGATACTTCCTTCAAAAGGCCATGGCCGAATTCCCTCTCATTCCTTGCCCCCATCCTTGCCCCCCATCCTTTCCCGACTCTAAAGACCTCGATGTTCAAAATAGATGTAAAGCAGTTACCAAAACCAACTTACTGATTGGGTCCTGGAATAAATTCCACAAACAAATCTAGCTGCTCGTCTTTGCACATCTTACAACACCACAAAATTTTAACAACTTGCTTCCTCGATCATTTCTTTCACCTTGACGAAACCTTTCCACAGTATTGACCTCTTAACTTTCTCCCACCATCGCATGATTGTTAGATTTTTATCCCCAATCACATACTGGATCAATTCTTCAATTTCATCATAGATTTTTCTCTATTGCTTCATCATCTTCACGCGACGTTGGTATATATACACTTTTACCAACAAGGTTGGAGCAGGCTTAGTTTCGACTCTCATCAAAATAACGCTGTCCATAATAACTCGCTCATTTCCCTAGTCTCTTGTTTATAAGAAATCCCACTACACTAACTCCACCGACAGCTTTTGTGCTAATTATTCTGTGTTCTCCACCTCTTTCCACTTAATACCACTTAACCCAAAAACGTCTAGCTTACGTCGTTTCACAACACTTCCTAGCCTTTACAGACTATTCGCTGTAGTTTTTCAGTAAACTTTATCAGTCTACATAATACTGCAATGTGTGAAAGTATTTTAAGTTTAGTAGCTTCGGAAATAAAGGGGAGGTGAATGGCATTTCATTAGTTGCTTTTCACCAAAAGCTTTGACAAATCGTGAAATGAAAAGGGTAATCCAAACATCTGAGAATCGGTGGTTGGCAGTTTTCATTGGGATACACATTAAAAATCATATATTGAGCCACCAATAACTCCCAACACCTAATTTTTCGTAATTGTATGTTATAATCGCGATGGGCGTGAATGGAGATTTTCCCGTTGTGTAAATGCATAAAACGTTTCGACAATGTTATGTGTATTCTTCAAGAGCTATCTGTTTTCACTCCAAAATTGCAATCGCTACATGGTTAGTAAGAATTAAAGTATAGTTAAATATTTCTAAGTTAAAGAGTTTGCATTTAATGAAGGACAAATGGACAGATGGTATGTAACCATAAAAGGGTGAGTCAACAAGGACTTTAGAAAATTTATTGAGATATCTTACAGAATCTGTGGATGTGTCATTTTGTAGCAAACAACGTCAAGTTTCACATGAAAGTGTCAAGTGTCATTTTGGTTCGACGTGACTACCATTTGTCATGCGGCAAACATCACACCGTAATCAATTTCTTCCCACACTCGTTGCAGCAAATAGGGCGTAACTTGTGCAACGGCAGCGCAGAATTCGATTTTTCAGGTCGGACAAACTGTTTTGTAGATGATGATCATACACACGATCATTAATGAAAACCCCAGAGAAAGAAATCCAGTGAAGTCTGTGGAGCGAGGTGGCCATGTTATTGCTCCTTCACGGCCAATCCAACGACCTGCGAAGCGATTTTTTTTTTTTTAACTGCTTTACGTCTCTTAACAGCGAGGTCTTTAGAGACGGGCAAAGCGATTATCGAGGAAAACTCCGTGAGGAAATGAGGTGGTGCACCGTCTTGCTGGTAGTAAACCATCCCATCTCGGTCATCTTCATCGATCTGTGCAATTAAAGAGTTTTCAAGCATATCCAGACACACAATACTAGTGACAGTTTTCTCCATGAAGAAGAAAGGGCCGTACACATTCAATCTGATAAGAGCTTATACACATTAACTTTGGTGCTGTCACTATCATGTTCTAGGTTTCCATGGGGATTTTTGCTGCCAAGAGTAAGGGAGCGTGCATAAACCATGTAGCTCCATTTTGGCCTCTTGTGAACCCCCCCCCCTCGCCCCCTCCCCTCCACGTAGCCCTATGTGGATTATTTTGCCTATACCCCACCCCCCCCCACGTAGCACGTAGCTTTTTTACCTTTTGATTCCAGAAGACATTTTGTACTGTTTTCTCTTGTCAGGCGATTGTAAATTACATAAGGAGATAATTAACTGAGGGAAATTAATATTCACATGCTGTTGTGAGTTCAGTTCCTCATTTTAACTGTGAAAAATGTTATGAAAGGAAAGCTACGTGGCCTGGCTCGGAACCCCCCACCCCCCCTCCCTCCACGTAGCCCAGTGTATCCTTGCAGCCAACCCCTCCCCCCCCCTGGACCGAGCCACGTAGTTTGTGCACGCGCCCTAAATCACAGGCCTGGTTGGACGTTCTTTAGCGTATTCGCTGCGAAATTTACGCCGAACAGTTGATGGAGAGTTCGTTTCGTGAAACTAAAACACACAGCAAGCACGCTCCGCACCAGTGAAAGTAGCCATTTTAACTGTGCACTACGCTGGCGCTCCTATAGCTCTGGCCAGATTAATTGGCGGGTGGTGTCAAATGCGCCGTTGCCAAGCCGTGCGCGTAACAGTTGTAATCACCTCTTTACTTGTAGTAATGGTTTGTAACGTGTTTTAAGTAATTTATGATCACTATTCTGTCATAAAATATTGATGCATGTCATTTCGTTAAGAAAGTTATGCATTGCAGATGCATTTAATATAATTGGAGGTTTCAAAAGACCTGTTATTTATTATTCTATTATCTGCGCAGAAAAATAAAATTCTCGATAGACTAAGGAAACTTATGGAAATACTCTTCTTTTATTTGTGGCTAAAAGTCCACGTGTTACATTTTAGTTTCAGTTTGTATATTTATAACTAAAATCAAAATTTTATTTTGTCCATCCTCCGCACTGAAAAAACTTGCATAATTAACGACAAAATTATCTGTTATATATTACCACTCAACCCTATCGTAAAATTCGTGTACTGTCCTCCTGACAAAAGGACTGTCAAAGTCGCTAAGCTTTGTTAGAGTGCTGTATTGTTTCATATTTTTCTTTCGAGAAACAAACGTAGGTTATTTTCCCTCACGACACACGCGCTGGACAGTTCTCAAACCGACAACCACAAGCTGCAGCGCAAATAGCCTGTCCATTCCCTAATTGTTTCGCAATATGGTTGTTTTTTGCGATAACAAATCACTACAGTTTTTTATTTCATCAATATCAAGTACGTCCATATTTTTCAAGTCTTTTCCTACTAGCGTACATGTAGAAGACAAAATTTCTCGATCATTGTCCACAAGAAATTTGAAATATTTATAAACATTGTGAATGATAGATTTACTCTGTTGTCTGCTTCAGCCACGGTGGTTCTGCTGTCGATGACTTGCGTCTTGTTGGGAGTCGTTAGTTCGGAAACACCTGGAATAGGAGAATAAGTCTCTTCCTAAGTATCCATTTTTAGTAGCAAGATTCTCTTGCTAAATTTCCCTAATTATAAGTTACTGCACTTTTTGTTCGGTAAAATTATTACACTAAATTACTATAATTAATAAATAACCAAAAGGAATGATTTAAATCGCACGTAAAAATCGTAAATCGCAAAAAAATCAAAATATCTTCACTCGAGCAAGTTCACACTCACACTGACACTTTCTAATTCCGATTCTCAGATTCACACATTTTTTTGTGAAAGGGAGGTGGAAGGTTTGGGGGTGGGTAGCGAGCTGTTGACGCTTGGACTAGGCAACACAGGGCGCACAGCGTTGCAATTTTCAGGTGATAGAAAGAGAGCGCATCGCAAGATTGTCCCCAATACGGCAACAGCGCGTTCACACTGACCCGCCAATTAATCTGTCCACAGCTATAGTGGCGGAATGGAGTACTGTTGCACTACGCACATCAAATCTGAATTTGTCTGCTACAAAGTGACACATCTACCGACTCTTTAAGTTATCTCAACAAATTTTATGTCATTCGAAAGCTGTAAAGTCCTTTTTGACTTACCCTGTATTACCAAAAGAGATATTTTACATTTCATTATATTCATTTCGCTAAACCGCCTGTATTCGACAGTTATATGAGCTGCAGCAAAGATAGGAACGGGTCTGTAGCTGTAGGTTAGTAGTTCCAGTGCTCCCCTCCAGATGGCAGACAACCTGCGCTGGGCCCGCTGTCCCACTGCTCATTGCGAAACAAGGAGTGTGGAGGGGGAAGGGCTGGGAATCAGGGTTTGTAGGGCAGGTCTGGCTAGCCCAGGGGAGGAGGCCTCTGAATATTCATTACTGCTCCGAGACGAGACGAGGCGAGGCGAGGCGAGACTGGCAAAGTACGGGTCAGGCCACTCCCTGTAGTTCGATAACATCTCGGAGTGTTATCAGGCGAAACAGCTGACTGGCGGAAAACAGCGCGGCCATTGTTAAAGCCTGCATTGTTACGAATAAGTTAGTTAGTGCCAAGATGGCCGGTTGCTTTTGGCGTCCATAGACGGTGGGCGGATAAAGTACGAAATGAACGTTTTGGAAATGACGGGTGAGAAAAGAAGTTTCTGGAAGCGGCTTACAGATGGTAGGACATATTTTGATACAGCAGAACTCCAATAATCCGAACTCCGATTATCCGAATCGCCGTTTATCCGAATCGCTTTTGTAACTAAGACGGAAACGTACTGCGAAAAGGCTTCCGCTCTTTTATAAAAACCAACCCAAAGTTCGGATGACTGCAGCTTTGTTTACCGAGTGGTACGGCGAAATTTTCATCCCTGAAGTGGAAAAGCACCAAAAATCTCTTGGAAAAGAAGGCATTTTCAACATACATACAATAATTAATTAAAATAGACCCTTTTTCAGAAAAAAAACGATTATCCGCATTTTTGATTATCTGAATGGGGTCCCAATTGATTTGGATGATCGGAGTTCTACTGTACATGCAGGATTGGTTAATTTGTTGGTGGAGGGAACAGTCAAAGATAAGAACTATAAAGGTAGAGAGAGATTGGAATGTATGAAGCAAATAATTGAGGATGCAGGGTATAAGGGGTATGTTGAGATGAAGAGATTAGTGCAAGATAGGAAGGGATGAAGGATTGCATCAAACCAGTCGAAAGATTGATGACAGGGAAAAAAAAGAAAGTATGCTTCCGGTTCAGTCCCTCATGCTGAGCGAGTATGTTACTACTTGTTCCCGGCATTAGACTGTGCTATCAAATCTGGCAAATCTTTTTTTAAACTTGCACAAATTCAAACATTTGAACTCTGGACGTCAACTGTATATAGATCAACTAAAGACGGAAATAACAATTAGAAAGATCTCGGTACAGAAATCATGCAATACAGCTGGTTTTTGGGTCTGCTAATTTTCAATTACGAGGACAAATGAAGCTAGTAAAAACAACGATTTTGATATTAAAATATTCGTACTACTTCTACGTTTACATGTATACTCTGAAATTCTGTGTAGCAGCTTTCAAATCACCAAAACCCCTTGAAAATGTGTCTATTAGTTTTTGGGGGAACAAAGAAAATAAACCAGCGAAAAATATCTTTTTTTTTCTTTTGGCTTTAAGCCTCGTCGACGTCATTAGGTCATTAGAGGCGGGAAGCGATGGGGGCTAGAAGCGGGAAGGACTTCGGCCATTGCCTTTTCAAAGAAGCATCCTGTCGTTAACCTGGAATGATTTGGGCAAACCATGGAAAACCCAAATCTGCATGTCAGGCAGGGAATTCGAACCCGCGTCCTCCAGAAAGCGAGGGCAGAACGTTATCCCCGCACTCGGTGAAAAATTTCGGTCTTAAAAATCTCGTTATTATGCACGGTTTTCCGCCTATCATTTCTCTCATTTTCATCCATAACAGAAGAAAAATACCAACCAACACAAATATTAGTAACTCTTATGAACAGTATTAATAAATAAATACGGCCTAAGAAATTGAATATTTGTTCATTTATTTACTTTCCGAGCGCATTTCGCTTCTTAACTGAAGCATCTTCAGCGGTTTACCAGTTAATTGTGTATACATGTTACAATATTGTTATGTTTTACATTTTGAATATTGAAGTTTTTATATAAATTATAATCTACTTACATTTTATGATACATTTCTTTATTTATGCACCATTATCAGCAACAGTGATTTCTGTCTGCTTTTTGGATTGCAGGTCCTTTTTTGCTAGGTAATATTGCACTGCACTGTGAATTTTTTTTTTTTATAAATGGCTGGTTTGTTTTGTTTACTTTTGACTGTGTAACGCTATGTGAAGCTGAGAATGGTGGATAAATACAGCAATGTATCATAAAATTTTAGTAGATTATAGTTTATATAAAAACTTCAATACTCGACACTTAAAACATAACAATATTGTAACGTGTTTACACAGTCGACCGAGAAACCGCTGAAGATGCTTCAGTTAAGAAGCGAAACGCACTCGGAAAGTAAATAAATGAGCATGTACTCAATTGCTTTGGCCTTATGCATTTATTAACTAGTTTAAACGCGTGACCTTTCTTTTTTGTTGCGTATCGTCACTGGTCTAGAATAGCTCCTCTAGAATAGTTCCAGTTTTTAGGATCGAAGATGATGACAGGTAGATCTGATCTGACGAAATATGAACTTGACTGTGTTTCACCCTTAGGATGAATAAAACCTCTTGAGCTTGAAGAACTCAGAAGTATTAATAGGCGTAGGTATTAAAATGGGACAGGGACGATCGCACTATCGCATAATTGTTTAAAAGTTCGTAGACTAGAAGTTGCTGAAATACAAACTTGTATTTATCTCTGAAATTACACTCTGCAAAATTTGAAAATTTTCTGTTTGCTTCGAAACCATCAAGTTTCTTTTTTTATGTATTGAGGATGGGCATTTTTGATCTGTAACGACCAGAGAACGTAATACAGATTCCAGATTATTAAACAGTTGAGCATCTCCGAATAATTTATTTCGAGAATAATCGATTCAATAACATATTTGGTCTGATGTCCACCTTAAGCAATCTAATAACTCACGTGAACAAAGGCCACTAACGAAAGTGGTCAGTAAAATACGTAAAGAGCAAATAAATAATAATATACACTTTGGTCAAGCAACAACATTAGCGAAAGTTTTAATTAAATTGAAATTTAGCCTGGGGCGGAGTGACAACTGGTATTCGTGATTACAGTTGATATCATGAGTAATTTAAGTTTCTTTAAGTTTCTTTTATATTTCTTTCATTAGCGACATGTTACTGAAAAGCAGTTCCGTAATTTAAGTATCTTTTATATTTCTTTCATTAGCGACATGTTACTTGAAATGCAGTTCCAAATTTTTTCAGCTGTAGAGTTTATCGATAGTTATTTAACACTACGAAAAACAAACTTAATTAATGTGTTATGGCAATTAATTTGGTAGCAGTTGAGGACTTAACCTCGAATTTCTTCAAATGATACCTGTGGTCGCTGTTAATTTGCGAGCGAAGGATGACACGTGACACCGTTCTCCAGCCAATAGCTATCGAGGCGAGTGAGTGAGCTTGGGCAATTATATCGTAGATATTATCAGCAGTCCTTAACGTCCAGATCTTATGAACACTGTCTCAATTACATCTCCTCGGAGTTGTATTCTTTGTAGGGGTAAAATGCTCGTTAGAAGCCATCTACGTGCTTTTGCTGGTATCACACAGTGTGGGCGTGTTGTGTTAATTAAAGCTTTTTACAAGGCGAGGTGAACCAGTAGGTGGAAGCAGACTTTTACAGACTGCGGTGGGGAAAAGAGAAAAGGGAGATGTGGCAGACTGGGGGAGGAAGCTAAACAAGAGGGAGGAGAAAAAGTTGCCGAAGCTGACTGGTGCATTTCTGAAGGACGAGTGGTGCAGCGGTGGCGCTACTTTGTGCGGGGGAGGTGGGGGGGGGGACGTTTTGCTGTGAGGCGCATGAATGGGCCCGCCCACGGTTCTCATTCAGCAGCGGCTTGATTTACATCCCACGTACAGACGGAGTATTGCCAGGCTCCGGCGAGAAGCATTCTTTAACACGCGAAGCTCGCTGCCTCGTCTGGAAGGGAGCCAGGAGCGAAACACAATGCAGGGAAGGGGGAGGAAAACGACCAGCACGCAACGTCACTCCAGGAGCCAAGAACACCGGCTGACACGCAAAGTCGCAGAGTGGCGACTCAGGGAACTGTTTGGGCTGTTACCGCCCGCAGATAAAAGTCGTAAGTAGGGCTGTACTCATTTATTTTTTATAAAGGTTAATAACACGCCAGTGCAACTGAATTTCGTTTTATTTTTTGTATCGTACGCGGATTCACTCTAATTCCAGATCATCATCAGTGACATCTTATTATTATTATTACTCCGCGATTCACTAAAAGTGTGTGGCGGAGGGTGCATTGAACCTATCCGAAAGGGTGATAGTTTGGAAGGGATATACGGGATATGGCAGGAGGCGCCCGTGGGCTATTGTGAGGAACCATCCCAGCATTCGCCTGAAGCGTTCCGGGAAAACCATGGAAACCCAAGATCAGGATGGCCGGAGTACTTTATCGAAAGCTACTTCTGTCGGATTTTAAGTTTACTCGCCCGGTAAATCCTTTCTATTCCATTCCGTAATCGCTCGTGGGAAAAATGAGTACAGAAATGAATCGGTTCTGGCCCTGATTTCTATCTTATTTTCGCTGTCATTCCCAGATACGAATGTTGCTGGTAGCAATATTGGTTCGCTGTCATTCCGAAATATGTCACCCATGAATTTTTCAATTAACTTCTGTCGAGAGCAACGCCTTCGGTGTTCCAGGTCTTCCCAACCTAACTCCTTCAACATCGCACTTACGCTTTCCCTCCAACTATATATACCTGTCACGAATCGGGCAGCTCTTCTTTGGACCTTCTCTAACGCCTCCATTAACCCCTTTTGATGGGGACCCCATACAGAACAACAATATTCTAAGTGAGGACGTACTAGTGACTTGTATACAATCGATTTAACTTCCGGAGTGCATTGATTTAAATTACGACCTAGAAATCGGAGCATACGATTTGCTTTCCCCATTACATTCTCGATATGCTCATTCCACGACAAATTATTACGAATTGTTACGCCTAGGTATTTAGCGGAATCTACCGTTCTAAGGACAATATCATTAATTTTATATTCAATGTTAAATGGTGTCACCTTTTTACTTACACGCATGACTTGGCACTTTTTAACTCCAACTGCCAATCTTTACACCACGCAATTATTTTCATAATATGTTGTAACAAAGCGCAATCGTCCTGGGTTTTGATTTCACGATAAATAATAGCATCATCGGCAAATAATCTTTTCATCCCCCCTATTATGTCGCATAAATCATTAATGTGTCTGAGAAACAACAGAGGCTCCATCACGCTTCCCTGGGGTACCTCGGACCTCACTTCGGTACGTGATGAACGCTCACCGTCGAGAACTACACACTGTGTTCTGCCCTTCAGAAAGTCTGCAACCCAGTCGCATATTTGTCTAGATATGCTGTAACCACGAAGTTTCCTAAGTAACTTAGTGTGAGGCACAGTGTCGAAAGCTTTTTTAAAATCTAATAGAACTAAATCAACCTGGGATTGCTCATCTATAATTCGGCACAAGTAGTGAATTAGAAGTGCAAGTTGTGTTTCGCAGCTTCTGTTTGGTATTTGTACATTTAGTTACTAATATTAAATTAGAGAAACTATATAAAGTTCAGTTGAAATTCATTTTTCTTACATGTAATTTTTTTATTTTGTTCTCTTAGTCAGGGTTTGCTTCTCCGTGTAGGTGTTTGTAGGATTCATTGTGGAATCTTTCCAAGATATACAACACTACACTGCAGCGACCAGACTACACAGTATCACTATTATTTACTACTAGTGTAAGCCCGTGACCGTTTTTTGCCTATCGTCACGGGTCTAGAATAGTTCCAGTTTTTAGGATGAAAGATTATGATAGGTTGACCTGATTTGACCAAATATAACTTTGACCTGTGTTTCAGGGTGAATAAAATCTCTTGAGCTTCCAGAACTCAGAAGCATTAATAGAGATAGTTACTAAACACGAACATGGACGATAGCGCAATCGTATAATTGCTTAAATATAAACATGACTTGTATTTGACCCTTAAAGTTCACACTGAAAAATTAAAAAAATTCCTGTTTGCTTCGAAAGCATCACGTTGTTTTATTTTTTATTGAGACTGGGCAAACACTCAAAATGTAATCATTGGTCACAGTATCTGTAACGGCCAGAGCAGGGCGGATCCAGGGGGGGGGGGGCAGGTGGCCCAAGGCCCCCCCCCGTCAAATGTATCTAGGTCAACCCCCGACATTGTAATTTTGGAGACCTTTTTTTTTTTAGCTCTACGGATTCGAGGTTCATAGACTACCCCATGGTCGAAGCAAGCCTCTCCCCCCTGGGCCAGAGAACTTAATACACATTCCATTTCATTAAACAGTTGAGCAACTCTAAAGAAATGGATTGCCAGAATAATCGATTCGTATCATATTTGGTTTGACGCCCACTTAAAATAACCTAATAACTCACGTACAGCGAACATTAACAAATACCATTTATAAAAGTGGGCAGTAAAATACCTATAAACAAATAAACCGTAATGCATAAATTTTGGTCAAGCAACAACATTAGTGAAAGTTTTTAATTAATTTGAAAACTATCCTAAGCGGGAGTGAGAATTGGCAATCGTGGTTACAGCAGAGACCATGAGTAATTTAACTTTTTTTTTTTTAATGTTGATTTCATTAGCAATATGTTACTGAAAAGCAGTCACGTTTTTTCAGCCGAAACATTTACCAATATTTTTGTAACTATGAAACGCTACGAAAAGAAAACTTAATGAATGTATTACGGCAATTAATTTGGTAGCAGTTGCTGCTATTAAGTTGTGGACATAACCACGGATTTCTTCTAATGGTATCTCTGGTCGCAGTTTTGCGAGCGAAAACTGACACGTGACTCCGTTCTCCAGCCAATAGCTATCGAAGCAAGTGAATGAGTGAGCTAAGGAAATTATACAGTATATCCTTATCGCTTTCAAAATATGAGAGTGTAAACACCACGCCATGTTTTTCACGAGTCCATAGAGTGTGTTTTTGTTTATGTTTCGTGTTTCATTGTGTTTAAAGTTCTTGGTTTATATAGTCTACTTTGTGTTATCTTTGATGGTAGGCGGGGATTTGAAATGGTTGTTAATCCGAAACATAAACAAAACACACTCGTGAAAAACATGGCGTGCTGTTGAGACTCTCATATTTTGAAAGCGACAACGATAGAAAATAATAGTGATACTGTGTAGGCTGGTCTGTGCAGTATAGTGTTTTATATCTTGGAAAGATTCCACAATGAATCCTACAAAAACCTACACAGAGAAACAAACCCTGACTATGAAAACAAAATAAAAAAATTATAAGTAAGTAAAATTAATTTCAACTGAACTTTATAGTGTTTTTCTAATTTAATATTACCAACTAAATGTAATTTTTTTTTATTCAAACAGATGTCACTGATGATGCTCTAGAAAAAGAGTGAAATGCGTACGACACAAAGAATAAAACAAAATTCAATTTCATTGGCGTGTCACTAACCTTTATAACACTATCTTATTTTGTGGCAATTTTTTTATTTGTCAGCTGAAACATCCAGTGGTAATTCCATCATGGTTCGTTCGAATTAAGATAGATTTTATATCGAGGTTGGTGGTTTCTAGTGGGATAGAAGAAAAACCCGCTCATTTGTAGCAATGGCTTATTTTACAATTGAAATATGTATGTAGCAGAACACTTCAGGTAAATACAGGGGGTTCAGAAAATTCTGATGGATATCAAATAAAGGTTGGCCTCCCGATGAATCACTAATATTTGTATTATCTTTTCTCTTTCACGATTTTCGGAAGTTTTTTAATGAAAAACTATAAAAAATTGCCATTTCCTCCCCCTTTATTATCGGAACTACTCATTTTGCTCATCTGAAAACTCTTGCGATCATTAAAGTGACATACAATCTACTAAAACTTACACGAATACTATTCAGATTTGTCAGGAGTTTACGGGTTTCGAAAAATAATTAAATGATTACCAACTTTTAAAAAATTTATAATCTGTTACGACAAAAACAGCCACTTGTATAGATAAGTTGAAAATTTCATATATCGGATAATAAATATTAGGTAAAAATTGTTTTTTTGTTGTTGAGAATTTTCGAAATTTTTACAACAATAATTTCAAGTGATTGTGATTAATGTGTTTGATTTATATATACCACCAGTTTTAACGTCCGTCAAAATGACGGGTATCTCCTACGACAGAAGGAGGAATTTGTTCTGGAAAAACGAGTATCGATTAATGATTATTTTTTAAATTGATGAGGGAAATTTTTTAATGTTATGAAAATTTTTCTAAGTGAGGTGTAATTTCAAAACCAGGAATTGATATATTTCGTGATAACCTACATTTGCTGTAAACTTTCTCTGTGTTTTAATAAACTTCACTGTTTGTTATCTTTTGTCAGAAAATTCTAAGGTTATATTGTCACTTCGTTACAGTAACTGTTGCACATAATACATGGTAAGCATCGGTTTCTTTTCTCCTGAAATGAATTTCTGACTTCAGTCGTCATAAATAAATAAAGTCATATTATAATTTTTTATATCTCTGCATTGCATTATAATTTGAGTCTGAGCAGCACAACAGACAATTAGCTAGCACCGCAATTACACTTTGTTTTAACAATGAAAGAGCAAATAAAATTAAATTCAACTATTTATTTGAAATTTACTCTTCCTTTCAAAATTATAAATGCAAATGAAGTCAATAAAGGAGCTGGAATGGGATGCATTGCAAGACAGGAGGAGGATGAGGAGAGTCATGGGAGTGTACAGGGCATATACTGGCGATGAGGCATGGAAAGATATTGCAATAGGTGTGAAAAGTAGTGCATGGAAGGGAAAAGATGACCATGACCACAAGCTGGCACTCGATTTCAGGCACAAGGGTGTGGGAAGATTCTCTTTTTTAGGTAAGGGTGTCAGGGATTGGAATGAGTTACCAAGAGAATGATGAATAATTTACCAAAAACTTTGAAAGAATTCAAAGATAAAATTTGTAGAGGGCAAATGTAGGTGGGTGCAGGATAGGGGGAAGATGGGTGTGTAGGGAAATTGCCACCGGAGCCTGTGCTCCATTGCAATTAAATTAATTGAATTAATTAATACAGTCATCGACTTGAATTTTGCTGATTAGCCTAGCAGCGCTGTGGTGGAAGGCAGCGTAACTAACACTTCGGGAATTACCGAGACTCTCCGAAGGCTGCCGATCTATTGAGGTGAGCGCAGTCTCCAGGCTCAACGCATTTTATTGAAGTGGATTCGAAATACAATCGTGCCTAAATCACTTGGTATTGGTTATTTTTTTTAAAATAATCTTGTAAATAATTTTTTTAATAAATTTATTTTAATACACAATTTATTTACGGAACCCTCCGCAAGCGAAACAGACTTTTTCGAAAATATTGACATTGTACAGACAACCCAATTACAGGTTTGTAATAGCTAGAAGCGGTTCATATGTCGTATCAAATGAGAGCGTTCGTAAGGACGATCTAAAATAAGGTTCGGCTGTCTACAGTACCTGTATGGAATCGTCTCAGACTTCTGGCCGCGTGATTTGATTGATTCTGTTTGTTACTACTGAGGCGGTAAGTGGAACTACGTCCTTGAGCGGACGGTTACGCACAGAGAGACAGTGACTAACAGCTGACTCAAAGGTTTCTGTTCCGGGAAAACGAAAAGAAGTCATCCTTGCCTCAGATAAAGGTTATTTGTCAGCAACTACAAAGCAAACTCTCTGACAAAAAAATAATGATGTGGAACATCAAGGTTGTTTTCACAGACACAGAGAAATAAACGATAGAATTCAGCTGTAAAGATCGCTGCACGTTTCAGTATGATACGTATATACGACAAATGGTGGAGGCGTACAGGATGTCCGCATTGACGCCATTACAGAAACATGATTCGGTCCCAAAACCCGATGGGCGACTTTGCTCGGCGCTCCCCTACTCCTCAGATGCAGGTTGTAGTGTCTGCTTTTAGGGAAAATAACTTCTTAGTCATACTGTTTTTACAAATTAAAAAGAAATCAAGAATTTTGAATATTATCAGTGATTATGAATCTTTTGCTAGTCACATGACATCTTATTGTAATGAATAGGAGGACTGAAAAGGGAGCGCCCATAAACCACGTAGCTCCATTTTGGCCTCCTGCGAACCCCCCCTCCTCCCCTCGTGGCTTTTGCCTCTACCCCCCCCCCCCCACCCCCAACCACGTAGCACGTAGCTTTTTCCCCTTTTGATTACAGTACCGCTTTCTCTTGTTAGACTATTGTAAATTACATATGGAGATAATTAACTGAGGGAAATAAATATCCGCATGCTGTTGTGTGTTCTGTTCCTCATTTTAACTGCGAAAAATGTTACGAAAGGAAAGCTACGTGGCCTGACTCGAAACCTCCCCCTCCCCCCACGTAGCCCAGCGTAGCCTTCCAGCCCACCCCTCCTCCCCCTGGACCGAGCCACGTAGTTTGTGCACGCTCCCAAAGTGGGTGTACAATTTATTAAAACTTAAAAATAGTGAAATTTATGTAATCATGAAGTTTGTTTTATTAAGATATGAACAATTACACATCGTCGAATGTCTTTAATTTTCAACAGTTAGAGCAATATCTCAGGGTCGATTACTGGGTAGAACAACTCGCATAAGTTTGCGAAGTTTTTGCCGCTGTGCCGCTGGCGAGGTCAGGGCCCAGGCATGAATAGCGCTACAGTGGTTTCTGTTGTCCACTGCCGGTGACCTGGCCCGTCTAGATGCGAGCCCCCTTGCACCGCCCAGAGAGTTGAGGTGGAAGTGCAGATTACTTGTTGCCGTATAAGGTGAGCATCAGAATTAGAGTGTCCCTTCTTCCGTTCCTCTGCTCCGAGAAGACTCTGTATGCCTCGCACCGCGATGTGGCGTACGACTGTCGGCAAATCACAGCGCTGCCCGCCAAGATCACCGCTTCTGATAGGCTCATAAGATCAAACAAAAAACACCAAAACATTAATAAATTGTTGGCAGTTTCTCTATTTCCTTGATCGCCTTCCAACACTTTCCGAAAGCGACTGTTTACTAAGAAACGGCATTAAGGTCTATTTCGGTCGCCGGCACCAGTTAACGGTATTTGGCGGCTTTTTTCCGAAACGTGCCCAAATAGAAAGCGAGCCTTAGTTATTTATGGTGGGCTATAATTCCACTGACTGTCCAAGTCAGGTATAAAGTTTAGTCACCCACTGGACGTGTAAGTCTGGACGCTTTGTTGCGTCACGTAGGACTGTCTGTTTGTCACGCCGCACCGCTAGCATCTCAAACATACTGTGCAAACAGTCGGTGCCTAATAACACTGTACTTACTAATTCATTACAGCGTACATGCAAATAACGCCGAACGAAAATGCTTGCAAATGAAGAAACCAAGAATGCATACGAACGAAGTTTCTCTCGTAGTTGAGAAGTCACTTCACCACGAGATGGCGACCGTGATTGTGATCGCTGAAATATCGTGTGAGAACACTTCGTTAACTCGGCTAGTCACCCGAGAGCATTTCATTAAAAAAAGAAACAAGAATAGTTCCATACAGTGAGGGGGAAGCGGTGTGTGTCATAGTAGTTTTTGTAGAGATTATTGCAATTATGTAATATGCAGCTGAATTAGCACTGACTAATGGTAACTGATTATAGGAAAATTGTACTGGAATCTGAAACATTGTAACTGATAGAAGACTAATGTTCCGCACGGAGAAAATGCAGCAAGTAGCAATGGAAGTAGCATTCGATTTATCCGCGAAATGCGTTGACGACTGAATAATTTGCGTAAATATTCAAGATGCTAAACGTCGTTCTTGTAGATTCTCCATGTACTATATTTACAATATTCCTATACCAACTCGGCAACCAATCAAAATTTAACAACTGGAACGTATCATTCAACCTTAAAGGGATAAATATAAAAAGGCACAAAACAACGTCGTATATGGCTTAAAAACATTTAAACATGTTTAATTCTTTGTGCCCAGCGAGGTTTGGCTAAATAATACCCTAGAAGGTATTAAATACTGTGTAATTTACACGACAAACTGCGGAAACGTAGATTCATCCACATCACAACGCCAGTTGGGATCGGCAACACCGAAAGGCGGAAATACTTTAGGCACCTCGATTTCATCGTTTCACGGGAAGCTTGGAAGCCGGAGTGGTTCCCAACAGGTGGTCCGCGGACCCCCAGGGGTCCGCGAGCTATGCCAGAGGGGTCCGCAAAATGCTATTAGAATAAAAAATATATTAAATATATTTCGTATGATAACAAATTTTTTGTTTTGGCCGTTTCCTGCATGAGCAGAGCTTTAGCGAACGGCTAACTTCTGCGTCTAGCAGAAAATAGTTCTGCTGTATGCCGTTAGACTGCGCGCGCTGCCTCTTTGCAGCTGACAACTGACAGTCACTTTACACAGAAATTCGTATTTCAGACGACAATCGGCCATTGTTAATTTATTGCCAGTGCTTTCACAGACCGTGTTCAGTATTCAATATTCTGTATTACAACAGTAGTGTTTGTAAAGCGTTTGTTTTTCGCGGAAGCTACAGTTCGTGTAGTTAAAAATGGACCGTTGGTTAAAAAGTGGTTCGTTAAAACGAGAAAGGTCTACAGATGAAGAGGAAGGTAATGCATTTGATGTGCAAGCAAGTAAGTCAGTGACTCTCGAATCGAAGTCAGTGTCCATTGAACCTAAATCGTCGGCGTACCTTGAACCTAACTCTTCCAAGATCAGTGTTAAGCTTACTGGAAAAATTAGAAAATATAACTCTGATTACTTGGAAATCGGTTTTACGTTCACTGGACCTGAGCAACAGCCTAAACCTCAATGTGTAATTTGTTATGACAGCCTTTCGAATGAATGTATGAAACCAGCAAAACTCCGGCGTCATCTTGAAACAAAGCACCCAGAGTACAAAAGTAAGTCATTAGATTTTTTCAAAAATAAATTAGGAGAGTTGAAAATATCTCGTAAAACAATTACTAAACACTCTGGTGCAAATGTAAACGAAAATGCAACCCTTGCGTCTTACGAGGTGGCTCAGCTTGTAGCTAAATGTGGGAAAAACCACACAATTGCTGAGGAACTTATACTGCCATCAGCAATAATACTTTGCAAGAGAATGTTAGGTGATGCAGCTGCTAAGGTAATAGGAACTGTCCCGCTATCAAATAATACTGTTCAAAGACGAATTACTGATATGGCAGTTAACATCGAAGAAACATTGTTGGCTAGACTTTGCATGAGTGACATGTACGCTCTACAATTGGATGAAAGCACAGACATATCTAAAAAAAGCTATAATGTTGGTTTTCGCACGATTCTTATGGGAGGACCAAGTGTTTGAAGATTTCCTTTTTTCATGCGAACTACTGCATACAACAGCAGACGATATTTTTACTGCATTAAATAATTATCTCAATGAACACGATGTCACCTGGAAAAAATGTGTAGGCTTGTCGACGGATGGAGCAAAGTCAATGGCTGGCAAAAAAAACAGGACTTCTAGCTCGTATCAAAGCAGTAGCCCCTGAGGTGAAATGGACTCACTGTTGTATCCATCGTGAAGCCTTAGTAGTCAAAAGATTACCTGAACCTTTGCAAAAGATACTTAACGAAGTAGTTCAAATCATTAACTATATTAAAACTCGACATCTGCAATCCAGATTATTTTCTTTATTGTGTAAAGAGATCGGCAGTGAGCATGAGCAACTTCTTATTCATACAGAAGTAAGATGGCTTTCTCGAGGTAGGATCTTGTCAAGATTTTTTGAACTTAGAGACGAGGTTCGTGTCTTCCTTCTTGACACAAAGTACGCGGATTTTCTCACTAACTTCTCTTGGCTTTGCTCAGTTGCGTACTTAGCTGATGTGTTTGAACACTTGAATGTGTTAAACTTGAGTTTACAAGGAAAAAATGTAGACATGTTCAAAGTTGAGGATAAGATTAGTGCTATGGTCAAAAAATGTCAAATCTGGGCGTCAAGAATAGAAAACGAGTCACTAACTAACTTTTCTACTTTAAAACAATTCTTGGAATCATCAGAGGAGAGTCTGCCTGACCAGATCAAGATCAATGTAGCCGATCATCTACGCAGCCTAGCCACCACTTTTAGAGAGTATTTCCCTAAACCTGACCCTGACGACAGATGGATTCGAAATCCTTTCAGCTGTGAAGAAATAGACAAAATCCATGGCCTCACTGTAGAAGAGCAAGATCAACTTGTGGATCTGTCCAGCTGTGGTACGATGAAAAACATTTTCATCTGTGATAAAATTACAGACTTCTGGGCATCAGCACGCAAGGACTACAATAAACTTGGAGATAAGGCAATGAAAAAGATTTTTCCATTTGCAACCACATATCGGTGTGAGCAAGCATTTTCTTCCATGTGTTTCATGAAAAACAAATATAGGAATCGACTCGACATACGGTCGGATTTCAGATTGAAAGTTTCAAGTTTGGAACCTAATATTTCAGAAATAATGAACTCAAAGGTCAGATTGAACTCATCTCATTAAGAATTGAAAATTAAAACTAACTGTATACTGATGGAGTACTTTCAAATAAATAATACCTTGTATGAAATTAGTGTTTTCTTATTTTTCACACATATCTACTCAATGCAATCTCAAGTGTAGTACACTTGAAAGACCAATACACTCAGTTTTAATTTTTTCCTGTCATTTTCAGTTCATACTCAATTTTTATTTTTTAAGGAGTTTCTTATACTAAACACCCAGATTTGAAGACAAAGATTTTGAGCAATAATAAAAAATTTAACAATAACAATGATGGCTAAATTGAAAAAGTTTTAAGCTCAATATTTGTTCAATAATGAATATGTCAATGTTGTTTATAAGTACCAAATATAGAAAACGTATAAAAAGACTCTTGATTGGGTTTTTTTAGGTATTTGATACTGTGATATGACAAAGTACCAACCATGCTCGATGAGGGGGTCCTCGAGAAAATTTTGTTGGGAACCACTGCGGCCTAGAAGGTATTAAATACTGTGTAATTTACACGACAAACGGCGGAAACGTAGATTCATCCACATCACAACGCCAGTTGGGATCGGCAACACTGAAAGGCGGAAATACTTTAGGCACCTCGATTTCATCGTTTCACGGGAAGCTTGGAAGCCGGAGATCAGTGAACTCTGCTTGCACGCGATAAAGAAAGAATGCCTTCGAATAAAATCTCCTGAAGTCCAGAACTTCCAAGAAAAACGATATTTGTACCGGACACATATATTGCTTCACAAAGCAGGTCTCCGAATCCTGGATACGGAGAAAATCCGCAATAGATTGACGAGAAGCCACGGGGAGAAACAGTCTAAAGCGAAACATATGGGTCCAAAGGAACGAGGCAGCAGAGAATCCGGGAAAACCGTGAATTTTCAAAGGAAGAATCAGAGAGGAGGTACATCAAAGTATTTCCACGTTTGCGGCGTCTAGTTAGGGCAGGAAATAATTCATTCGCAGAAAAAGTCTTCAGATCCCACCAGCCGATAGAGTGTATAGGGATATCGTTATACATTTTCAATGTATCTGAATAAACCACAGTTTTGTAACGAGATTTCCACGGGCCAGTCTATTATTTACTTCAAACAAAATTTTATACTGAATTTACTTTCATATTGCGAAACATAATATGATATCTTAAATAGATCTTGTAAGCACACTTTCACTCAATAACCGTTTTTTACATTTTAAAAAAATAAAATTTTAGATTGATTTTACTGCAAAAACGTTACTGCTAAATTCTTGTTTCCAAATCTAAAAGTGAAGTCCCCGTAATAATTTGTCGTGGAATGAGCATATCGATAATTTTATTGGCAAAGCAAATCGTATGCTCCGACTTCTAGGTCGTAATTTAAAACAATGCACTCCGGAAGTTAAATCGATTGCATACAAGTCACTAGTGCGGCCTCACTTAGAATATTGTTGCTCTGTATGGGGTCCCCATCAAAAGGGATTAATGGAGGCATTGGAGATGGTCCAAAGAAGAGCCGCCAGATTCGTGACAGGTATATATAGTTGGAGGGAAAGCGTAAGTGCGATGTTGAAGGAGTTAGGTTGGGAAGACCTGGAGCACCGAAGGCATTCCTCTCGACGGAAGCTAATTGAAAAATTCTCGACTGACGTATTTCGGAATGACAGTAAACAAATATTGCTACTAGCAACATTCATATCTCGGAATGACCGCGAAAATAAGATAAGATAAATCAGGGCCAGAACCGATTCATTTCTGCACTCATTTTTTCAACGAGCGATTAGGGAGTGGAATAGAAAGGATTTACCGGGCGAGTAATCATAAAATCTAGGAGTAGCTTTCGATAAAGCACCCCGGCCATCTTGATCTGGGTTTTCCATGGTTTCCCCAGATCGCTCCAGGCGAATGCTGGGATGGTTCCTCACAATAGCCCATGGGCGCCACCTGCCATATCCCGTATATCCCTTCCAAACTATTAACTTTTCCGGATAGGTGCAATGCACCCTCCGCCACACACTTTTAGTGAATCGCGGAGTAATAGTAATAGTAGATTGCGGATTCCATAAAACATCATAGTAGCTATTTTGTGGATCTGAAGTAAGTCGCCACTTGTAACGTAATGCGAATAAAGTACAAAATCGAAACAGGTTACGATACACATGGCGACCGTAACAGGACAACAGTGTCATCTGAATACCAGATATTATTGTTTACTTTCCCATTGGTAATGATTCCAATGTTTTCTTCCTTACACATTGCCTTGGAGTAAATGTTGAACAGTAGAGGTGATAATACACAGCCCTGGCTAAGACGTTTCCTGACTGCAGTCGCTTCTGATGTTCCTTGGTTAGTTTCGACATCTGTGGTGCTGATATTGCGTGAATCGTTTTTAACAATACCAGTTGACTTGAAAATCCCTATTATCCTTTCATGCTTCACACAGTAGATGCCTGTTTTTAGTCTATGAAACAATGATACACATTGACATTCTTGACCCTGCACCTCTTTACTAATACATTTAAGGAAAAGAGTGGTTCAAATGTTGCGATACCAATTTGGAAGCCAACCTACTTGTCATACATATGAGATTCACATTTCATGAAAATCCGGGTGTGTATATTCGCATAAATATTTTGAGAACGAACAAGTTCAAACTGATCATACAAGAGTGAAGAGTTAGCCTTCTTTGGCAGAGGTATGAAAGTTTATAATGAAGATAACAAGAAACATTGGCCCTTCGAAGGATGTGTTACTCGACGGCAAGAAATTGGAATGAGTAGAGTCTTTTGTATATCTGGGAAGCAAGATAACTATCAACGGAAAGATGGAGGAAGAAATAAGTCAGAGAGTAAGGAAGAGCGGAAATTTGTATCAGCAAATAATGGATGTAATCAGGAGGTGGAACATAGGGAAGGATTCCAAAATTCTGCTCTATAAAATATATTACCAGCCCATACTGACTTACGGTTCTGAAACATGGACTTTGTGAGGAAACATAGTCCCCTCACACCTAAAATTTATTGTTTTAGTATTTCTTTTTTTCCATTTGTTGTTTGTGTTCTTATTTAACATTGTGCTGTTGATATAAGTTTAATTAGAAGCATTGCAAATGATTGTATTTAGGATATCGAAACAGTTTTTATGTAATTATCTTTGAAGTATTCTGTGAGCGGAGTGAGAGTATTCTTTGGTGACTCCAGAGATAAAAAGGATGGCGGGCGGAGGCATGAATTGGTTTCCTCGCTCGAACCGTAATCGACATAATAAGAGAGAATATTGAATTTTTAATGATTTGTTGAATGTGTAATTTATGAAGCAAATGATGAGTGAAATATACAGAAAAGTGAAATGAAGTTCTCCTTAGTTTATTTTATGTTGTTCGAATCATACAGACCAATTAAGTATCAGAAACTGCATGGATTCTGTGATGAGTAATATCCACCCGAGGCAAATCCAGGAAGCATGTAAAAAAGCCAGTTTCTTACAACTTGGACAAAAAGAGATATTAGCAGATTGCAGGCGACAGAGATGAGGTTTTTGAGAGGGATAGAGAATGTCACGAGGAAAGATAAAATAGAAATGAAAACATCAGGGAGACTACAAGTGGAAACATTAGAAGAGATATTACGGAGGAAAAGACTGCAGTGGTTGGGCATGTTATGAGGATGGAGGAGGAGAGGATGTCTAAAGTAGCACTGCTGAACAGCGGGGAGGGAAGGAGACCAGTTGGAAGACCTTGGGCAAGATGGATGGACCAAGTGAAGGAAGACGCAGAGGATAAGGGAGTCGTTTGGAGAAAATTGCTGGATGAAAATCCTTGGAAAGACCGCCAGACTTGGAATAGGATGTGGAGGATGACCCGTAAAAGCGGAAACATCTAATGATAATAATGATGAAGGGTTAAAGTTAATCTCAGCCAATCGTAATGTATCTTTCATGAAGCATAAAAAACAATTATAGACCAAAATTATATAAAAACCATAATAAGAACATGAGAGATAACAATTAGACACTCAAAAACTAATAATTAGACTGAATGTACAGCCAGAGAAAATATAAAAACATGTAATTACAGAAAAAAAACAGAGGCAAATAATAGGGGGAAAATCAGATAACTATAGAAGTGGTTTACAGTAAGGACGTCATTGCTGACTTCTTGCATGTATGACTTCTGGCTTCAAACAACGACGCTGTCATTGAAATAATAATGTTGAGGGAATACGCGTTTCAGTGCCCTGCTAGCCTCATAACTTGTACGCAGATGTCATCGACCAAAGACTGCTCTCAACTTCGTATCAGAAGAGCAATGAAAATACACATGGCAAAGAATCTATAACACCAGAGATGACTTTATGCAGATGGTCGGCGTAGGAAAGTGGAAAACACAATCTAAGTAATTCCACATTGTCAACACATTTTACAACAATATAATAATTAAAGAAATCAATTTAACCTTAAATCAATCTACTTAAAATATTGAAAATAATTATTTAAAATCATTAACTGCGTTGTTAATAAACTGTTTATAATACTGACAAACACGATGGGATTGCTTATTTCTGGCGCTTGTGACACAATCTCTACTTAAGAATTAATTTAAAGCTAATTAAAAATCATGGCAAGTCAAAAAGTCACTACACCATTATGTTAGTAATTAAAAATTTCGGGAATGCCGGGTTGTAGTTGTAGATGAATTACCACAGATTAACTCCCATGTCCCCAGTCTATTGTTTTTACGCTCCACTATTCACTTGTCCGCAATTTGCAATGCACGCTACTAGTGAATGCAATATAATATTTGCCGCTCAGTTATTTCCAGCGCTTGTGTCGGGAATTCGGAGCTATATTGCCGGGGCGGAGGATTACGAGATCAATGCCCCACCCACATCAGCCGCCATAACCTGATTAACAGCGCGTTCAAGTTTTTATTAGTTTTCTCTCGTGGCTGGCTTGTTCACTAGAAGCTCATAAAAACGAACATGACGCGCGAATGGAAATTGCACACCGATATCTGTGTGTTTGTGGCTGATAATGATAAAAACAATGACCCACACGGAAATTAGACGCTACAGAGCCCTTCTCTTTCAAACCAATTATAAATATGGATAATGCAACCACCGAACATTCTCGTACTAACAGCAAACTAAAATGTACTTATGTACCTCAATAAGCAAACTACTCTCGTCTGAAAATTAATGTATTCTCCTAGTTCAATAGCATAAACTGGCGAATTATTTATAGAAACGAACATGATACATTACTACAATAATACGAAAAGATTTTGTAAAATATTTTAAACTAAAATAGCTTTATTTATTTTTTTAATGAAATTTTTATTTTTGAAAATCGTTTCGTCCGTCTAGCGTCGGTTATCATCATTATGATTTTAGCAACAGTGGTTACATGTTGGTTATGAACAGCCCTTGAATTCAATTTGATTAAAATTGCAACTGAGCTACGGTCCGGTGGCAATTTCCCTTACAACCATATTCCCCCTTTCCTGCACCCTCCTACATTAACCTCTAAAAATTTCAACTTTAAACTCTTTAAACGTTTTTGGTAAAATATTCATCATTTCTCTTGGTAACTTATTCCAAACCCCGACACCCATGCCTAAAAAAGAGAATCTTCCTACACCCTTGTGCCTGAAATCAAGTGCCACATTGTGGTGATGGTCATCTTTTCCCTTCCATTCGTTACTTTCAATTCTTATACCAATAGCTTTCCACGCCTCATCACCAATATATGCCTTGTACACTCCCATGCCCCTCTTCACCCTCCTCCTGTCTTACAATGAATCCCATTCCAGCTCTTTTATCATATCTGTTACTGATTGAATTCTGCGAAAATTTCCAGAAACAAATCTAACAGCCTTTTTTTTTTTTTTTTTTTTTTTTGCACCCTCTCCAACTCCTGTTTTTGATACTCAAAATGTGGGTCCCATACTACACTTCCATATTTGAGCAATGGCCTGACCAAAGTTTTGTAACCCAATTCCTTTACTTCTCTCGTACATCCCCTCTCCAACACTTGAAGAATTTTGAAAAATTTTCCTACTACCTGTCCAATGTGATCTGCCCAGTTAATCTTGTTATCAAATGTAATGCCAAGATATTTACATTTCAAGTCTTCAATAATCAATTCTTTCCCCACCTTATAATCATAATCAACCTTTTGTTTTCTACTTGTGTATCTAATAAACTGATTCTTCTTTGCATTTATCTTCACCCCCATGTTTACCAACTAGATATCCTGTCCAGATCGTCCTGCAACTGTTTATAGTCCACTATCGTTTTGATCCAATCTAATTTCAGATAGGAAACAATCAACAGAATTATTCACTAGAATAATGAATAGCAATGGTCCCAATACGCTACCCAGTGGCACTCCCACTTCTTTTGATACTGCATATGCTACACTAACTTTCAGTTTTGTACCATTTAAAATTCTTCTATCCAGCAAATCACTCCAAGAGTTTTTACCTTATTTACAACCATTTGATGGCTCACTCTGTGAAAAGCCTTTGAAAGATCTAGTGCTACACTATCAATTTATCCTCCCTGGTCCATTTCATCCCTTGTTATCCATTTCCATTCCATTGTTGTCCATTTAATCCCTTGTTTTAACAGAAGGGTTAGGTTCTGCCTGCAGTTACGCGCGCGTGGTGCAAGGTGAGAGAATTCGAAAGACGCTTGAATTTTTGAGCAGCAAAGTCAGCGGAGGTTGTGGTTTTGCTAAAAGCCGCCTGAACCAGAATGAGAAATACTACCTCCCTCGATAACATTGCTTGTCGGGGCTAAGCTAGCAGTTACGATACCTTCAATACTGTGTGTTATCTGATGGATACAGTCTCTTTTGCATATATATATATTAAAATTTTCCCTGAGGCAACAACCTCCGCAGATGAGAACCATTTAGCCAGAATATCCTTGATACCACACAGCCATCTGGTCTCAGTCTCCAGTAGCTCCCTCCCAAATGGTTGTTACTATTACTACTGTTAATGTTTATATATTTCTTATCTTGTATCTTTCCTACCTATTTTTTTAATACTTATACCCTCACACATTAATTATGTTGGTAATGTTCCCCCACTTCCAACCTTATGCTTGGTAGAAACGTGGGGATGAAGGAGGAACATTTGTGACACAGCGCTAATCTCGTGAAGATATTTATACCTTTTCATGGATAAATTTTGTTTAAGAAGGGTAATCGGTGATAGTGGGTGGGTTTATGTAAACCTAAAGTAGACAATACATTTATCTTTGTTTTAAAGTATACGTTTGAAGTGTTCCATCAAAAATCTGATAGAAATTGAGATTCTACGAACAACTTTTGAAACTGAGATGGGTGGGAGTAAAGAGGGAGAGGGGTTGGACTTTTGTAAACCAAATGTAGACAGAACTTTTATGTTTATTTTAAAGTATACGTGTGCAAAGTTCCATCGAAATCGGGTTAAAAATGTGGATTCGTATAAAATTGAGGGTTGTAAAGGGGAGAGGGGGTGCCTACCGGATTCAATTGTGAATCTAAACCTTTCTCGAATTCATTTAATCACACACACAAAATTTCATAAAAATCAGTCCAGCCGTTTAGGAGGAGCTCAGTCACATACACACGTATAGAAGAAATATATATTTGCATATATAAAGATTTGAGCTTTACGACGTAAATCTGTTCCGCTAGAATATGCACATCAACAGCAAACAACACACTACACTAACACGCACACTATCGCAGTCGTACACACTTACTATGACACATACGAACACTGGCAAAGGCAATGGGAAAACACCCAAGCTCATCAACTCTCCTGTGAGTCCTTGCAGTAGATGTATGTGCATTACACAAATCTGTAAAGTGGCTGTTCTTACTGTGAAGATATTTCTGAAAAAAAAGAAAATCTTGGAGGAGTAACTCACTGCAGGTAGGGTTATAACGATATATCGCTCAACCGATAATATCGATAATATCGGTCCAAAAATATCGATATTTGAAGTGGTCGATACGATTATATCGATATGATGCAGTGATATATATCGATCAACCGATAATATCGGTCCGAAAATATCGATATTTATATCTATATTTTTATATGGTCGATACGGTAATATAGATATGATGCAGTGAAATATAGAAAACTACAAACTGCTTCGCACTAAAAAAATCATGCAACTAAACGTGTGGTTGAAAGGGACAAAACTTGACTATGCTAAACTCTGATTTAGCTCGAAAACGTCCTTTGCTGTTCTGTGGTTCCACTACTTTCCGTGCGCGTCATTCGTTCCCCGTTCATTTACGTTCACCGTTTTATTATTTAATTAATATGTTGAGTTACGTTTGCGTTCGTTGGTTCTCGTTTCTCTCTGGGACGTTATAAGGTATTTGTTAATGAATTAGTTCTTGTCTTCGTTATTATTAGTAAATGAACCTTTATTCACATCAACATTCTTCATAATACACAACCTTTACACTTCATACAGAACTATCCATCACGTGTCCTATCTCTTGTTTTCAACCAAAAAACCCATCCATCTTCTCTCTTCTCCTACTCCAAAGATTATAGCCCATCATTCTTCTTTGGTGATCACACATATTACATCACCAACTTTTTCGTAACAACTAATTAATAAAATAATCAACTAGGTATTCTTTTCTGTTTTAATTAACATTAAATTAAATTAAAAAATACTTTCATATATTTTCCCTTATATGGTACCACAATATTCTAAAGGGGTAAAAAATATTATCGCTTGAGCGATACAATTGCTTATGCTATCAGTGTTGATAATAGATCTTTTAATGCAGTTCAAGGCAAAGGTTAAGTTTTAATGAGTCCCTTTTCGTGGAACTATCAAAACAAAAATTGATGAAAAATATGAAAAAATTTCGAAAGTTGTGAAGGAGGAGTTGAAAAGTGTGAAGAATTTTTTATTCTTACGTATAGAATAACAGCGACTATTTGGAGATTAAGGTACATTTTTTGCTTGTAAATTAAATTGAAATCAATCATTATTGGTATACTAGTTGGACAAAGATATGTTCAAAATTGCAATTAATCATTTACTCAAAATAACCTCTTTGGTACCTTCTGAACGCCTTTTCTCACAGGCAGGAACCGCTGTCACTCAAACTAGGAATGGACTTCATGGAAAAAGGTTAATCAAACTACGTTTTCAGGATCTGTTGACGTTTAATATTTGCAGACCTATGTTCTTTTTCAATAAACTACTTCAAATTTATTTCTTGATTTTGATATACATACTAGTTTCTAATTTCTAAAATAATAAACACAAATATCGAATAAGATCGATACTATCGATACGATGCTGCCGATATTATCGATTATCGATATATGCATGGAATCGATATAAATATCGATATATTTATCGGTATTGATATTACCTTGCATTCCTAACCGCAGGCAGCTACCGAGTGTAGGTCAGCGGGTAATGAAGATAAATTCAGTCAGGAGGAAACGCGTCATGGCGCCTGCTGGCGTAGCCACTCAGGTAAGAAACACGGCTTAGGGCGGCAGCCGACAGCAAGTAGTAGGCAACCTGGCGAGAGGCCGCCGCCTACCGATATTGATCCGAGGTTCCCACGGCGGCAGCAGCAGCAGCCTCGCTCTGCCCGCCTGGATGAGAAATTAACGGCTCCACAACAGCAGTCAGAACGGACAGTATGCATCTGTGGCAATGTGAGTATTCGAATACTGGCACAGCTTCCGTATGCTAAGGAGACGTCCATTGATTACGTGAGATCAAAGTAGGGGAGCGGGGGGAGGTTCCGACAAAACCTCAACAGATATCCTTTAAAGAGAGGAACAGCCCCGGACCCACCCATTTTATGAAATTGTATTTAAGGAATTATATATATATATACAGGGTGTTACAAAAAGGTACGGCCAAACTTTCAGGAAACATTCCTCACACACAAACAAAGAAAATATGTTATGTGGACATGTGTCCGGAAACGCTTACTTTCCATGTTAGAGCTCATTTTATTACTTCTCTTCAAATCACATTAAACATGGAATGGAAACACACAGCAACAGAACGTACCAGCGTGACTTCAAACCCTTTGTTACAGGAAATGTTCAAAATGTCCTCCGTTAGCGAGGATACATGCATCCACCCTCCGTCGAATGGAATCACTGATGCGCTGATGCAGCCCTGGAGAATGGCGTATTGTATCACAGCCGTCCACAATACGAGCGGTGAATCGAGGAAGTACAGTACATACTAACGAAACTAAAATGAGCTCTAACATGGAAAGTAAGCGTTTCCGGACACATGTCCACATAACATATTTTCTTTGTTTGTGTGTGAGGAATGTTTCCTGAAAGTTTGGCCGTACCTTTTTGTAACACCCTGTATATATATATAGACTATATATATATATATATATATATATATATATAATATACACAAAATTGGAGAAATTCAAATATCTAGGGGAATACATGCAAGTAGGAGGATCTAACAAGCTATCAAATTCAGAAAGATCAGAAAAGCTTCAGAAGGCTTATAGACTCACATGGTCATATTACAACAAAAGAAATATATCAAGACAGGCCAAACTCAGACATTACAAAACAGTGGTACTGCCAGAAGCAATATATGCATCAGAAACAATCATGATTGGGGCTTCAGGCATAACAGAAGCGGAAAAAGTTGAACGCAAAATTCTTAGAAAATTTTTTGGAGCAATATATAAAGACGGTATATGGATGAAAAGACCAACGAAAGAACTATACGAACATACAGATAGATTGACAGACATGATCAGAAGACGTAGATTACAATTCTACGGACATTTACAGCGAATGAAGAGACTCACAAAGAGGATCTTTGAGGTGGTAAATGGGTCACTCAGGAAAACCAATTGGTTCCAGGAAATAGGAGAGGACTTGAATCACGCAGGGATTAGCAAGGAAATTACACAGGAAAGGGGACAATTCAAGAACAAAATTATGAACACAAAATTTAAAATACAGAAGAAAACAGGAACAAAATGGACTAAACAAAGCAAACAGGAACACAGTGAGCGTATGAACAGGTTTTGGGAAGAGAAGAGGAAGAAGACAAATACAAACAAAAACTGAATAATCATGAATAATTTGAGTTTAAACACTGTCCTCTAGGGCAACAATGATTAATAATAATAATATATATATATATATATATAGCACGATGAGAGATGATTAGCTGTGGATTTGTTTATTTTTTTGCGTGGCTAATAGTGAACTTGACCGATCGTGTTGGGTGAGTGGTTAACGCTCTGGCCTTGCATTCGGTTGGACGCAGATTCGAATCCCTGTCCGGGCATCCAGATTTGGGCATTCCATGGTTTACCCAAATCACTCCAGGCGAATGTCGGGATGCTTCCATCAAAAGGCCATGGCCGAATTCCTTCCCGTTCCCTGTCCCCGATCCCATCCCGCCTCTAATGATCTCGACGTCGGCGAAGCGTAAAGCCATAAGTAAAAGAAAGTGAACTTGTGTACATTCGTCATTTTATGGAGATAAACTATTTAAATGATATGTAATACGTTCAAGGATCATATTATGTATGAAACATTAAAATTTTGTAATTTTAAGTGTTGATTTGAGCCACGATGTTTGAAGTACAATTCTCAACTGTTTGGAATGTAGATAATTTTGTATGTAAATACCTGTAAACATCTTTAATTTTCATTTCCTTGTGTTTCATGATGATTGCGATTGATGTTTTATTAATTTCGATTGTTCTAATGTGGGTTTGACTGTTGGATGCATTGTCGCCGTTCGAACGAGGAACATCGAACGGCTTTCTCTGTGTTATGCTGGATGTTTCTGTAGCGTCTATACAAACGATAAAGTCGAGTAGTTACTTGAAAGTTAATCAGTCATCGTCCGAATTTTTGTGAGATAATCGCTGGAATATTTGTATGTGGTTTAGTGTCTTTGGAGAAGTTTGCTGGTTTATGTTATCTTTGAGTAACACGAAAAAAAATAATACTGAGTTCTATAGTGAATCATCGGTGTTATTATTTGATAGATCTGTTTAATTAAGTCAAGAACAATGGTAATCAGTAACCTTTGGGGAAAGGAAACATCTTCTGGCGACCAAAGACAGCAATCTGTGGAGGCCGAGGTAATTAAATGAAATCATCATAAAATGACTACGAGTAACATATCAAGGGGTCAAAAAAACTCTCATGTTCACTTTTTAACTAATTTTTTTTCTCCTCTTATTTTACAAAAAAGGTAGTTCATTGAAGACATAAGTATCAACACTTTGGTATTTAGTGGCATCAAGAAAAATAAGTGAACATATCAAATACGAGGGGTGGGTGTAAATTAACGATACTGATGGGTACTGCGCATGCGCCAAACATTAACGACTGACAGCTGAGTAGCGTGAAGCCTTCTCTCCCGTGTCTGCAAACAAATCAGTCTGGCAGTGGCATTCATTTGTATATCAGCTGTTGTTTTGTTTTTCCGGAAAAATGATAACAGGCTAACGAACTGTTGCGAAATTCACATGAAACATGGGAAAAACGCTACTGAAAATTATCTTTCATTACAAGAATTGTCATTCTATGTTCTCCCATCAGAAATAAAAGTTGTCCAGAGAAACCTGTTAGATCTAAATAAAAACTTAATTAGTCCTACAGAACACATTTAATTTTGAGAAAGAATTTTCTTCTCGGAATGAGGCAATTGAAAAGAATTGATAAAATTAATATACTTTGGAATAATGAAAAGGTAAAGTGATAATAATAGCCAGAGACAATAATGTGGTGTGCATTTTTTCTATTAACACAGTACAACTAAACAAAATATTTGGAAATAGTTTTCAACTACAGTAACTAATATGACTGGATATCAAAAATTTTCCCGGTTTGAATCTGGCGCTCGGATCATGGGCCCAATTCTCCCTTCACCTCTGGTACAGCTTGAAGTGTAATATGAATTACGCCAGAAAGCTTCCGTGATTCGGATTCGACGCTAAGCATTACATCCCCTGTACCCGGAAGGTATTGGGATAGGAAAGGTGGCTTCGATAGGGGTGAATTGCGCGGCCATTAAGGAAACCTGTCACCAGATCATCACGACCTTACGAGTGAGAATAAGATGATGAACGATATTAATAGAAAAATTAGGAGTAGTTCAAGCAAGGGAAGACATCATCCTAACTACAAGCTGACACTCGATTTTAAACAAACAGGAGCGGCACAATATTTTGCCGTATGTAAGGGAGTGAGGGGTAGAAATAAATTACCAAGGAAAGTGATGACTACTTTACTAAAAACATTACGTGAGTTTAAAATTAAAATACATGATGAGCAAAAACTGGTTTCTTGTGGCATTGCCACCTCAACATGTGACCACAGCAATTTAATTACGTTAAATTATAGATTGAAAATTGATTTGAGTGTATGCTATATCAAACGGTTGAACAATAGAAATACACTATGACTCCGTAGTGGTTTAAAATTTTAAAAGGAATTTATTCTAGCTATAGAGGAGACATGGTGAGGGTAACTGCTATCTGTGGCTTCTACAGAAAAACTGTTCTGCTCAACCTTTTCAGATTTTTTTTTTTTTTTTTTTTCGCGATAACAACTTTGAAATGAACTGTCCAGCAGACCTGACGTCATTTCCGGATGCCACCATTTTCAGTTGTTTCTTGGTCGCGACAGCCTTTTACCAGATATTTCTGTGGAATAACAGCGTAAAACTTAATACGAGTCAGAATTATATTTACGTAATTAAAATAACAAAAGTAAACAATTAGTATGATTACAAATACTAGATAAATCACTGAAATCGAATACGAAAATTTAAAGGCGATAATAAAAGAATATTTGAGTCTGACATCAAATATTGTGTAAAAGGAGGTATTGTCAATTGCAAATAGTTTCACAATGTAACTAACGTTTAGGCTGTTATTGCAAAAAAAAAAAAAAAAAATGAACTTGCATTAGAAATGACTTCTTTTATTAACTGCATTTTTCTACGGAAATTTCATAATACAATTCTTTCGCTTGTCTCAAGTTATAAACCGAAAAATACTATTTTATCTTTACAACATAATTTAACAAATCACTGGTTGACTGTCCCGTCTTGTTATCTGCAGTTTGATGTGCGCAAACTCTCTGTCGCACATCCAAAGACTTTATTTCACCAAACTGCCAACCACACTCTTTGGTTCCATAGACATCGTTTGGCTGCCTTCAGCTCATAATGAAAACTGTTAAATCAAATATATAAACGCTTAATTTAAGATAACAGTAAGAAATAAGGTGTTACGTTGTAACATTAATAAACTCGATTTGCAAATTTGTGCATATTTTGCCGGTCAAACCCAATTACAGGCCAAACTAATTTGTCTTAGGCCAAACCGGTTTACCTATTCTACGAATGTCAGGATATACTTGTTTAGCCCAGGATTATCTAGTTTTGCCTAAATACTTTAGGCTTAACTAGTTTGGCCAATGCCGAACTGATTTAAAGACAAACAGCCGCTGATGGACTACAGCTGTCAAATATTCGGTTGGGACAAAACAATGTTTTATTTGGTGCACCTGTAGCAAAAACCGTGCTAAAAAAAGAACATTTTGTGAAATTCGAAATGCCACCACAATACACCCCGCAGAAATAAAAAATTAAATATTTTATATGTTACGCTAAGAAGCAGAAATAAGCTCTTTTTAATTTTTATTTTCATTATTTAATTTTTATTTTCATAAATATTTTCGGAAGACTACCTTCAAAAGTGCATGGCATTAAATCAGTTTGGCCTAGGCCAAACCAATTAAGCCTAAAGTATTAAGACCAAACTGGCCTAAGCCAGTATATCCTCACACGCGTAGGATAAACCAGTTTGGTCTAGGACATTAGGGACGTTTTCAGGAAACAAATAGAATTTGTTTCTGTCATTTCAACTGGTTTAACCCTACTTTTACTTTTACATTTAATATTCTTTTGTAGATACTATGGTATACAATTCAGACTTTCACTTTTTTTTATCTCAGACAGAACTATGCTTAAATCTTAGCTTACGACGATAACTTTATCCAACTAATTGTATTTAGTTTCTTCTCACGTTAACAAAAATTGCTATGTCTGTACGGTAGGACGATAAATGAAAGTAATGGAAGTGACATTGTTTTCGAAAATGAAGGTAAGACGTTAACATTATCTCCTACACTCGGAAAGATGTGGTAATTGATTCCGAGAAGTAATCGAATTGAACAATTGGAGGCCTCGTATGAGACGGTAACAGATGCTTTTTACTGTGGAAGAAAATGTTGGCTGGTTGCCAGAAACTTAGAGCCGTCTTCTGTCCCAAGCATTCATTAAAATTTTTCCTGAAATCAGAAAATAATCTGGTTCCAGAAAATGATGAAACATTTCAATTCAACGAAAGTATAGCAAGATAAAATTCTAGACATGTTCTCCTTCTATTCATCAATCCGAGAAATCGTTTGTAGCAATTTTCCGTGTAATCTGCTTCTCTGCCTTCTTTTAAAGTTCTAGATAGCTGCTGCATTTTGTGTTATTCATAATTGGGTTATACAGCCTAATCTTCCTCTTACCATGTGGTATGTTCCTTCTATCTTTCCTTTATGAGTCACCTTGAGCAAACCACAGTGTCACATAACGTCTTGTTTCTTATTTTCTGTAAGTGCTTCCAGAAACTTAATTCCTCGGAATTTCTGAATATTTCATCATCACTGACATAATCCATCCAGCTTAATCTTGGCATTTGTCTGTAAAAGCCAGATCTCAAATATGTCCATTCATTTATTTTCCGTCATCCCTATGGTCCATGATGCACTTCCATATTGGGCTATGCTCCAAACCAAGGATTTTAGTAGATTCTTCCTCGTTGACAGATCGATGTTGTTAGAAATGAAAAGTTTATTAAAAGTGTGTTTAGCTTGTTTGATTCTAAATATATTTCTTTCCTGCTTCTCCAATGTTCTGTTGCTATACTACCCAGGTATCTGAATTCTTTAAATTGTCCAATTAATTGTTTGTCTATTTTTAACTGTATTCGTTTTTGTATGTCGCATTTTAATACTTTTTCTTGTCTATTTTCAGGTTATAATGCTCGTAAGGACCTCGTCCATTTAAGCAAATGTTTCATCCGAAACATTTTCCTTTTCTGAAACTTCTGCAACGCCATTTGAAAATCTCAGCACACAGATGTTTTGGCCATGAATGGAAATTCCTGCCTGTACTTGAGCCTTCACAGCATCCAACGCTTCTGGGACGTATGTATTGAATAGGACGGGGGAAAAATGCAATCTTGCCTTACTCGCTTTTTAACTTTTGGTTATTACAAACATAGCTTACACCAAAAATAGGCAACGCAAAAACTAGCTACTTAGTTTTGGCACGATATACGACTTGGCACGGGATCAGAAATGAACCACATTCTATCCGTAAGTTACATTCTACCGGGACTCTCGCAAAAGGTTTCAGGGACTTTGATACTTAGCGGTTTTTACGCTAGGCGTTACGTTTGCCGATGTTTAATGGAAGTTGTTCGTAATTAGAAGTACTCTTTAAGCAATATTGGCGGTAAGCAGTATTGTAGGTATTACGAATACTGCGTGGGAAGACATAGATGCCCTCTGACCTCGCATTCGGGAGGACGCCGGTTCGAATCCCCGGGTAATATCTAGATCGCGATACCGCTTCCACCACTTACCGCCGCGCGATGGCGGATGCAGAGAGTATGACGTCACTACCTTGCTGAATATGACGTCTACTTTCCGCTCGCAGCTTTAAATGTCACTAACGGGGCCTTCCACGGAAAGTAGTCCATCACTAATACGTCTCATACCGAGAAATCGTTAATTTTGCACCCGTAGTACAGGAAGAAATTCATTAGCGATGAGGTTTTGATGCAGCCTGGACCACATTGAAACGTAACTATCAAACACCTTATTGCGGATACTTAATTCCTATGTCGTATCTATCGCTGTTTAGGTCTTAATGCAGCCTGGACCATAGTGAAACGTAACCGTCGCACACAATATAGCTGAAACCCAATTTCTAAATCGTATATTTAACTGTTAGTATGATCCAGGCTGCGTTTCAACCTAATCGCAAACGGTAGGCCTATTGACGAAATCTTGTTTTATAAATATTTTATTTCGTATGATGATTGATTTTAATAGCAATTTGAGCCACGCGAGGAAATATAGAAGAACGGAATTAAATACAAATCAATGGAATTGTGACTAATAACATTAACGCTAATGAACGATATCAATTGTCAATTTGGAATGTTGTACATATTTTAATAATATTAATTGTGCAAGTAATAATTTTCTTTAACTTCAATCCGTAATTTTTATTATTACTATTGGTTACGTTCTATGGCCTAACGTGTATTCTCAAATAGATCGATGGCTGAACACGTCACACAGGGAAACAGTGACGTCATACTCTCTCCATCGGGAAGTGTTTACATCACGAGGCGGTAAGTGGTTGCAACGGTATCGCGATCTAGATATTACCCGAATCCCCATACGGACATCCAAATTTGGGTTTTCCAAGTTTTCCCCAAAATCACTCCAGGCGAATGCCGGGATACTTCAATAAAAATTCCATGGCCGAATTCCTTCCCGTTCCTTGTCCCCAGGCCCATCCCGCCTCTAATGAATCCGACGTCGACGAGATGTAAAGCAATAAGAAAATAAAAACCAAGATCTGGATATTCAGTGATTTTTCCTAATTCAGTTTACAGCAATATTTGGATGGTTACCCACTCTCAATTCTTATTATCAAACACTTGGAAAATACCACAATTAGAGGTGTTACCATGATAATAACCTGAGCCTTTCCCACAATGCTAGGATCTCAAGATTTTTATTAATGGCTTGAACTTACACAAAAGAAATGTTTGTCGTATGTCACAACAATATGTGTCTGCAAATTATAAAATTTCACTTACTTTTTGGGCCAACGTTTCGGCACCCATCCTGAGGATTCCTCAGGGTGGATTGCTTTTGTTTTCCGCCCAGTGTGGAGGTGTAACCGGTCGTCAGTAGCGAAAACATCAGCCCCAAATAGCACTGAAGAAGGCTCCTGATTAGATGCCGAAACATTGGCAGTAACAACAATATCGACGCAGTTATTAACCCGCAAAGTAAGTGGAATTTTACAAACATAACGCCTGCAAATACCATCAGATCGTGTATGGAAGAAATTATTCGGCTTGACACCCGGGAAAAATTCTTAGCATCATCAAATCTGCGGATTATATTGTCATGAGCGCGACACATTTTTTTCTCCTCGACGGTGTTTTAAGTGAGATTTCATTTCATCCACCGTTGTATTTAGACCAACTTTTAATTATTACTTGTATCCGCGATTTTTTCTCGTGTGTGATTACTACTCTAATTTCACTAAATGTACGGCTTCGCCACCGGGTATTGATAGATGACAACAATAGATACACGCATTACTATGAATTGCTCTACTGAAGTGTGTGGAACCCGTAGGACTACTTTCCGCCGCGTGATACGGTATTGTTCATTTTTATTTATTCATCAGTCTTTTTACTGGTTTGATGCAATCCTCCATCCCTTCCTCTAACCTCTTCATATCTGCATATCCCTTACAACCCACGTCTTCAATTATCTGCTTCATATATTCCAATCTCTGTCTCCCTCTACAGTTCTTACCTTCGACTGTTGCCTCTACTAACAAATTAACCAATCCAGCATGTCTCAAAATATGACCTACCAGTCTATCTCTTCTTTCTGAAAGCTTCTTCAACAAACTTCTTTCCTCACCCATCATTTCCAAAACTCGTTCATTTCGTACTTTGTCTGTCCACTTAATTTTCAGCATTGTTCAGTAGCACCACATTTCCAATGCTTCAATTTTCTTTCTTTCTGGTATTTCTAAAGTCCATGCTTTGCTACCATAAAGGGCTGTGTTCCACACATGGCGTTTTAAAATAGTTCTTTCTAATTCCTAGATCAGTATTTGAAACTAAAAGGTTTCTCTTTTTCATGAAGGCTCTTTTTGGTAGAGCTATCATTCTTGCTTGGGCCATAGGTTGTAATTTTGCTTCCCAAGTAGCAGAATTCACTTACTTCTCCAATTCCATCCGATCCTATTTTTATATTCAATCTATTGTGATTGGTATCATTTCTGCTAATTTAATCACTTTTGTCTTGCTTTGATTTATATTCAGCTCAAAATCTTCCTTCAGTACTTTGTTCATGGTACTCAGTAACTTCTCAATATCCTCAGCTCGTTCTGCTAACAAGACAATGTCATCAGCAAATCGTAGCATACTGATTTTTTTCTCCCTGAACACTTATGCTACATTAAAATTTTTCTTTTACTTCCTTTATTGATTTTTTTACATACAAGTTAAATATTAACGGGGATAGACTACAACTTTGTCTTAACTGATGAATGTCTCCCACGGTTCATATTAAGTATAAAAGAATTGTTATATGGCACCAAAGAGTTCAATATTAAAGCGAAAAGTTGACAGGTCGATATGATCCCTGGACCAATAGTAATGAAACAGTTTGTATACGGAAAAATGCTTATTGCAGTGTTTTTTCGGCCACTCGAGTTTATTATGACGTCACGATAATCCCGTTTGTGATTCATTACCTCCCGCACCATGAATTAGTCCCGCGGTATCGAAAACTTCGGTATTACCAAAAATACAGTACATTTTAATTTCCTTCTCCGTCACCAGATGACAAGTTGGATGAGATATACCATTCAGTTTTGTGTCTCAAAACAAGCTTTGAAATTTTTAAAAACCTGTAAATATAACTTCAGTACCTTACCCTGGGTGCTGCGCAAACGGATAAATATATTACAAAAATAGGAAAAAAATCGTTATGGATTGAGATACTATAGATATATTTAATACTCATCTTTATTTTTTCATATTCGCTCTCATCGAAACTATACAACAATGAAAACGATACGGAGTGATATATCTGGTCGAAACAGTGAAACTGAGCAGCGTGTTTGTATAATCTTTGCTGATTATTTAGAACTAGCCACAAAGCCCGTCAAAATTGACGGGTTTGGAGTATTCTGGCAATTAATTTCTTTTTTGTTGCTTACCTAAACAGAATTGTTTTGAAATAAAGCTCAATGTGCTATAATTTCTCATCCCTTGTGATGTAGCAAAACGTTCAGTTGTCAACTTGATGCAGGTCGCATTCAGTCAAACCACAATCTTCGCTAATCATGCGATGAAGATCGATGTGTTAACGGATGACATAAATTACATAGCCTACAGTTGAAATAATGACCACAGTGAAAACGAAGGATACTAAATTAAATCATAACAACTTCAGTATTCTGGCAAATCATTTCTTAGCAATCGCTTAAATAAACACAAAAATAAATCATAATATAATTCCTATTGCCTTGCGCAATAACAAAATGTTTCTGTTGCTATCCTGGTCCAGGTTGCATTTCAATCTAACACAGGCAGTTCAATCATTACCGTGGTGCCACAATCTGATGATGCATTCTTGTAGAACTCGACGAAATAAATCGAAAATAAAGAATAAAATTTTTTGATATCTTTCTTGGTTTTCGAGATATAGCATGTTGAAAATCAATTATAACTGTGATTTTGGTGAAGTTTCCTCTGGTCCAGGACGTATTTCAACCTAACAACAACCACCAGGAAGAAAATAAAACACATATAGTGCATTTCCACCGTGTAGATATAGCGGTTTTGGTAATTTGTTTTTTCTGGTCCAGGCCAGATTTCACCCAAACCACCTAAATTTTGAGATACAATATCTCGAGAACTAAGCGAGGTATGGAAAGAAAATGTATTATTTGTTTTCGATTTGTCTCTTCGAGTTACATACGATATCATCATCAAATTTGGCAATGTCGAAATTTTTCTTCTGTTCCAGGCCGCATTTCAACCTAACCACGTCAATTTTGAGATACAATATCTCGAGAATTAAGTAAGATTTCAAAACACTTTATTCTCTACTTTCAGTTTTTTTCGTTGAGTTACATAAGAACCCATCAACAAATTGCGGCTTCACGGTTATCGTAGAATCCCATAACCACGTACAGTAATACGCTAAACCATGGAGGAAATATTTTCTTCCTCCATGTGCTAAACATGCCGCCAGAGAAACAATACTTACTTTACACGCATATTAATACATATACTTACCACATTTCAATGGTCACATTGCATCGCGAAATAAACCAAATAAAAAATCTATAAGGGTTCTTCAATCTTAATTTTTTATATTCGTTATTCAGAATTATACTAACATATTTGAATAGCTGACACAGTTACATGCGGCTGAAATAAGGCATCAGTAAAACCAAAGTAAATTAAAAATAAATCTTAACAGCTTACGTCATTCCAACGTAATATTAGTTTTAATGGGTGGAAGGTGATATTTTCCACCGGCCGGAAACTGCTACTGCCCTGTTGAAATTTGTATCAATTGCTTCGTTATAATGGCATCTTCTTCACATTTGCACCCTCCTTTTTTCCGAAACGTCGCCATGAATTAAATTAAAAATTCTGAAACGTAAGACGCTCCGCAACCGAAAAATATTAGCAACACTTTCGTTAGAACGAAGTAATGAATTAAGAAACAGAAAAAAAATTACAAAAAAAAAAAAAAAACGCATGCCCTCTGCTGTAACTTCAAGTGCCAATTCTAATAACAATCTATCAAAACTGCCGCTAACATTGCGAAAATTAACTTACATATATGTGATATCAACGAATACTTCTACATAAACTAATATTAAATAAATCTAAGCAACTAATAATTATGTTCAGTCAGTTAATTTATTCGTGGATGCCTAGAAATGTTATTAAATAACGTGGATATTTCTCTGCAGTTGCTTAACTAATCAGAATTGTTACAAAATAAAGCTCATTGTAATTTATCGTTCATTGTGCTGTAGCAAAAAGCTTCAGTTGTCATCTTGGTCCAGGTTGCATTTCAGCTTAACCATAATATCCGCTAAAATTTCTGATAGAAAAGCAAAGCTTCAATCAAGCGCAATTTAATACATTCCATGCATCGCGATATAAACTTGATCCCAAATCTTCACAGGTTCTGACACATTTCTTTCTTAATAGCTACCTATGATGAAGATCGATATTTTAACGGCTAAGAAAGCTTACATCTGCTGAAATAATGACTCCAGCAAGAACGAAGGATGCTATAACAACTTAAGCTATGCCATGTAATATTTCATTGTGGTTTAGGCCGTATATATCACGAACAATTTGCAACTTCTTTCATTTGAACCATGTAATGTTTCAGTAAAAAAAAACTGATAATTAATATGCCAATTTAAACACAAATAATTTCAGTAATCTGACACAGTTTAAATTTTGAAAAAACTGAATTATTCATGCCCTCTGCGTTAACGTCAAATGAAACTTGTAATTCTAATCCATGCTAGTTATACTCTAACCAAACATTTCGCAGCACTGATGCTCGAAATACAAAGCTTTTATCTTACATATCTATGGACAAAGAATTTAAGGAATACTTCAATATACCAAAAGAATATTACGTAAATATAAGCATCTAATGATTGATATATCGATTTTAACGCAATACATACTTTTATTTCAGTGTTATGTGAGTTAATTTATTCACTGTTGCTTGGAAATGATATTAGATAACGCGCACTCCCACAAATAATATCGTAAAGCGTGACGTCATAGCGCAACGTCATAGCTTGACGTCACCGCGTGACACGCTACATCTTGTCTATTATACTAATAGATAGGAGCGAATTAAGAAAGCAAAGGCCAAGGTAGGTTTTAATTTAATTTAATTGCACGCTGCGCTCTCAATTTCCCTACCACCCATTTTACCCCATTCTAATACCCACCTATTTTTGTCCTTTACGAATTTTAATTTTAAATTCTTTTACAGTTTTTGATAAACTATTATTGATCACTCTTCTTGGCAATTGATTCCAATCCTTGGCTCCTTTACGAAAGAAAGACAATTTTCCCGCTCCCTAATGCATGATATCGAGTGCCAACTTGTGCCCATGGTTATATTTCCCTATCATTCACTATAACTAAAATACCATAACCAATACATTCTCTCCCTCCACCCACCTCCTATCTTTCAATGAATTCCATTCCAGCTCATTTATTGTAACAATTTTTCTTTCTGGGTATTGATGGAACGGTTTTCCTTAGGTTACAATTTTACTCACATTCAAGTCTATCTCCACTTTTTAACAATTGCTTCAACAGTCCTTGTGTGTCATTATCATGATACGAGACCTTGTATGTCTCACTGTCAACCATATTGGTTTTCTAATGCTATCTAACGACCATAAAGACACAATGCGGCGTAGTTAAATACAGGAAACGACAAATACGGGAGCAGTAGGCGATAGGAAGGAAGGTAACCAGATTTGACTGTGGAAATTATTGCAGAACGCAATGAGTAACTGGTATAATGAAGGAGCTGGAATGGAATTCATTCGAAGACAGGACGAGGGCGAAGAGAGTGGTTGGAGTGTACAAGGAGTTTATTAGTAACTAGTGAAAGCCCGTGACGTTTTTTGCGTATCGTCACAGGTCTAGAAAAGTTCTAGTGTTGGGAGTCAAAGATTATGATCTGACTATATACTAACATGTCCTGTGTTTCACCCTTAGGCTGAATAATATTTCTTGGGCCTGAAGAACTCCGAAGTATTAAGCACGGACAGTAACTATCGCGCTATGGTATAATTGCTTCAATGGTCGTAGACTCGAACTTGTTGAAATACTAACTTGCATTTGACCCTAAAAGTTCACTCTGTAAAGTTTGAAGAATTTCTTTTTTGCTTAGAAAGCATCACGTTGTTATTTTTTTATTGAGGCTGGGTAAACAACCATAATGTAATCGTTGGTCATATTGTCTGTAACGCCCAGAGAACTTAATACAGATTATTAAATAGTCCAAGCCAAAGAAATGAATTGCCAAAATACTCAGTTCGGTAACATATTTGGTCTGATGTAAACATGTAATTACATATTAACTCACGTACAGCGAACATAAACAAAGGCTATTAACCAAAGTGGTCAGTAAAATACGTAAAAAGTAAATAAAATGTAATGAATTAGCTTTGGTCAAGAAGCAACATTAATTAAATTAATTTAATTAAATTGAAATTGAGCCTAGGCGGGAGTGACAATTGGCATTCGTAGTTACAGCAGAGATCATGAGTAATTTAAGCCTTTTAAAGTTTTTTTTATGTTGCTTTCATTAGCGACATGTTACTGAAAAGCAGTTAGACGTTTTTTCAGCCGTAAAAGTTACCCATATTTTTTTAAACTATGAAATGCTACGAAAATCAAGCATAATTATTATATTATGACAGTTAATTTGGCAGCAGTTGGTTAGCTACTAAGTAGTGGAGATAACCTCGAATTTCTTCTATGACATCTCTGGTTGCTATTAATTTGAGAGTGAAGGCTGGCACGTGACGTCACCGTTCTGCAGCCAATAGCTATCGAGGTGGGTGAATGAGTGAGCTTACGAAATTATGTAGTAGATGAGGTCTTGATGGTTACTGGTAGAAGAATTAAGAGGGAAGAGATGACCGTCACCACAAAATTACACTCGATTTCAGGCGGAGCGGAATAAGAAAATTTAATTTTCCAGATAAGGGAGTCAGGGAGTGGAAGAAACTACGGAAAGAAGTGCTGAAAACTTTGGGCGATACACTGAATTAATTTAACAATATATTGGTAAAGCCTAAAAGTAGATGTTTGCGGATATTGCACTCAAAGCATTAAAAAAATCGTTAACTGAGGGAATATGGCACGCCCAATTGACGCAGGGGACAGCGGCACCGTGATGGCACTTCAAAATGCCTACGAAATCTTCAAGAAAAAGTTTAACTTTAATCAAACTTCACGCAGCCAAGACGTCCAAAAAAACAATTCAATAGCAAAAGGATTTGCAATTTTTATATGAATATATATGTAGATACTGGTGGTTATTTAAAATTAAGTGTTAAACTATATGCATTCATGAATCTTATATTTAATCGAATGTGGTTCTTATGTCGGTATTGTCTACTTATCTAATACTGTTATATAAGCAGTTCTAGTATATAGTGAAATTGTCAAACGTCTCTAACGATGTTGACGAAATCTTTCATATTGAAGAGAAATCGAAAGACTCCTAGGAAAGGTCGGTTACCAAGGTACTTCAATTAAATACGTTTAGTACTGCATTAAGCGTTGCTGAACCTCAAATTGTCTGTGTTCTTCTAAATAACAAATAGAAGTTGCACTTTAAGAAAGTTTGAAAACCTTCTTCCTTTCAGAGCGGGGGTTGGCCAGTTTCGATTACTTTCGGCTGACAAAGACGGTCGAAATTAACAGGTGCTTCGACTCGGCGCTTTTAACCCGAGCTCGCCGATCCTCTTTAAGGGACGGTTAGAGTGGAACTAGTGAGCTCCGCGACAAAAGGAAGTTGGTGGTAGCAATTACGTGATAATTATTGTTTGCCGAGCCGTTTCGGTAATGGCCGCGAAGATTGCGCCTACTGGTCGTGTTATTGCCCGCCGGTCTCCGTGCCGAATGTCCCGCCTGGGGGGGGGGGGGGAGGGGGAATAATTACCTGCGCCGAGTGGCAATCATAAGCGCTTCCGCTTCTCGAAATAACTTTCTCTGACTGCGACGCGGTCCCGCTTTAGAAGCGGCCGCTGCCCCAGCATCGCTCAAAGCACAGTCCGCCTCTGCACACAAAGCCGAGAGGACCGTCGTCACATACAACCCTTCATACACGCTGAAGTGTTTAGAGTCTGGCAAATGAAGAAAATCGGAAAGTTGACAGTGTGTGTAATGTTCCTTTTGAATGAATGGTCGAACTTGCCAAATGTAGAAGTTAGTTTTACAAGTGGAATATAATACAGGGTGACTCAAAAAGGACTTAACAATTTTGTAACGATACAGAAATTTGTTGAGATAACTTACAGAATAGGTAGGTGTGTCAGTTTGTAGCAAACAACCTCAAGTTTGATGCACATAGTGCATCAGTTCACCATTCCGCCACCAGGAGCGCCAGCATAGTGGACAGTTAAAATGGCTACTTTCACTGGTGCGGAGCCTACTCGCTGTGTGCTTTGGTTTTCCCAGACTTGACACCACTGGATTTCTTTCTCTGTGGTTTCATTAAAGATCGCGTGTTTGTGTCGCTGCCAGTATTTTATGGCATGGATTTTAGCGTTAAGAAAGGCTGTTTGATTTCAAGCCAGCGCAGCGGCGTGAAACTCCATGCCACTATACCCGACTGCAGCGTGGGAAAGTCAAACAGCACGTCTGGTACACGAGGAAAACATCCACCTAGCACGTGAAGTACACTACACAACGGCGTGACATACAGTCAATGAGAGAAGCGGATTCCCCACTTTCAGAGCCGGGAACGCTTCTTGGCGCTAGCGCCACCGCCCATGTGAAATTTCGTAAGCCAGACCTATTACCACCAAAACTGGCAGTTTTAGGCATCATCATACCTTCCACTGGATCAGAAAGTAATTGCCATCATTTTTGATCCTATGATCCACTATTTGCAGTATCGGAAAACCTCCGATTTTTATATCTATCGATGTAATAATACCATGCAACAGTTTTCCATAATAAATCACGTAGTCGCAACTCTCGATATCATTCTAGGAGTACCTGCGTCCTGATTCTAAGTTAACTAACTCTCTGTTGTTATCTCGGTTGTCCGGGTTGAATAGCGTCAATTTATGAAAAACTAACGTTTCGGCCATCATTTTGTGGCCTTCTTCAGAGGACTGTCGAGGCTGGAATCGCCGCCGGCTATATATAGCGAGCGCGCTAACTGCTCGGAGTGACGTCACTCAAGTTATGGCCGCCAGCGTGGCCGGTCCGATGGGGGCTTGCGTCCCGCGCTTTCCTAACCAAGCATCACCATATTTGGTCAAGTTGTAGCCCGTTCATATTATCTGGCCTCTTTTTAATTTCCAGAGCTTCTCTGATACGCCGGGGCCACCATCTGCTTTTATGAACCAGTACACGTGCCCACTGTCAGCTACTAGTTGTAGCACAACATTCGGCTGACAGTGGGAACGCAATTTTATTGATATCAGTAATAGTGGATTAAATACAAAAATAGGATCAGATACGGTAGAAGAAGTAAATTAATTATGCTATAAAGGAAGTAAAACCACAACTGATGGCTGAAGCAGGAATGATGTTAAAATAATAATAGCACTATCACAAAGAGCATTAATAAAAAAAGACACATTTTAGTTTCAAATATTGATCTCTGTGTGTGGACCACAGCGCTTTATGGTAGTGATGCTTGGACTTTAGGAATACCAAAAAAATTGAAGCATTTCAAATGCGGTGCTGTAAAAGGATGCTGAAAATTAAATGGACAGATAAAGGACGAAATAAACGTCTTTTGGAAATGATGGATGAGAAAAGAAGTTTATGGAAGAGTCTTACACAAAGAAGAGACAGGCTGGTAGGTCATATTTTGAGACATGCTGGATTGGTTAATTTGTTAGTGGAGGGAACAGTCGGAGGTAAGAACTGTAGAGGAAGACAGAGATTAGAATATATGAAGCAGATAATTGAGAACGTGGGTTGTAGAGATGAAGAGGTTAGCACAAGATAGGAAGGGATGGAGGATTTCATCAAACCAGTGAAAAGACTGATAACAGCAAACAAAAAAAAAGAAGTATCAGAAGAAGTTCATTAAAATTTATTCGATCTTCGCTTCTCCCGTTATTCTCACAATCCTATCTGCCACTGCTCACGTGTTGCAATTACAAAAGGGAGATCCAGGTAATTGCAGAAGTGTTTCTCAGAAAACATGTCAGATTTATTTCTGCATTTTACATTTATCCCGAGATGTACTCGAGCGTTGTTCTAATTTTTCTTGAGTTATTGTTTTATAGGCACTTCGTTCCCAGTCTCAGTATTATTTGTGTTTTGTGTGTCTTGAAATTTATGGTGTAATAAACATTTTAAAGCACTGATACTCTTCCCATAGTTCGCCTCGCCACGAAACGGCGAATAAGTGGTACAAAACTTCGTAAAAAGATATGAAACATCCTCTATGCAGACTGCTGCTTAAATACTGGACGACTATGCTAATGCGGCAGTAAAGATGTTATAAAATTTTGACAACTTCGAAGGAGATACAAGCCAAGGAACGTATTAACACAAAAAACGATGTCTACATTAACCGGAGGAAGAAAGTTTATCAGTATTGGGAAATGTAAAGTAACTAATTATTATTAAATAGCCACAAAGCAAGTTAAAAAATCACGGGTTTAAAGGAGTGTTCTGACAATTCATTTCTCTCCGGTTGCCTAAATAAATGGAACGGTTGTCATGTAATGCTCATAAACTTATTTTGTAATTTGTTCATATTTCGGTTGTAATTTTCACAGCGATGCAGATGGAAGTTCTACTGAATAAATGATGTCAGAGTTAGGGAAACAATTACATTAAAAATAAATTAGGAATCCTAAAATCGTATGCTATAGCGCGTGATATTGGTTTTATTCCTGGTCCAGGTCTCATTCAGCACGATAAATACGGAACTACTTCCATCCGTATACAAATACCGTGACTTCACTAACTCGGAGTTTATTAAACCAGCATAAATTATTTATAAAACTAAATTCATTGTGATTAAGTCTGTAAAAAAATGTTTCAGTTGTCGGGTCCTATCTGCATTTCGACATAACCACAACTTCTACTAATTAATATTGCCGTTCAAAATTCATAGATGCTGATACCCGCGTATGAATAAATTCATTGTATTGGGATCTAAATTTTATCTATTGGAAATATTTAGGGTCTACATATGTCTGATTTAGTGACATCAGTAATAAAAGCAACTAATCATTAACATTAATTTAAACGCGTTACATACCTTTATTTCAGTGTTTCGGCAAATCATTCCTTCCAATATATTGTAACAGTGACTTAAAGTATCTATGTTGGATATAAATATTCTTTAATCCTGTAAAAAATGACGTGCTGGATGCAGGATTCTGGCAATTCGTTTCTTCGCTGCCTAAGTATTATTTCATCAAATAACTTTCATTTTATCTCGAAAATGATGTGATGGATATTTGTCAGATTACTGTGACAACGGTAACGCTGTACAGAGAGTATAAGAAAAATATACATCAAACGAAATTTTAATTAAGAAAAGACAACTAATAATTATTATGTCGATTTCAATAGAATACGTACTTTTCTTTCAGTATTCTGACAATTAATTTATTCGCGTATGCATATCTAAATAGAACAGTTATTAAATAACGCAAATAACCTCGAACACCTCCATTCGTTGTTTGTTGTTGTAATATCCCTTGGTGACGGGAAATATATGCGTGTGAATTCCACGTGTCTTTTGGTATCGGCGAGAGCCAGGTGACTCATACCTGCGCTGAAAGGCCGAACGATTTATGGCATGCTGTAAAGTTAAAAACTTTACGCATTCAATGAAATTCAAAGGACAGTATAAAGACTGTGCCGAAATAAGGATTTCCTGGTACAGTAGAAAGTTGAAACTAGAGAAACGATGCTTCGGAGAAAAAGTCAGGTTGCGGAACACCTCTCTTGGGAACCAGCGAATCAAACTGTGTTACGAACTTTTAGAAACCATAAGTTTTTTTATGTTGCATGAGGAGCGCCAATGGAATGTTGGACAACCCACCAAACGCTGTGACTCGCTGAAATTTCCCGCGTTTGCTAAAACTCGGGAGCCTGCAAGTTTACAACGGAGCGAACAAGCGGGAGGGAAGACATTCTGTTTCTTGCCAGCAAGCAATCCGCACCGGCGCACCACGGGAGATTGCCGGAGAGCTGCGGGGAGCTACCTCGCCAAGTGACCTTGCGCCCAGCTGACCAACAGAGTCTAGGAGACTCTGTTTTATCTGCACGTCATCTGCTACGGTAAAGAACGCCGACGATGTATAGACACTCTTGCGTCATTCAACCCTAGGCAACGCTCTGAGATGAGAATCATGCTTTAAATTGTTCAAAAGAAACTTTTAATATTCAATAAACCAATCAATTTTATATTCAAAGAAAATAATAGGTGTTGTAACCCCTGCTTTCAATAACTTCCTTTCCAATGTACCAGTATATCATTTGATTAGATGAAGATTTGTGTTTTTTAATGGTATTTTAAAATTACAATTGCTTTGATTAAAAGTATTTCAGAATTGGAATGTCGCTTCTCTCGGATAGAGAACACTTCCATTCTTGGCGCCTACCCGGGATTAATTTTGCAAATTAACTTATTAATTAATGCATCTCATTATTTTATTCTAATTTTAATAACGTCAAAACGAGACGTTACAGTTGTGTAGCGGAGTCGAAAAGCGTGACGTCATAGTCCGACGTCAAGATGTAACCTAAAGGCGTGACACAGATACATGACCAAAAATTGCGTTTTATAGGTATAGACTAGTGTAAGCCCGTGGCTGTTTTTTGCGTGTCGTCTAGGGTCTAGAACAATTCCAGTTTCTAGAGTCAAAGATTGTGACAGGTTGGTCTATCAGGCCAAATACGAGCTTGACCTGTGTTTCACCTACAACAAAGTCTCTTGAGCTGGAATAATGACCTATTAAACACGGACAGAAACGATCGCGCTATCGTATAATTGTTTCAAAGATCATGGTTGGCAGACTCGAACTTGCTGAAATACAAACCTGATTTGTATTTGGCCCTAAAAGTTCGCTCTGAAAAATTTGAAGAATTTCTATTTAGTTTAAAGGGAGTGCTTAGAAGGCATTTGTTATCCTTGACTGAAGCTGGCAAAACATTCAAAATGTGATCTTTGGTCATTCGGCCAGAGAACTTGCTGCAAACTACAGCTTTATTTAATAGCTAAGCAACTCCGAACAGATGGATGGCGAGATTACTGGTTTAGGTACCATATCTGAAGTATGATGTCCACTTCAAATAACCAACGTCGAATAGAATGGGAATAGAGTTATCCGTAGCGGCCCAAGCCGGTCTGTGATGGTGCGCTTCGATCTGCTGCCAGTCGGTAACTTCAAAGCCGCGTGTGGTGGCAATGATTGCCAGCTGAGCAGAGGGGTTCTTTATGTCCATTCATAAAGCTCAGCGGGCAATGGATTTTCTCTAGGGTGTCACCTGGTTGACGATACGATAATGATTTGCGGTGACACACCGTATCGGCGGGATTACTATTTAGCAATAGGCGCCGAGTCTGCTACCAGCAGTCGTCCGACGAGATGGTTCCATTTCCTGCTAGCCGTTGGAGACCCACATCCACTGGGATAATGACAAGAGCCACCACACACCACACCGGCGTTAGTCGCCGCGCATCTCTTTCTGCAGGCTCGCCACGCACCCACCACACAGCTCGCAATCCACTGTACCATCCCCACCACGTCGCCCTAGCTGGCATGCTGCGTTCTTTCCCTAAGGGCTACTCGCACCAAGGTCACATTTTTGAACGCAGTCGGGCAGTTACCGTTACTCTGTTCTTGTGAGGGACAGTGCAGTCTGGCACAGCTCACCTGCTGACGTTATGTTTGAGTTGCACTATGCCCTAAAGGCGCGTTCCCACGATCCCGTGTAACGAAGGCGAGACGGGACAGGACCTCATTAGCCGAAGTGTAGGGACGACCGTGGGCCGCAGGTTAGTCCCAGCTTATCTCACCGCCACCTCCGCACCACGTTGCCTAGTGTCGTTTGGCACAGAGCACTTTATAGCAACAGAAGGGGTGCGCACCGCTGCTGCAAACCGATGGCCACAGCGCACCACTACACATGCCTGTGATGTTTACCGACTCAGAGTGGGTAGCTGCGTCTCGTCTCCGCTAGCAGAGGCGGGCCTGTTCCCATGGCGTGTGGTTCAGTATTCGTCCCGTCCCATCCCGTCTCGCCTTAGTTACAAGGGATCGTGGAAACGCGCCTTTACATGGACCAACATCGCGTGAGTTGATATAATTTGGTGGCTGGCGTCCACGTTTGACTTAAGCTGAGTCCTTGATCACTATTTATAACATTACCATTTCCTCTTATCTCTATTGTTTCTTTAATGACACTGTCCCAAAAATTATCTGCTTATCACAGGTGTCTTGCCGATCAGCAATGCTCTTTTACTTCTGACACAGTGTTGAGGTTTAATGTTTAACAGGTTAAGTGCATTCCTATTCGATGAAAACACACTAAAAACAAATTAAAAGGGACTGAGACAAGTCTGCTCTTTCGCGGTTTGCTGCAAAAAGCGGTGCCTCGGGGAAGTGCGCCAGACAAATGAGATACTGCACAGGCTCGCCACACGAACAACGTAACGATTGTCTGGCAGACAAAGTGCGCTCCGCGCTAACAGCCAACCACCTGTTATTCCGTCGCGACAGTCGGCACTTGTTGCTTAACACTTTGCCACTGCGGGCAGGTCGTGATGCAAGAATCACGAGCGTGCGTTCCGACTCCCAACACGATAGCGCCACGTACTGGCTAGATTGCCTCATTAATCAGTAGGGAGACCCTCCCGTTTCTGAGAAAAATAAAAGTACAGTCATGTTTTTGGGATATTAAAAATTAAGTACTGTGTACACAAAAAGAGTACTTTTGTTTCATACTAGCTTTTAGCCGCAACTACATACGAGTGGACTTACAATTTTATTGCTAGAACCGGATATAGAAATCTGTGAGTTACGTAAAAGATATCCCTCAAACTGACTGCGAGAGAAACAAAGCCTGAGTGACCGATATAACTGACACACGCTATCCGTCTGTCTGTCACAGTTCGGTTAACTGTCAAGATTTTATAACGAAATATGTTATTTATCCAGAAAAAGTATCATATGTCCATTCTAACGATTCAAAGTATTTCCTTCTCATATTTAATCAAGATCAGTTTAGCCGTTTAGTCTTCAAAAATTTAACAAACAATTTCACATTTATAATATTAGTGTAGCTATTTGAATACATACTTTCATTACTTTTTGATAAATTCAACAAATATTTCTTAAACATTTCCACAGCATCTTTACGATCTGTATTCAAATTAAAATGAATAATAAGCTGTTTATTGTAAGGAGACCAAATAATTCCCAGTAATATTCAGTAAAAGCGAAGCGAATTTAACTCGCTGTTGGCGACAGAAGCAGGGTGGATGTCGCGTAACACGACGGGCGCACGTGATAAGCTGTCAGCGCTTCTCTCGCGAGTGCAGATGTAGCGACGCAGTCTTTGCTTGGAACTCGTGCAGTGGTATACAATGTAAATGTGCACTACCAACATTTCACTTTTGATATCCCGTCTAGGCCGAAATACATCCAAATTTGACAGTTTATGTATAGCAGTATTGCGTGTAACAGAAGTTGCGTTCAGTGTTTGTAGAACTATCTAGATAGACAGATATGTTCACTTTGATCCCATGTGAGATTAATCTCTGGGATGTGGAACAGTACATACACTTATTAATAATGTTAATATTACTATGTAATTGATAATATTATAACATATTTACAACAAGTTAGCTACAAACCCATTAATATAATCAATATCTCTGTAATCTACAAATACAATCCCGAGTTAATTACTACTTATTATGTGGAACAGTGTATACACTTGTTACCAGCATCTAATAACCAGTTATTTTCTACCAACCAGTTACCATAATAAGTTTCACTGTAATCTACAACTACATATTATATCATGTTAGTTGCTATTTATGTGGAACAGTGCACACACTTATTAACAATATCAATTATATTACCAACAACTCATAAGCAGTCAATTACCTAAAAACCTGTTAGTATGATAATTTTTCACAGCAATTTTTGAGTGCATGCTATCCCATATGAGTGAAATTTTGTAAACAGTGTAATTACTTCATTTGTCAAAAGTTTCAATAGAAAGCAAAACCATTTATCATTTTAGTAATTGTGGACAACTTTGCCACCTTCCCCTTCCATACACCATATATACTATTTTATCAGTCATTCTTAGTTACCAAATACCAAGAAGAAAATTCTTTCACAGAGTAAAATGTGTTCTGAAGCACTAACTCTTTCAGTTTGGTCTTAAAATAGTTGGGTTTTCGTAGATAACATTTAATTTCTGTTGGTAAGACATTGAACAAAGAAGCTCCAGTAAACGTTATCCCTTTCAACAGTGATTTGTAATCCTTGTGAATATTATAATTATTCCTAGTATTATGGCTATGTATGTCAGCATTAAGATTAAAGTGTTCAGGATTTTCCACTATAAATGATAATACTGTGCTGGCATTGTTAGTACACCTAGGTTTTTAAATAGATTTCTGCACGACGTCCGTGGGCTTGCTCTACAAATAGTTCTTACAGCACGCTTTTGCAATTTAAATACCCTCTGTGTTTGTGACGAGTTTCCATAGAATGAGATGCCATCAGTGAACAGGGAGTGAAAATATGCTAAATATACTAACTTTCTGGTTTCTGTAGTCTGTGTTTAAAGAACGACAGTAAACCCGAACGTTTGCTGTAACCTCTGTTTCATTGCGAGAAACCTTTCTAATCCGTATCAGGCTACCACCACTAATGTCATAAGAACTTTATGCAGCCTTTCAATCAAAATATTACATCTTTAACAGACAGTAGTTGTTTTAACAGCTATTGTCCACGCAGTTTGGCAATACTGCGTCATCAACACTGGTGTCAAGACAGAAGACCGTCAACCTGACAAGAAGAAACATCAAGAAGAAGATACTATGGGACAGGTCAGCGATCCACGCCCGATAGACAATCAACCAATATCCACTCGGCCACGCAAACGAACTCTGGCGTTATATGCGGGACTCAAACCCTGCACCACACGCACCAACAGAATTCAATTACATCAAACATTAACAAAAAAGTATCGAGTGAATAGAAAACAATCACAAAACAAACAATTGTGAAGTGAGCCACGTTTGTCATTTCGTTGTGGTAGCGTCCAGGAATGCGCCAATATTTTAATCCAAAGACCATGGAGGAAACTGATTTTGTGTTATGGCTACTTTCGGATATAATTTGGTGCTTCCTACAGTGGGTCAGTCCCCCTCAAGTCCTCGCACTGAAAAGTCGTGAGGGAGCGCGACTTATTGTTTTATTTAATCTTAGAAGAACTTGCAGAAATTTTAGTGATATCAGACGAGGAAAAGGCTAAAAAAAAAAATTTTAAAAATATTTCTCAGAAATGGATTAGGAAGTTTGATTAGAGACACTCATCAACAGGCTTTTTTTTAAAAAAAACAAGATTACAAGAACTGCTGGCTGTAGTCGACGCAAAACACATATTCAGCTTTATTCGACGCAAGCTGCACATTCATGTTCGTTAGTCATGCGAGAAAGAAGATGGCCGTGGAATTTCCTATAGAAGCATTGATGGAAAATTATTTGCAAGTGGTAATATGTTTCCTAACCCATCTCAACTGCTGAATTCGTCTATAGTAACACTGCATGTTTTTCATGTAGACTTGGGGTTAATACCAACTCGTATGCCGTCACGACAAACGGCTTGACGCTCTCTAGTGACGTCATGCCCTCTCTTCACTACCGCTCTCCTTTATGTTTTCAAAAGAACATTCATTGTCTGAAGTGCTTAAAGATTTTAAATCGGTGATATTATTACTGAGTATGAGTGACGATGAAGCATTCAAAAAACTAAAGACAATCAAAGTACAGACAGCAGTAAAATGTCTAATACACGAGCACAGCGTTTGTTTTCTGAAACTCTATCTACCGATTCAAACAAAAGGTTAGTAAATAATCCATTAACATATAATTACCACTCTGTTTTCTTTGTTCATTTGAGGTTAGAAATGTGTATACTGACCCCAACAAGAGGTTTATATTCTGCGCGTGCGTGCGCAAAATGGGGGATATATATATATATGACACTCTCTTATGTATATATTATTAAAATAAGAATAATAAGAAAACTATATTTATTTACTAGTTGAAAGAACACGCCAATGCAACTGTTTAGTTTATTTATTGCTGCGTCGTACGCGTTTCACAAATAAACTAAACCAGCGGTTCCCAACCTTTATTGGCACACGACCCACTTTTAAGTAAAAAAAAAATTTCCCGACCCACCTAATATTAGAGTCTATCTAATATCAGAATGGGAAATGTTGTATGACCTCGATACGCTATCGACTATCCTAGCCTGCGAAAAGGCAAATTTTTGTACAAAGGATATGATATAAAAAAAAAACAAGAATTGATAATACATAAAATAACAAACATATTATAGAACGGGAGGCGGCTGCACAGACCATCACCTCATCAAGTTGACTGCTGAAATTCCACGATTAGAAGTAACGCGATCAGCATATTAAAATGCAACTGGTCTTCCAAGTCGCTTTTTGGTGGAAACCACCTGCAGATCTGATTTTCGTTGTTGATTGGGAACTTTATAATTGTGTTTTACTGCAACCAAATGTTTGAAAATATAGAAGACTGGGAGCAGGAAAACACAATGGTAAACTTACCACTCAACCACTAAAATGGGTTTTATAGGTGTTACCCACCAATATATGACTTGGCACATAAGAGCCATTTTAATTTGGAAATCGAGTTTTAACTAATCCTGGAATTTAAGTCGTCAGCTGGTTGAGGTGATGCTTTGTACAGACGCTTCCCGCTTTTTTTTTTTTTTTTTTTTTTTTTTTTTTTTTTTTTTTTTTACAAAGATAATGAAAAATACGTTTAATTATAACTTTACAATAAGTGAGATTTCTGGCACTGGTAATTACTGATGAGGGCATCGATATCAGTGCTAACACTGGTTAATTTTAACCTTAAGTCACTTTCTACACATAGTTTATTTCTGTATTTTGTTTTTCAAAAACAGTAAGATATATTTTGGTGGCAAAAACCTCGATTTTTCCGCGACCCACCAAAACACACACCGCGACCCACCAGTGGGTCGCGACCCATAGGTTGGGAACCGCTGAACTAAACAGTTGCATTGGCGTGTTCTTTCAACTAGTAATTAATTAAGCAACTGTGGAAACATGGCCTGCAACAACATTGCGTATATTTATTTCATTAACGGCACCGTATTTTTTTTTATTTATTTTACTCCATATTTATTTATTGGTCCTACTTAATTATAAATTCTTGTAATAACCACCAATGTCCATGTTTCACATCTGCCGGGCGTCCAGTAACGGTTTTTTTTCCCGTGAGTGGGAAATTTAAATTCAGCGACGCTGGAAGCGGTGGCCTCGATGGAGCACCTCGATGTCACGTTATAGTTGCCAGCTGGGGGCACTGTCCACTCAACTATGTATATATATATAATTACACCATGCTGTTGTTTGAGTCTCGTTTTAGTAGTTAATTTTCATAAATGCCAAGTATGAATGAAACGTCAAATAAATGAATAACAAAAGTAAGTTGAAAAACAAAAAAACAAAAAACGAAAAATTAGCATCGCCGTTTCTGACAATACGCCATTTTATCGTTTATTTTGTCTTCGTTTAGCATGAGATGTTACTAGTGTTTAAAGATACTTCTATTTTATTTCTTTTCTACAACGTGGAGGAGAATCTTCCTTCACCAGATCACACGTGGTTTTGCTCAAAGTCACCGTCGTCGCTGTCTAAGCAATCTTGAACCAAAGAAAAATAAACCATCTCTTTTGTATTTTCCAGTTGACAGTAATATTCTGAACTGATCTATGCGTCATTCATATCTTCTTCTTCTTTTGATACCATGCCCGATTCCAAGGGTAGTTGGTTGCCATGGAAATAACATGGGGGAGATGGACTGGAGTGTTGTCTCGTTGCATTTCCCAGTGTGTTTCGTGTGTGTTGTTGTAAGTGACTGCGGTAGTGTGGGATTCATATATTCTCAACGCCGAGATAAACTTCGTTATTTTGTGGTATAGCGTTACATCGTACACACTGCAGAGAGATCTGAGATTTAACCCAGGACTTTGGTGCACAATATGGTGATTAGGAATTGTGTATAACAACCTCTCCTACCCAAATCCTGGTGATGAAAATTTGGCTCCACATTAACACGTCGGAACCTACAAAAATTGTCCTATCTGTCTGAAATTTGATACTCACGTTCCTTAAGCAATAATACAGGGCGTTCGCCGGGAAACGCAACCCACTGTTAGCGCTACAAGGAAGAAACTGCTCCCGGCGAGCGAGCGGTCAGCTTCCGGCATTGTTCGACCGTCGGCCGCGGACTATATCATAATAATTACGCTTCATAAACTTCATAAACTTGTATGTGCTAAGCATTTAAATGTGACGTAATTCATTAGCTTACCTTATAAAAGATGCTGGAAGTGTTGACCCTCTTGTGTAATACACATTTCACATCTTCTGAACATATTTCGAGACACACGCTGCCCTAACTGACTTAATGATTTTTTGGGTGACTGTTCTAGTCGAAAAGCGATATCGTCAATTTTCTCCTCTGTGAGAATACGGTTGACCGACAGTCTCTTTTTGTTAAAAAATGAACCCGTTTCTCTTACTTTTATAACCAGACGCAGAATTGTTGATTTAGCTGGCAGTAAAGCGCCAGGAAATTCGCGACGAAATTTACTAAGACACTTTTTAAACGACTTCTTCTTCACATATGTATCGTAGAGAAATATTCTTTGTTGCAAACTGTAACGTACCATAATTTTACTCACACTCAAACACGGTACAGATTAGTAAGAGTATGAAGCCCCAAACCAGCCAAACCGCAAAGAAACGTTTATTCACAACACTGTTGGGGCAGCGGAGGTGTTAAACAGTGCGGTGATTTACGGTGCCGTGTGGCGGGAGTTGCTGGCACCACTGACCGAGCAAGTTGCCGACGGCAACAGACTGGGAGGGTAGAGTTTTCCGGCGAACGCCCTGTATTTGACTGAAAGTGTATAACGTAAGCTTAGAAGGAAATGAAGTAAAATCATTCAATATGTGGGTAAGGGCATACATTTTATTACGCAATAAATGCAAATTAATAACTGTTGATATTTATTCCGAGTGTTTTTGAAGTCTTCATTGTTGGATAAAAACTGTTTTCCACATGCAAACTGCACGTACTTAACATGTAGAAACTCAGTAACATTCACAATTTTTCTGTGATTACATTGCTAGCATATATTGCATGGCAGCCTACCTTCCAGGGTAAAACATGGCGTCTACCGTAATCGATGTTTGATACACAGCATTTAAGTTAATATTTTGCTAACAGAAGTTGTGGTTTGGTTGAAATGCAGCCTCGACCAAGAAACCGAGCGTGGTGGTGTAACGGCTAGCGTTCTGGGCTCGCATTCAAGAGGACGGCGGTTCGAATCCCGTCCGGGCATCCAGACTTGGGTTTTCCATGGTTTCCCAAATCACTGCAGGCAAATGCCGGGATGCTTCTACATCTACATCCATACTCTGCAAATCACAAACATTGTGGGTGGCAGAGGGTGCTAAGCACCAATCTTAAACCCGCGCATTCCAATCCCGAAAAGTGCGAGGAGAGAAGGAATACATAAAAGTATCAGTACGGCATCTTATTTCTTTAATCTTATCCCTCCGGTCATTGCGACCTAAATAGGTTGGCGGAAGAAGTATTTCATTGCACTCGAAATTTAAATTTTTCGCATATTCTCCAATAAATTCGAACGCAAGCTACGTCGTCTGTGTTCCAAACTATCCCAGACCAATCTATGTATCAATTCTGTGATGCTTCCATAAGGGCTGTAACAACAAGTCACGAATCGAGCGGCTCTCCTTCAAAACGCCATGGCCGAATTCCTTCCCATTCCTTGCCCCCCCCCCCCTATCCTTTCCCGTCTCTAAAGACCTCGCTGTTAAGAGACGTTAAGCAGTAAAACAAAACAAAAAAAATTACTAAGAATTAAGAGTTAGAAATACGCAGAATAAATATAAACATGTACTAACGTGTATTTCTTGCGGAATAACAAGTATGCATTACAGTACCCACTTTTCGAGTAATTTTACTTTATTTCCACATATTCGAAGCTTGTGATATACACTTTTATTCAAATATTATCACCTAAGGAATGTGTGTTTCGAATTAAAGAACGATAGGACAATTTTTTTAGGTTCCGAACCGAAAATTTTTTCCATCACCAAGAGTTGAACCAGGTAACCATTATGGTGAGGCATTCAACAGAGACAACGGCGTGGGTTCATTCATATCAGAATTACTGGCATATTATTTGCTACCAGCAATTGTTCATAGCATAGTCCAATTGGTTTTTATTTCACTCAGGATTATCTAACCTCTTTATCCGAAGTCATCACGTATTCAAGAAAGTCGCAAATACAGTGAGAAATACAATAGGATTACGGCTTTCGGAAATTATTAAAAGTTAACTATGGGTATCATTTTCGATTGTAACCAACTTAAAATCTGAATAAAACACGCACTGTTGGTGACCGGTAAAGTCCTGACCTCGCATTCGCGAAGAAGCGAGCTGGAAACCGAACCTCGTGGCTGAAAGTTAAAGCTGTGGTCTCTCAGCTGGAAAGACGCAGGTTCGAATCCCCGTCTGGTCATTCAGATTTGGGTTTTCCATGGTTTCCCCAAATCACCCCAGGTGAATGGCGGGATGATTCCTTCAAAAGGCTATGGCCGAATTCCTTCCCGTTCCCTGTTCCCAGTCCCAATCCGCCTCTAATGACCTTACCCGTCGACGAGGCGTAAAGCCAGCCGTAAGTAAAAAAAAAAGAAAGGAAGAAAAACCGACTTCGAATTCCTGTACAGCCATCAATTTTTTGATTTTCCATGACCGAGCGTAGTGGGTGAATGGTTAACGTTCTGGCCTCACATTCGGGAAGACGTGGGTTCGAATCCCCGTCCGGGCAGCCAGATTTGGGTTTTCCATCGTTTCTCCAAATCACTCTAGGCGAATGCCGGGATGCTTCCTTCAAAAAGGCCATGGCCGAATTCCTATCCCAGTACTCTCTCGCCTCTAATGACCTCGACTTCAACGTCGTAAAACCATAAGCAAAAAAAAAAAAAAAAAATTATCCCTGGGAGAAGAAACTTATTATCAAATGGATACTCAATCGCGGACTCATCTGAACTTCCCAGCTTTTCGACGTAACATCAAACGGTTCAAAACCGCATCAATATCCGACCATAAGTTTTTGTGTTGGTCAATTTCAAAGGAACAAACCGACAGATACGTTGACATTCATTTCTCAGCTATCAAATTCCTCATTAAGGTAAAACGTACCTCATTTTCGTCCTGGGCTGCACGATGTGCGACATCCTATGAAAATCCAGTTGTTCTTGCGTGGACCGCACTCAACGGAACAGAATTTCTTTCTCGCAGTCGAAGTGGTTCTATACAACTAGATAAATAACTTCAATGCCTATAGCTTCTCCGAGGGTTAAACAGTGCGATTTCGCACTACCACTTGCCATTCTGCAGGACCGGGGTTAAACTCGGTTCGGCCATCCTGTCTGAGATTTTCCGTGGTTTCCCTCAGACACTCTAGGCGAATGCTGGGATGGTTCCCTACAAGGCCACAGCCGATCTTCCATCCCCCCTCTCTTCCCGTAGTATAGTTTGGCTGAAAAGAGTCTCGGTGACTCTCCAGCAGCCCGCCTCCCAGCCTTCAGCTAGGAGGAATGAAATCGTAAATAAATAAAAAAAACTATAGCTTCTGCTCGTTTTAAAGACAATGTTGCAGCAGTATCACAAAGGTTTTTAATCATCTAACGACTGTTTTTATTTTATGTAGTAACTGACATAACGTGTAACTGAGATGAGTTTTGTACCCACGATTGCGAACCTACCGGTGGATTGTTGAATGTTGATAGTGAAGACCCCGAATGTGATTAATCATGTTAAGAACTTCGGTATCATGATGGGTATTGTTGTTATTAGGGCGCGTCAAAAGCGATGTCATTACCACCCCCTCTCCCCTCCCCCCACCGAGCGTGGTGGGTGAGGGAGCGCAATCGGGAGGACACCGGTTCGAATCCCCATACGGGCATCCAGATTTGGGTTTTCCATGGTCTCCCCAAATCACTCCAGACGAATGCCGGGATGCTTCCTTCAAAAAGGCCATGGCCGAATTCCTTCCAGTTCCTTTTCCCCGGTCCCATCCAGTCTCTAAAAAAAAGTTACCACCCAGGTGGTTGCATTGGGACAATTTGAATATTTTCTTTTCCGCATCGTAACATGTACTGCCTGAGATTTATGAAGTTATCAACTCCACAGATAAGTTCTTTAGTTAGGGCTAGGTCTCATAAAATACGATCAACTGTCCGCCTGTCCCTTTTTTTTTTTTTTATTTCGTGTGATACGTTAATATTGTAAATCACCAAACCCGTACGAAAATTCAATATTCCTCTCCCAAAGAATATGGGGAAAAATGAAAAGTTATGTGTGATATATAAAGTAGAAATGAGAATTTATAGACTGATATATGAACGTTATTTACTATAACACTTTGTATACAACTTTGCTCAGACAGCAATCATGTTGAATTTCTCATTTGTTATTTTCGGCAATTGATGCAATAATATTGATTTACAGGGTCATCATAAAAGATTGGCGAGGGTTCAGAAATTCAGACGAAGACAAATGGGAAAGTTTGAGTGGTAATATTGGTAGCAATGGCGTATCCAGAATGAGAACTGGGGGGGGGGGGGGGGAGAACAACTCATACTGGTTTCGAGGAAGTGGGGTGGGGGACTGAAACATGAAGATTTCATACAAAATGAAACTCAAAACTATTGAGGAAACTATTTTTACTATTGATTAACAAAGTAGACCTAATTCAACCACCTACTATGTAGTTAATTAAGATCGTACTCAATTACAGTTTTTTATGCAAACATTAATCGTCTCGGATTCTCAGAAACTTTTCAATAACTTTGTTTGTCAATATGTCATGGTGTTCATTCACGAAATTTCGATGTACGCTCATCAGGCATAATCCAGTCAATCTTTCCTCTCCCATAGTGCTCCTGAGCCAGTTGTTCACTCGCCGAAGCGTACTGAAAGCAACTTGATTTTTCTTCTGGGGGGGGGCAGCAGCCATCCCCCCCATTGCCCCTCGCTGGATACGCCCATGATTCGTAGCGCTATAGCCTCCAACCCATAAGTGTGAGTAGCAGCAGTTAAGGTTTACTAGTGTTGCTGAGGTGTGTGTAATATGTTGCTGTGTACGCCGACAGAGAAAAAGCAAAGTGTGTTTTGTTGCTGGCCGAATCGAAGTTCATTATATCAGTTCGACGTGAATACAGAAAATATCCACCACATGAGAATAATACACGAAGTTGGCACAATCAGTTAAAAGAAATTGGATCAGTTATCAAGCAACAATCAACTGTCAGATCACGATCATTAGACGAAACGGTCGAATCAATTAGACAATCTGCAATCAAAAGTCCCAACAAGTCTATCGCTCGAAAAAGCCGCGAGTTAAGAATACCGAAAACAACAATTCACAAAGTCTTACACCAAAGATTGAAATTAGACGTATATAAAATCAAACTACCGCAATAACTCGAACCTAATGATGTAGAAAAACGTTTTAGTTTCGCTGCAGGAAAGTTAATTAAAATCAATATTTTTTAGATGATATAATTTTTAGTTACGAAGCTACATTCGGTATGAACGAATGTGTTAATACAGTCAAAGTACCATTATGGGGATCCGAAAATTTACATATAATTTTTGATAAATGACGAATCTCGCCTCTAGTTGGTGTGGTGTTAACAGAATCGTGCAGTAGGGCCTCTAATCTGTGATTAAAAGGACTAATAATGGACTTGTGCATCTCGGTACGTTAAACAATTATTACTTTCCTCAGCTGGATGAAATATAAAACGTTCAACGAATTTATTCCCCCGCATTTTAATACCTTCGTCATTCAAGCTTTGAATTAAAAATTTCCTCGCAGATGGATCGGCCGGCGAGAACCTATACCCTGGTGCCCAAGGAGAAGATATTTCTTGTAGGGGTATATCAAAAACATTGTTTATTAACAAAAAAATCTTTACATAAAACACTCACAGTAACCGGTGACTACCGTAACAGAAAATATGTTATTTAACATTTAGGCATAAACAGAGTGTCGATTGCACATTTGTCGACTAATGGAGCACATACTGAAGTTTATTAAATGTTAAAAAAAACTGATAAAAATTCTCCTAGTGTGTACTTACGGATGAGACCTTCTGCCATACACGACGTTTCGACATCTTCGTCCGCTGTCATCATCAGGTGAACTAAAAGTCAAAGTGGCTACTGCGACCACACGTCACCGACTCACATTAAAAAAACTGTTTGAGGCAATAAATACCATAAATAAGCAACATCAGCTGTAAATATTTCTGTTTTAATTTAATCCGTGTTGAAAACCTCACAATTCTTTTGTGTTGATCCAGTATTGAGTGACTACTTGAGTAGGTTACATATAGAATTGCAATGATACGTCGCCGGTCAAACCAATAATATGGGTTAAAAAAAAAAATCCTGCAAATAACTGTATGGGTGAAAGGGACTGTATTGTTAGGAGTATACACTACATGTGGCGCACTTCCCAATATGTGCACCCGGGTTGTTGAAGATAGCAGAGGGCGCTCAAGGACGAATCAAAGTGTGACTGTGTGGGTGACTGAAATGGACAGTTTCCGCCATCTATTGGGCTCAAATAAGACGGCAATTTTGTTACATGCTTTGCCACCACCAACGGCGGATCGGCTGGTGCAATCTCATTGGCTGTGCGGTTTCTGCTGCGAAAATAACCTTGGCACGTGGGTGCAAGGGTGAAATAAAGGGAGACATTCTGCTGCTCGTGGAGGAGAAAGAAGCCATGTCTTGTTACCCGGAGTGAATCAGTTTTATTTGTGAGCAGTGGATGTTTAAGGTGACCGCCCTAAGTGCAACAATGGTGTAGCCATCGCTTCAACCTGTGCCTTCAATAATACAACAGCGATACGGTAATGCGAAATATAATTGCAGCAGCATTTGTGTCCACATGTCACCTTGGAATAATACCTGAAGCGCCCTGTAAGAGTTTTTTTGTTTCTCCGCATTATAAACCTTTAAACCAATTTAATTTTGGACAATAAGGACAGCGACCCAATATTTTTGTTTAGTCGGAACCTGAGTTTAATATTAGCCATGCCGGAAGCAATGTACTGTTTACTAAAATTAGATTTTGTTTCCATAATGTTTTTTTAATGAATATAAATTGTTTGTCAAATTATTACCAGTTGTAATTTTATCCCATAATAAAGACAAAAATCAATATTTGAGTAATTTAGCAATTTTAATCAACAGCAAAAATTTAATGTAATAATCCAGTAACAGAGGTAACGTTACAGAGACCAAACTTGACGAAGCCAAACTCTGATTTAGCTCGAACACGTCTTTTGCTACTCTCTGGTTCCACTCCTTTTCGTGCACGTTATTACGAGGGTGAGTCAAATGAAAACCTTAAATTTGTAATAAAAAATCGACATTTCGCGCCGTTGTCCTTTAAGTTGGTAAGCGTGCTACAAGCAGCGTGCAGAATGGCCTGTAGGTGGCAGCATAGTGCAGATGCACAAATACCGTCGCAATATCAGTATAAAAATGGCTGCCCCACTTGAGACTTGCACCAGGGAAGAACAGCGTTCTGTTATTCGGTTTTTGAGTAGTGAAGGTGTGAAACCTATTGAAATTCATCGAAGAATGAAGGTTCATTACGGTGATGCATGTTTGTCACAGCAGCAAGTCTACGAATGGAGTAGGCAGGTCGCAAATGGTGTGACTTCAGTGGAAGATGCTCCTCGTCCAGGTCAGGGACAACGAGTTGTGACTCCACAGAACATTGCAGCAGTTGAAGCCATAGTGATGGAAAACCGCCGAGTGACACTGAATGACATTGCAGCATGTTTAAAGATTAGTCATGGTTCAGCACACCACATTGTGCATGATGTGCTCCAGTTTCACAAAGTGTCTGCAAGATGGGTGCCACGGCAGCTGACTCCTGAAATGAGAGAACGACGTGTCGATGCTTGTGAAGAACTTCTTCAACGTTTTGAACGAGAAGGTGATGGCTTCCTTGCAAGAATCGTTACTGGGGACGAAACCTGGGTTCATTTCCACCAACCGGAAACGAAGAGAGCTAGCAAGGAATGGCGCCATTCCTCATCACCAAAACCAAAGAAGTTTAGAACAGAACCATTAGCAGGGAAGGTTATGCTGACTCTCTTCTGGGATGAAAGGGGCGTCATTTTGGAGCATTACGTGCCTAGAGGGACCACTGTCACCAGTGCATCATACACAGTTCTCCTAAAAAATCATCTTCGGCCTGCAATCAAATCAAAGCTACGTGGATTGCTGTCATCAGTGTCCTTTTCAAACATGACAATGCAAGACCCCACACTGCCCATACAACAGTTGCAACAATCAGAGACCTGCATTTTGAGTGTCTTCCTCATCCACCATACTCACCAGACCTTTCCCCAAGTGATTTCCAATATGTTTGGACCACTCAAAGAAGCAATGGGAGGAAAGAAGTTCCGTTCTAATGAAGAGGTACGCCACGCGGTGCATGAGTGGTTGCGCGGACTACCAGAAGAATTTTATTCTAAAGGAATTTATGCACTTTGTAAGCGCTGGAGGACTTGCATTGAGCGTGGGGGAGATTATGTTGAAAAGTGATACAGCTTTGAACCACTTCTGCACAATAAATAATATTTAAAAAAATGTTTAAGTTTTTTATTTGACTCACCCTCGTACTTGCATTTCAAGGTAAAGGTTAAGTTTTAATGAAGCACTTAGCACCATTATACAAAGTCCCTTTTCGTGGAACTATCAAAACAAAAATTGATGAAAAATATGAAAAAATTTCGAAAGTTGTGAAGGAGGAGTTGAAAAGTGTGATGCATTTTTTATTGTTACATATAGAATAACACCGACTATTTGGAGATTACGGTACATTTTTTTGCTAGATAATTAAATTAAAATCAATGATAATTGGTATACTAGTTCAAATTTGCAATTAATAATTTACTCAAAGTAGCGTCATCGGTACCTTCTGAACGCGTTTTCTCACAGGCAGGAACCACTGTCACTCAAACTAAGAATGGACTTCATGGGGAAAGATTAAGGAAACTAGGTTTTCAGGATCTGTTGATGCTTAATATTTGTAGACCTACTTTTTTTTTCAATAAACTACCTCAAATTTATTACTTGATTTTGATTTACATACTTATTTCTAAAATAATATCCCAAAAATATTGAAAAATATCGATCTTATGCTGCCGATATTATCAATATACCTTGCATCGCTAGTTACATAGCGTTGTCCAATAGTGAATATAGCATTTGAAGAATTAAATGAGCTCGGCCACTTCTAGCCCCTAAACTACTCGCTACCATGGAGACTTTCGTGCGCTGTCGTTTGCGTCCTTGTTATCTTATTAAACACGGTGGGTTTTCTATAAGCTAAGAAACGTTGATACCGGTAATAATATACAGGATCTAGATTTTTTGGAAGGCAAACGAAACATCATTCCCATTTCCACCCATCTTGCCCCCATTTTCAGACAGCTGCCATGAGCACGCACAAAACATAAAAAAGCAGGAAGAAAACGTAAGGTATAAAAATGTTTACTCCGGTTTATGGGTTACAAATTTGATAAATAGGTAAAAGAAACACAATAACGTAATGATCCAGAATACAGTTGAACACGCGCACAACTTAAAATTCAAACAAAACACGGTTTCTCTTTTAACATCCTTAACCTCACGTCTGAAGTAACTTCAAGTCTGATGACCTATGCAAACATCTAAATATGGCTGATAGCATAACAGTAGTTATCGAAAAATGACAGCGACTGAGATACTTCAACGAATTGTACAGTACAATTTTGATTTGTTATATATTTGTAACTAACTGACGTATTTAATTTAATATGAAATGCGACGAAAAGCAGACTTAATGAAAATAATTCCGGCAGTCATTTGTTTGCAACTAGCAACATCTCGGATCACGGTTATTCCGAAAACAAAGGCCGGGTACGTGACGTCACAGAATGACAGCCAGTAGGTATCGGGGTGACCAAGGCGGGCGGAGTTTACGAAATTATATGTAGTGGAACCCGGGGCAGGACGGGGTATGAAATTAAAAAAAAAAATGTTTTAAAAATACAAAATTGTTAATAACAGAGCTGCAAATTTTCTTATGAAGACATTATAATGTATTAATTACAAAAAAAAACTATAGTATTGTGAAAAAATGAAAGAACAATATACTTTTTATTTTAAACGAAAAATCCGTCTTTTAGCAACTGGTTTTTTTATTATCTCTCAGACTCGTTTCGCCTCCTCTGACTGGGGCATCGTCAGTGAGAATTTTTGGTTATGACAATTACATGTTGATCAGGAACAGCTCTCCTTGCATGTTTTGTATAGCCCGATTTGGTGTTGGTTTTCTCTCACTCCTATTCCACTTTTGAGGTCACTATTGTAATGTGTTTCTTGTTTTTTGCACTTTTTCTTATATTGAATATCACAAATCACATTCCTCACTATTTACATTTGTGTATAGTGGTGCCACTGTACACAAATGTAAATAGTAAGGAATGTGATTTGTGATATTCAATATAAGAAAAAAAGTGCACAAATGTAAATAGTGAGGAATGTGATTTGTGATATTAAATATAAGAAAAAAGTGCAAAAAGCAAGAAACACATTACAATAGTGACCTCAAAAGTGGAATAGGAGTGATGAGAAAACCAACACCAAATCGGGCTACACAAAACATGCAAGGAGAGCTGTTCCTGATCAACATGTAATTGTCATAACCAAAAATTTTCATGGACGATGCCCCATTCAGAGGAGGCGAAACGCGTCTGAGAGATAATAAAAAAACCAGTTGCTAAAAGACGGATTTTTCATTTAAAATTTATTGTTAAGCAACTGCGGAAAGATGGCCAATAAACCGTGTAATATATTTTTTATTGAAAAATCTAACCTAATGTCATTTGCCCCGTTTTTCCACCTTCTAGCTTCTCTGGTTCACGGGGACGTTGTCACGGAAACTGCTAGTAGCAGAACACAACTATATCTTTAAAACCTGTAAGGAGTAATATAATGAAGTTGAGTGGATGTTATGTAAGTAAGCTTTTTCGCTTCATCGAACGGTATGTGAAGGATTTGCCAATAACCCGTGTTGCGCTGTGTCGCTGAGCGTCAAAGAGCTCTTTGATCTTGAAAGCGTATGACTAGAGAATTCTGCATGCTCAAAGGTGATTGTAGAGCCGAAACGCGTTTGATCTTCAAATACAAGACAAGTTTATTTCTATACGTTCCGAGATTGTTAGCGTCTTTCACATTTGAGAAGACAATATAAATTTTAATGTAGCGCAAATAGAAAAATCGAGAAAAATGTAGAAGTAAGACTCATTTTTCTCACGCTCAGGCCTCGCACTCGGAAGGACGCCGGATCGAATCCCCGTCCGGGCATCGAGATTTGAGTTTTTCATATTTTCCCCAAATCACTCGAAGCGAATGCCGGGATGCTTTCTTCAAAAGGCCATGGCCGAATTACTTCCCATTCTTTGCCCCCAGTGGTTTCCAGCCCCTAATGACCTCGACGTCAACGGGGCCACAAGCAAAACAAAAAGGAACCTCATTTTTCTCCTTTGCAAAGAAAGAAACCAATTATCATATCATTACATTTGAATGACAGCTAATGCTTTGTAAATTATCTGGAATTATTTGTCTGTAAGTTTTATAACTACAAGAAATGAATGAAGAACAATAACAAGTGCTCTTCTGTATTACTGTGGCGTACAAACTGCATAGTTAGAATTTCATAGTTGTCGACATACGAGTATTGAAAGTATGTCGATAAAAGTTTTCTGATGTGGCATCTATCCCGCATTACCCTGATAGACAACTAATACTCATTTTGATTACAATTATAAACATTATCCTACGGCAGATATGAATAAACAAACGGTTAATGAGCGATTACATTATGTGAAATATCATTTTTTTTATTTTGCTGTCGTCAGTCTTTCGACTGGTTTAATGCAATCCTCCATCCCTTCCTATCCTGTGCTAACCTCTTCATTTCTACATACCCCTTACAGCCCACATCCTCAATTATCTGCTTCATATGTTCTAATCTCTGTCTTGCTCTACAGTTCTTACCTTCGTCTGTTCCCTCCACTAACAAATTAACCAATCGGCTGTATGATAACGCGGAATCATAATTCCGAATCACCAAGTAGTTTCTCCGAATTATAGCAATACAACACGTTTTTCTTAGTTTTTATATTGCGCTGATAGAAAAAGGGCAACGATTTTTTTTTTTAGAAATGTGCTTTTGGTGTCCAATATTTAGTCACTCTTACTAAGATAGTGAGGAGTGCACTTTATGGAAGCTTTGACCAATAAGAAGAAAAATTAAAGGATTGAAGGTATGGTTCTTTATTGAAAATAAGAAACAGTACATGGAAGGAAAGATATAATAATGACTTCAGCTGCCTCTTGATTTCAGGATTAAGAGAGTGTGAAAATTTTCTTTACGTAGGTAAGGAAGTTAGGGATTGCCATAAATTACCTGGGTTAATGACGAACAATTTACCTGAAACACTGTAACTGAAATTCGTAAAGGGCAAAGTTGGCTGGCGAGGATATTGGACTAAAAGAATTTATGATAAAAAAAAACAAGCTATGGGAAAATAGGGGTGTAGGGAAATTTCCAAATACAATTGAATAAATTATTGTTACTGTTGAGCAGAAAGGTTTTAGTTGTCTGACATGTAATTGCCTTGCGGTGACTGATCCTTTGCGTTGTTAGCAATGATTCTTGCTGTGCTCATAATGTAAAGGAAAGTTTATTTTCCCTGACACCATTTCTGACCTCACATGGAATGGTAAAGGATTAATTTAGAAGTTTCTTGGCGGTTATGTAAGTTATTGTGTATTTGCCTATTTGCTGCGAACCAAATGTACGTGCGTACCCAAAACCCATACGTACAATATTACAAGTGAACCAAATTTCTTATCCTAGACAGACATCATTAAAGAGCTGCAACCCAGGGCTTGGAATCTAGCAGCAAATACAGGTATGCATGGTTTGCAAACGTAATAACACGAAGCGAGAAAAAAAAACCAACCTTCCGAGGATTCACCAATTAGGGACCGTGCACAAACTACGTGGCTCGGTCCAGGGGGGTGGGGAGGGTTGGCTGGAAGGCTCCGCTGGGTTATGTGGGGGGAGGGGGGGTTCCAAGACAGACCACGTAGTTTTCCTTTCATAACATTTTTCACAGTTAAAATGAGGAAAAGAACTCACAACAACATGTGAATATTTATTTCCCTCAGTTAATTATCTCCGTATGTAATTTACAATAGTCTGACAGGAGAAAACAGTACAAAATATCTTGTGGAATCAAAAGGGAAAAAAGCTACGTGGGGGGGGGGGGGGGGGTATAGGCAAAAGCCACCTAGGGCTACGTGGAAGAAAGGGGGGGGGGTTCACAGGAGGCCAAAATGGAGTTACGTGGTTTATGCACGCTCCCTTAACACCTTCTAAATTCCACTCTTTTCGTATAGGGTTTGGTCAGTTAGTTTATGAAAAATGTCTGTTTACGGGGTAAGTAAATGAAAATGAGCCAATTTCTTTGAAATTTCAACCAGGAATTCCAAGTAAATATACTTCAATTAGCTTGATTTCATGCATAAGACAGTGGGGAAATTTTCGTTTGTTGGTAAGGGTGTCAGGGACTGAAACAAATTACTAATTAAAATTTGTAAATCCGAAAAGTGAATGAGGATGGAATTTAACACGGGAACTATTAAATAAAATTTAAAAAATAATATAAAATGAGGTAATTAATGACTAGGGGAATTGCCACCGGGGCGTCAGCTGCATCGCAATTAAATTAATAATAATAATTTGAAGTAGATAAAGAATAAAAGGAAGAGATAAAAAATCATTGACTTAGCATGGTAAAATTATTTAATAGCAATGTTACACTCAAAGGCCGAAAAGGCTCATTCTGCGACGAAAACGATCACAACGTGTTCTACTTTCTTTAAAATGAACACAATGAGTTGTGACTAGCTCAGAAAGGCCAAAAAGAATATTAGCGTTTTTTTTTTTTTTTTTTTTTTTTTTTTTTTTTTTTTTTTTTTTAAAAAAAAAAACGCCTTGTAACGCGCGGGGTATGAAGTGCCAGCCATATGTATTAAATACAGCCTGGACCGTTCCGTCGTGAACACACGTGGCCGTTTTCTACAAAGCAGAACGCATTGTGGTTGTTTTCTTCGCTCAATGAGCGTTTTCGGTCTTCGAGCGTAACAGATACAATACGACGTCTGCAGACAATTACCGAGCGTGGTGGTGTAACGGTTAGCGTTCTGGCCTCGCATTCGGAGGAACGGCGGTTCGAATCCCCGTCCGGGCATCCAGATTTGGGTTTTCCATGTGTTTCCCAAATCACTCCTGACGAATGCCGGGATGTTTCATTTAAAATAGGCCATGGCCAAATTCCTTCCAGTTCATTGTCCCCCATTCTTTCCCGCCTCTAAAGACCTAGACGTAGACGAGGCGTAAGACCATAAGCAAAACATAATAAATAGAAGTTAGGAATTTTAACATTGGTGCCCCAGTACATATTTACTTATTAATTTTCTTCCTAACAAAACTAATAGCAAAATACGCAGTTATGGCACTAGAAGTAAAAATGATCTTCTCAAGGATTACAAGTCGTTGTCATTTGTTCAAAAAAGAGGATAAATATCTTCAATAAGCTCCCAACACATCTAAAATAAGATAGACTAAGCTCACAATCTTCAAGAGTCAAAAAGAGAGACTGTAGGAAAAAGCGTTAGTGTTTGACATATTTCGACTATGGCTACATCAATGTGATCCAGACAATTTCTCGTTCCTTCGACTTTTGAGTAACTAACATTTGGTACGAATTATGCGATAAATCAACGCCGGAGGGCAATGCCAACAAAAATAACTTAATTTACCGGTAATGTCGCGTGTTTTATTTGCATTCTGAACATTCGGCTGACATGTTGTAGGATCAGCAATGCAAATAAACACGTGGCATTACAGGTAAATCAAGTTATTGTTAACAAAGTCTAAGAAACCAATAAATATCTTTTGAGAATTGTGCATAAACGATCTGCATGTGTAGTGACAAAATTGAATGCTTCCTTTCAAAAAAGGGCATGACCAAATTCCTTCCCGTTCCTTGCCCTATCCATCCTTTCCCGGCTCTAATGACCTCAACGTCGACAAAAATAAATACGCAAAAAAAGAAATAATATAGAAATTGAAATGCGTTAGCAACCACCACTATTTAATTGTTTTTTTTACTATTTTTCATTTCTCCCAAATACCCTTTCTCATCCAACGTAACCCAAGGAGATAAGGAATGGGAAACAGTTCAGTCATGGCCTTTTAAATAAACCATCTCGACATTCGCCAGGAATGATTTCAGGAAACCGTGGGAAACCCAATTCAGTATGGCCAACGGGGACTCGAACCTACGTCCTCCCTGATGCCAGACCAGAGTGATATTGCTTACCCACGTGGCTCGGTCATTCGAATGTTTTTTTTTTATTTTTTTTTCCCACGGAAAACCTCAGCCAGGATGGCCGAACGAGGTTTAACCCTCGTCCTCCCGTATGATAGGTAGGAGGCCGATAGTGGCCTCCTCCCATCTCGGTGAGCATTAGACTTCATTATATTGTGTAGTGGTAAACATTTCCACTGAGAGAAGTGTAGCGTCAGGCAATTAGCAAAATTAAAGGGATAGGTTCTATTAAGGAACAAATAAATGCGAGGACTCCCTACTTTTTTTATTTCCCACCTTACCTCAGGTCGCATCAAAAGATAACAAAAGCCATCCCTGACATGCCATAAGGTGTCATTATGTGCAGTTTTGCTGAAATGAGTCTTTTAGTATTTAGAGATGTCCTCTTAGAGCATTCGGGAGGACGGCGGTTCGAATCCCCGTCCGGGCATCCAGATTTGGGTTTTCCATGGTTTCCCAAATCACTCCAGGCAAATGCCGGGATGCTTCCTTAAAAAGGCCATGGCCGAATTCCTTCCCATTCCTTGCCTCCATCCTTTCCCGTCTCTAAAGACCTCGCTGTTGAGAGACGTAAAGCAGTTAAAAAAAGGTCCTTATAGACAAAAAATAAAATAAAAATAAAGCAAAAAAATAAAAAAAACTTAGCTATTTAGGCATCATATTGCAATCACTCTTTCTTAAAAACTAAATTTCAGGTTTAGACGCTGCGTTTCTACAATTATTTTATTTTGTACTAGAGATGTGATAGAGATAGATGTTCCTGGTGCATTTAATATCGTTGCTTGGAAGAAGGTGTACCAAAGAAATTGTAACGCACTGATCTGCCGATTAATGTGTGCACTGAACTTGAAAACAGTCAAGTAGTGTTTGCCTCCCTTAAGTTTCCTTACGGTTCATTTTTCTGACCCTAATTAGTATTAGAAATGAAGTTTTTATCCTGTTTTATCTTTAAAACCAAATATTAACTAATAACATTCATCTCAGTTCCTTTAATAATATATCCATACAGCTCTGAATCTTATTTTCGGCTCATTATGAAACTAGACACCCTAAAACTGACACGTGTTAACCTGTTATGAATTTATCTATAACTATAAAACGGAAATCGCGTATATTGATATCAGAAAAACTCAAAAACTACTTCGCAGATTTCGATGGGGTTTCGCCGTTTTAAAAATTAGAATCTCAATTGAATGGTTTGGTATGTCTTAACATAACATGGGAGCAGCAAGTGAAAATCTGAACAAAAAAAAAAAAAAAAAAGCCATTTTATCGCATGGAACGTTTGCTTTCTTAAATTTTGGTTTTTTAATCTTTAAGCATATTGAATGCGACAGGAAACTTCGTAAAGTGAAAAATTTATAAATGAATTTTAATAATATAATGAAAAAAACTTTCGGTATCATCTTTGCTTTTTGAAGCTACAATTATATTCGGTGTTAACAGCAAGTAATGCGTATTTGATGGGTTTGAACATAAATTCAACTGTTTAAATGCTTTAGTGTAGAACCTTCCGAGAAATTTGTTGCTTCTTGAAACTAAGGTCACAGGCTGCACAGCTACAATCTCTGATGTTTCGAAGTGAAATTATATTCACTGTTAATAGTAAGTAATGCATATCTGATGGGTTTGAACATGAAAGTGAACTGTTTAAAACCTTTAGTGTTGATATTCCCGGTATTTTTATAATTTATTGTTAAACGATTCCGTCTTCTATTGTTTCTATTGATGCACGAATGGTTGTGATTATTTTGATGAAACTTGGTACACATGTTCCTGATAGGATGGCTAAAAATAATATGCGAACAGAGCAACCCTAACTCCATCTATTTTCTTCAACACCGGGGGTTAGTCCTTCAAATACGTGCAGAATATGGAGCGATCGACATGAAATTTGATTCACAAGTCCAGAAAACTGACCTCTGTTATAAACTTCAATATTTACTGTGTGGGCAAATCAACCTAGATCACACGCGGCAAAGTGGTGAACTCTGCGAGTATTACTACAAAGTATGTTACATTTCGAGATCAGAGTTAACCTTATTCCCAAACGGTGTGCCAAGTTTTGGATTCACTCTATATGTTATTTCCACAAGTCCGCTAGTAAAACGAGTTGTGTGGAAACTTATAGCACTATTATCTATACAATACTGCACGGCACGCAATGTTGGATATATACAAAAACGTTAAACGTATATTCGTATAAAGCTTTCTGATAATCCTATCATTTTATTTCTTCCCTGAATTTCTAGTAAATTCAACAGAAGTGAACAGTGAACTGAATATATGATGGAAAGAAAATGTATTCAGAATTTATTATTGTTTTAAAAACAAGATTTTTCGTTATTAATTTTTTGTCTCGCATCGAAGACGTTAGCTTGAACTTAGCCAAGTTAATTGTTAATCTCATTTCATTGCGGTGGTGCTTATGCTCCGGTGACAACTTTCCAATTCATTTTTTTAGCTCTTTATTATTATTTATTAACAGCTTACATAATATGAGTTAAAATTCTCTCGCCCAATTAATTTTGTCATTTGCAAATTTTATTTCAAATTGTTTCAACGTTTTTGTTAAATTAGTCATCACTTTCCTTGGTAATTTATTCCAACCCCTGACTCCACTACCAACAAAAGAAAACTTTTCTTCTCCCTTATGCACGAAAACCAATGCCAACTTATGCTCATGGTCACCTTTTCCCCTCCACGCGTTACTCCTAATTATTACTTGTACATCTAGTGTGATCCTCGTAGATTCGTAAAAGTTTTTTTTTTTTTTTTTTTTTTTTTTTTTTTTTTTTTTTTTTTTTTAAAGAATTTGTGTAAGAACCTTTGGAATTGGTAGCAGAACTTAGCTCCAAAATGTTTTAAAACTATACTAAATCGAAAACGTAGATTTACCGAGGCCTTTACGAATGGAAGGTCAAAGGTCTCCCAAAAAATCAATAGTGTAGACAATACTCTCGAGTTTTTACTGTGATTGATCAATATCTTTGTCAAGCTGGTTTCTTTCTCTATTTAGAAGACAGTGAATTTCCAAATCAGATTCACAGTAGCCTATTCAGGATTTTTTTTGCTACTTTTAAAACTTCTACTTTAGACAGTTATAGATAACATTCTCTATTTCTTACATATCTTCCGACTTCAATAAATGGGTTCTTACTTTTGTTCTTTGTTGGAAGACAGATCACTAAACCGATCTGAAAAATTTCTGCAATATTTCCACAATTAATTCCATTCAAGAAGCAACATTCAATTACAAACACAAACCACCCAAAAAAATTAGTCGCACGTGAAGTTCCCAAAGCATAATATTACGACAACGTCTGTTTTTAAGAGCTTTATTATTAATCAGTGACTCGGTATTAAAGCCGGGAGAGTAATGCGGGCAATGGAAAGGAATGTGACGACTTCCTTTGATATAAATCATCCCGCCATTCGCTTAGAATTATTGCGGGGAATTGTAGAAAACCAATGGATTGACGGAAAATCGAACCAATGACCTCCCACATAACAAGACACGACGCTACCCCTCACCCACCAGGCTCTATGTAATGAATACTGATGCTGAGCCAGAATCTAAAAGCGATTTTAAAACCGAAGCAGTGTGATAATAACTTGATTTCGATATGTCTCAATGTATCGGACATAAGTTAAAGGACTTTTCTCAGTCATACATATGAAAAGGTAGAAGTAACGTTTAGGCTCTGGCGGCCCACATGACCGGGATTCCAATTCTCGACTTCCGGCGATAGGAAAAAAGTTGCCGTGGTCAGCGCCACGCAAGACTTATGTTACCAAGAGTCTCTTCGTTGGTACGCTGCTGGAGAAGTGGATCTAATGAAGAAATATCCTTGTCTTCACCTGGCGATCAAAACCCAATCGAGCACGCTGTAGTCAGGCAACGTACCGACTGAACTTCGCGTGCCATCACATACACATCACCAAAGACAACGAGGCTGTGCATTCGCAGCGCTGCGGCGTACTCACATCCCACAGGTCGAGGAAGCCGCGGATCTTGAACGACTGCGTGGCGGATCTGTCGTCATCGTCGTCTTCATCTTCGTCCTGGTCGGCGTACTTGGTGATCTCGTGCACCTTCTGTTTCTGCTGCTCCTTCCCCGCCTTGGTCTCAGAGGCCAGCACCGTCTTGGTCATCGACGCGGAAGACGTGGTGATGGTGATGATGGTGTCCGGTGGTTTCGTCTTCGGCACCGACACCGGAGGCGAACCGTTGGCTGTCAGCGCCGGTGAGGTGGGAGACGTCGTCGAAACCACCGTCGGCGCGACCGTCGTGGTGTAACCGTCCCTGCTCGTAGGAGGTGGAAGGACACTGACCGGAGACGAAATGGTCGATGACGGCGTTGACGGCTTCACTGGCGCGGCGGCAACAACCGGCTTCAAGATACTGGTTGGATAGTTTGGTGATCCCACACTTGTCGGAAGTGCGGTCGTCACGCTGATTGGCGACTGGTTCTTCAGCGCTTCCAGCTGGATGGTAGTCGATAGTGGCAGCCGTACTGAACTAGCGACCGGCACAGCTTTAACTGGCACAGGTGCTGCGAAGGTTGCTGATGGCATGACCGATACAGGACTGGGAGAAGTTGCGACTTTGGCAGTACTTGTTGGAGTGATGTGGGAAGAAGCCACCGTCTGTGCCGAAGTCACCTGAGCAGTGACACTTGGAGCTGAGGTGGACTGTGAACTAGTCGTGGTTGCTGCGACGGCTGATACAGCTCTCGTTACGGAAGGCACAGTCTTGGTGAGAGCAGCGGTTGCTCCCACCATGGAGGGAGCCGTAGCCGTCACAGAATTAGCTCTACCGGCCGCTGAAGCAGCCGTAGCGGTGACCGGAGTGAAGATCTTGCTCCCGGAAGGTGATGACTTTGCTGCTGTGACCACCCCACTTGTCTTTAAACCTGTGGCACTGACCGCCGTCGTAGCTGACGGTTTGGTAGTCGACGTTACAGTTTTTGATCCAGCGGATGGTGGATGCGCGGTTGCCGTGGTGGCTGCTGGAGTTGATACCGATTTAGTTGTCGACGAAGATATCTTTGCAGCTGGCGCGGTGCTGGTAGGTGCCGAAAATGTGGTGGTACTCGCGGTAGGGGGGGTGGATTGCGCTTTGGTCGCGCTGGTTGTAGTAGCTGTTTTTGTGGGAGGTACACTCGCATTTGGAATGTTACTCGTGGGAACAATCGGAACACTGGTTTTTGATGTTGTTACGGGTGAAGGAGTGGTGGTGGATTTAGTCGTCACTGGGACAGCGTTCGGCACAGCGTTCGGCACAGCTGGCTTCACTGTCGTCGACGCGGACGAAGTAGTTATCTTCGGAGTAGCATTGACGGAAGGTTCGGTTGTCTTAGTAATGGTTGACACTTTAGGAATTGTTGTCGACAGTGCAGTGTCCGCTTTCGTCAACGCTGGGGTACTTGATGCAGTGGAAGCAGATGAAGTCGTCGGGGTGGTTGTAGTTGTAATAGTCTTGGGTGATTTGTCCTTTGGAGGACCACATGCCTTTGCATCAGATGAAACAGTTTTTGTCACTGATTGAGTAACACTAGTTTTACCCATCGACGAATCAGTACTAACAGGTGTTGTTGGTTTTGAAACTGATATCGGATTATCTGACTTTAAAGGTGATGAGATGCTGGCCATCGTAACGGTAGGTGATGCTATCGATAAAGCGCTGTCAGCTTTTTGTGAAACACTAGGCACAGTAGCAGTTTCCGCAATTTTTGACACAGTATTGGCAGTAGGTTTTTCCACTGGGGCAGCACTTAAAATTTTGTTTGTCTTTGAATCTGGTGAAGGAGCACTGTGGTTAGAAGTAACATTCGTCGAAGTAGGAGTTGGTAGTTTTGATGCTGTCGAAGTAGTATCTGTCGTAACCGTTGCTGTAGACTTAGAAACTAATGGAGAAGATGGTTGCTTCTTCACTGTTGCAACACTCACAGGCACACTAGCTGTAGTGGCTTTCGTCGATGACGAATCTTTACTCTGAGGTGACATTACAGAAGAACCCGGCGCTGTTGCTAGTGACGCGGGTTTGTCATTCACACTAGGTGACACCGATTTGTCCGTAATCTTGACTGCCATTGACGGTTTTTTTCTCTACTGGTGAATCGGGTTTGTTTTGTGAAAGAGTAGACTGTGTCACAGTCGGAGAAGATTTCGTCACTGATGTCACAGTTGGAGTGCTCTTGGCAACACTGCCTGTAGTGAGAGGACTGCTTTTACTTGTCACGGTTGGTGACGACGTCTTTGCTTGAGACGAGCTGGTGGCGGTAACAGATGGTGAACCCTTCACCGCTGACCCTGCAGGATGGGTTGTCTTCGCACTACTGGCCGTGGTCACCGGACTGCTTTTACTTACCACTGTCGGTGACTGAGTTTTTGATGCAGATGTTGATGTAGGTAATTTCGAAGTTGTCGAAGTGCCACCCGTTGGAGTGGCCGTCTTTGAGTGACTAGGCATGGTAGGACTAGATTTAGCCCCCGATGTTGTAGATGTGGTTGCCTTAGAGGCAGACGGTGATGACTTCTTTGCTGCCGTCGAAGCCTTCGTTGTACCAGGTGAAGACGAGGCCACCTTCGAGGTCATATCAGAGTTGTTAGATGACGGAGACTTAGCTGTGGCGGTAGCACCAGAAGTAAGAGTTTTCGGAGGTGTCATCTTCGTCGCTGATGAAGTGCTGTTAGGTTTCGCTGATGTCGTTGCCACGCTTGGGGTACCTTTTGTTGCCGGAGATGACGTATGTGTTGATGTCTGTCCACTCATCGTCCTCGTCGTTGGCGTAGTTGCCGTCTTAGCTGGGGTGGCGGTTGTCGACGCTGGTTTGTTAGCCTTGCCGGACGGTGTATCGGTGTTCTTTGCTGAAGGTGTTTTAGGTTGCGTGGTTGTTGCTTTAGCAGGTGTGGCCGTACCTGTGACGACTGCGCTGGCGGTTGCTGACACCGGTTTTGGTGCCTTGCCAGACGGCGATTCCGTGGTTTTGGTAGAGGGCGCTGTGGATGTTTTAGGTTGCGTGGTTGTTGCTTTATCAGGCGTGGCCGTACCTGTGGCAGTTGTAACAGTGGTTGTCGACAACGATTTCGCTGCCTTGCCGGACGGTGTATCCGTGGCTTTAGCTGAAGGCGGAGTGGATGTCGCGGGAGGAGCGGCTGTCGTTTTGGCTGGTGTGGCAGTTCCCGCGACGGGCTTAGCCGCGGGTTTGGTCTCCGCTGCCGGCGAGGTCTTTGCCGCGGTCGCCGCCTTCGCGGCCGCCGAGGGCCCCTTGCCGCCGCCACTTCTACCGGTCCCGGATGACATGTTCGCCGCAGGTGGTGGAGCCGGAGGAGAACAGCTGGCTGCTTGCTGGCGGCGGCGGCGGCGGAGTCTGCCGGAGCGGAGAGGCGCTGCTGCTGTGCGTGCGTCGTGGAGGAGCGCCGGCGAGCGACTGGGCGTCCTCCGATCAATAGGCGCCGCCTGGCCGGCAGACGCCGCCGCCGCCGCGCACGGCTGGCAGGGGGCGGCGCGCGCACTGACCTACCTGCGGCCGGGCCTAGCTCACAGCCGGGCGCCGTGCGGCACCGCGCGCCCAGCTGGCGCCCGTCGCGTCTTCGCTGCCAGCTGGGGCGCGACTAAAAGAGCTACTGCACTGCTACCAGCTACCAACAGACCCTCTTCTGGCCTATACTTCTTCTACTGCTATATCTCCGCCTAATGACAGCTAAAGTAATGTGGTCGATGGAAAAATACAGAGTTCTACATTCAGATATTATATAAATCGCTATGAATCCATCAGGGTCTGACTGTAAGGTAAACCCACAAGTGGTATTTACTCAATTTCGCAAACAGCACGGTATTATTATGGATGGGGAGAAGTATAAGTGGAGAGATGGAAAAAAGTCTACCTCAAGGAAGAGTTTTGGCACCAACGCTATTTAACACCCACGCGCAAATATATATATAAATACTTATACAGGGTGAATCAGAAAGGACTTTACAACTTTGGGATGATATAGAAATTTGTTGAGATAACTTACAGGATCGGCAGATGTGTAATTTTATAGCAAATAACCTCAGATTTGAAGCACGTAGTGCATAAGTACACCACTCCGCAACTAGCAGCGCCAGCGTAGTGCACAGCAAAAATGGCTGCTTTCACTGGTGCGGAGCGTTGCTCGTTGCGTGTTTTGGTTTCATGAAACGAACTCTGCAACAACTGTTAGGCGTAAATTTCACACCGAATACGTTAAAGAACCTCCGAACAGGTCTACAATTAACTCTTGTCAGCGAAAATCCACATGCAAACCTAGAACACGTTCAAGACAGCACCAAAGGTAAATTGTTAAAGCCCTTAGTAAATTGAAAGTGTACGGCCCATTCTTCTTCATAGCGAAAACTGTCACCGGTATTGAGTAACTGGATATGCTTGAAAATGGAGATGACCGAGATTGGATGGTTTACTACCAGTAAGACGGTGCACCACCTCATTTCCTCTCGGAAGTTCGAGGTTTTGTCGATAATGGCTTCCAAGGTAGGTGGATTGGCCGTGAAGAACCAATCACATAGTCACCTCGCTCCCCAGACTTGATACCACTGGTTTTCTTTCTCTGGGGCTTCATTAAAGATCGTGTGTACTGTATGTTTCTCCCGTACCAAACAATTTGGCCAAACTGAAAAATCGAAACTACTTTGCCGTTGCACAGGTTACGCCCCATTTGCTGCAACGAGTGTAGGAAGAATTTGATTACCGTTGGGTTGTTCGCCGCGTGACAAATGGTAGTCACTTCTAACAAAATGGCACTTGACACTTTTATGTAAAATTTGAGGTCGTTTGCTACAAAGTGATACATCTACCGATTCTTTAAGTTATGCCAATAAATTTATTTATCATTTCGAATTTGTAAAGTTCTTTTTGACTTACCCTGTATATATACCAACCATAATTTTCAGACTGATTCGCACGCATGGATCAAAATTGGTATAGAAATGTTTTGCTCCTTTTATTCTAGTACCAAATATTAATATACAGAATTGAAATATTCAAATTTCATCTAAAACCTTTCCTTTATTTTAACTATTGCCTTAGTTTCGGCTTTCATGCTGATGTCTGAGAAATTTATTTTTGTTTCACTTATATTTTAAAGCAATATCTATATATACGAGGTGTGTAAAAAAAGTATTGAGATTGGTAACACTGCGAGTGATCTGGCAACACTGTATCTACCAGTCTGTGCTAGGCTAGTTTGTTCATCCCTTCCACATGTTTAGTCTGAGTTTCAACTCCGTTCAGTCAACATATTATTTTTGACAGCGCCATCAGTGAAGTTAAATTTTTGTTGTACGTTACGAAAATGGAGCATTGAAATTGATAGCAATATTGTGCGATCAAGTTTTCTGTTAAACGTGGGGAATCCGCGAGGTGACATTTGAAAAGGTGAAACAGGTCTGTGGGGATCATTGCTTATCAAGAGCACAAATCATTTTTGGAAGGCCAAGAACACGTTAAATATCAACCACGCTCAGCGAGACCTTCAACATCAAAAAATGACGAAGAAGTTGTGCGTGTAAGGGATCTTGTGAGATCATACAGTGGTTTAAAAATAAGGATAACGTGCAAACAGTTAAATTTAAACACTTAAACAGTACATCAAATTTTGTCAGACGATCACCGCATTTAAACAATAGCTAATGCATTTATTTCTTGTTGTGATTATCTGTTTTTTCACGTCTGCTTCTAGTTTTTGTTGTTGTTTTTGTAGCCTTGGGGCGCGTCGACAGCGAGGTCATTAGCACCCTTTCTAGTTTTTCTCTGCTATATGAAAGTTTTCAGAAGAACAGAGCACTTTGAAAATAGTCTCAAAATTATAAATGGCTGCCTTTCATAAAAGTTTGTGAACAAAGTTCTGATAAACTCCTGGTATAAAGCAGCAAAAATTAACCATAACAGAAGTATTATACTTCGCAACTGGCAGTTAGCTGCAAGAGATTTAAAACACCTGAATAACGTGGTGTCTCAAAGTAGCCCCGGTTTACGGTATCATCACTGACATATAAATGACACTTATAACAGTGAATTAAAACAACATTAAGTACTGTCTGAAGTAATCTTCTGAATATGCTAAGCGGTAGGAAATGCGTTGCAAGTCCGACTGTCCATAACAATATGGCACAGGATCTACTGTATGTTTCTATACTGGTGAATATGGCAGTCCGTTGTGGAATGGACATAGCCATTCCGAACGATTAGATGTTGGTTTGAACGAATCATTAAGGATAACAACTGGTTGCATGAAAGTAATACCTCTCCAGCTGTTTTACAAAGCCGATGAATTTGAAGAACCATAGGTACGATGTAGCCCCATGGAGTGTTGAGCTCTGGAACTTATTTGTTTATTTTTTCGTCTCCTGCAGCACCACCACGAATAGTGTGGTGTTGTTAGGGGGCATCCACAAATTACGTGAGGTGAAATAGGGGGTGGGGGGGGGTCCGGCGAAATCTCACCAAGGGGTGAGGGGGGGGAGTACGGAAAACTCACGTGAGGTTTTTGAAATTTTTTTTAGGAGTGTAGAGAAAAAAAAAAGGTCTACAAATTACGTGAAAGTTGATTTTAGGGGGGTATTTGGTCGAAAAGAACAGGATCTCGAAGAGTGAGACATAAAAAAAAAAAAGTTCAAAAAGTTTCGAGGGCAATTTCTAGAAGGGGGGGGGAGTTTCTGGGTTTTCACGGACTAGATCTCACCAGAGGGAGGGGGTGGAGGGATCCGGAAAAACACCTCAGGTAATTTGTGGGTGCCCCCTTAACTTCCGGTTCACCACTGTGCGTTTGTTTTCGTTTTCAATGCAGTCTGTGTACAAAAATTTAACAGTTGATAGGCTGAAGTATTTATTTTTAAAAAATAAAAATAAATGCCGGAGCTATTAATCTGCAGAAGTATACTAACCAAGAATTGATTAACAAGTAAGAATTCAAACCATCAAAGCCAATTAAACCTTGAATTTACCGTTTCCTTTGGGCCTCTTGTCGGTGTTTCACTGTCATTTTAAAATTATAAATGTCTGATTTTAGGCCAAAGTTTTTTAATCACTGTTTGCAGAATAGTTTTTGCGTTGTATTTTCAGGTAATATGAGAAGAAAGAACTCTTGAACATCAGTCAAACGTTGTTTGAAGTTGATCTTATTATTCTATATGTTAATTTCCCAAAGATTGGTTAAACGAGTTTGGTGCCGACCTTGAAAATAAATTATTGATCTTTCTCGGATATGCAATATTACCCATTAATTTATTTTATTCGGCCCATGTTGCTGTTCGTCCGCAAAATGTTCGTCGATAGATGGCAAATTTAGTCTTAGAATCGCTTGAGGTTTTACCTATGTTTTTTTTATCTTCCTGAAAATGCTGTTCACATTATGAATTGTTCACCTTCCGAAAAAAATCTTAACTGCAATCTCCTACATAGTTTTTTTTTAAAAAAATGTGTTGTAATGATTATAATGACCAATCTATTTAATACTTTTTTTTCGGATGAATAGATTTTCAATCGATCTAAAGTATTTTTAAAGTTAATTTTCTCACAGAATGTAGCAGAAAAATTTAAACAATCCACAGCAAATGAAGGCTATGTTGGCGAAATCTAAGCACAACTACAACATAAATAATTGATTTCCCGCAGAGGCGCATACGAGGTTTATACAATCAATTCACACTCTTAATTCAAAGCGTGAAAATCAACTTAGCTGTAAAATCCGATTTAGCATAGTGACAACTACGCACTCGGGTCTATTTTTTTTTTTTTTTTTTTTTGTAACTACTTTACGTCTCTTTTTAACATCGAGGTCTTTAGAGACGGGAAAGGATGGGGGGCAAGGATTGGGGCAAGGAATGGGAAGGAATTCGGCCATGGCCTTTTGAAGGAAGCATCCCGGCATTTACCTGGAGTGATTTGGGGGAAACCATGGAAAACCCAAATCTGGATGCCCGGACGGGGATTCGAACCGCCGTCCTCCCGAATGCGAGGCGAGAACGCTAACCGCTACACCGGCCCCGCTCGGTCACTCGGGTCTACTTCGATAGACTTTTCCCATGCGACAGTTGTATAACCCACCGCTTTCGCCGGTCTTTATCTTTGGAAAAAAATATGATTACTGAGACCCTAACTTTTCACCGAAATCGCCAAACCGGCGTAATTCTGTTTTTAATAAGCCTTGTAGCGACGATATTACAGTTAAACACAGTGCTAGAGCGCAAACGGGAGTTGAGTATACCACATTTCAGTGGCCATATGTAAATTACAAAGCTCTATAGCGAAAGATTCAGACAGATTAGGGACACGCACTCCACAGGGAGAATCAAGAAATAGTAGATTACGATCTTAAAATGGTACAACTCGAACCATCTGATGACTAACAACAGTTACGGACGCCTTTATTGGAATATCTGGAAATCCCTCAAATGCATCAGAATCAGGAACCAACAAGGTAATAGGAAAGCACAGCTACCTTCAACACATATTGTTTGAATGCATAGATTTTGTCAAAATTCCTACAACTACAGAAAATAATACGGTAAAATCAACAGGGTCCCATACTTTAAATACCTTGGAGAATTCATCGAACCGACAGGCCTTGAGAAAATTTCACAGCAAAATCGCCTCCAAAAAGTAAAAAAAGCATTAGAGTTAGTCCAAAATCTCTACAACAAAAAATCTATGTCAAGACAGACGAAAATCCGGCATTAAAACACAGTCATAAAACCAACAGTCCTCTATGCAAGTGAAACATTAACATTAACAGAAAACATGACCTTGAAGAAATTAAAAAAGTAGAGAGAAAAATAATTAGAAAAATTCTAGGAGCAAGACTCACTAAAGATGGTTTACAGACTACAATCAATTAAAACAACAGAAAACTTTTCAAACATCGAAATTGACATCTAGAAAAAGCGAATGAAATTATTTGGTCACCTTAAGAGATTACCAGAAAGTCGATTGACAAAAAAGATAATAGATTATGTAAGTTCACTTAAAAAATCCAACACCTTGGCTGAATACAATTCTGAAGGATCTTAAAAGTGCAAGCATAGGAGCAATAGACATCTTAGAAAGAGACACCTTCAGACACAAAGTAGACAAATGGGAAATTATAACTGAGCAACCTAAACAAAAACAATACAGACCAAAGTGGTCGGAAGAACGCAAAAAAGCTTTCTCGGAAAGAATGAAAGCCTATTGGAACAATAAGAAGAACTCGAAGAAAACTTGATTCGGTCATTTGCTTACCGTCTTCCATTTATTGGGAGAATTCTGCAATAATAATAATAATAATACAATGAAAACGCGGCTCCTTTTGATGCAAATCATTGTCCAACATCGTCACATGATTTTCAGTCAGTAGCCTATTAAAGCAATTTCACCATCAGACCCGAATGCGCAGAACATTAAGTGTGCTTCTTAAAAAAAAGGCCTTCTACTTACTCTCACGAATGAGAAACATACCTAGTTGATATTCGTATAATAAATTCGTTGTTCGCTGACATGAGTAAGTACAGGGCGTTTCTCTTGACAAAAACTATATATCTTATCCCTTACCGAGTGTGGTGGGTGAACGGTTAACGTTCTGGCCTCGCATTAGCGGCCCACACACTAGCGGGGAAACGGGCAGTCGTGGAATGCGGTGAGCCGAGTCCGTCGCACTTCTAGTTAGTACGCGACAGCACACCAGGGTTTTCACCCCACATTCCCAGCGTCAGCTTTCGACCCGTCGCTCGCCACTAACACACAGTCTGACAGACAGTCTTCGACTGACACGTATTCTGCTGCAATGGACACTCGTCTTGATGGCAGAGATGTCTAAACTGACTTTATTAAACTGTACAAGACCTTCTCATGTTACTGGAAGGCTACGCTGGGCTACGTGGGGAGAAAGAGGGAGGCGGGGGGGGGGGGTTCCGAGCCAGGTCACGTAGCTTTCCTTTCATAACATTTTTCACAATTAAAATGAGGAACAGAACTCACAACAGCATGTGAATATTTATTTCCCTCAGTTAATTATCTCCGTATGTAATTTAAAACAGTCTGACAAGAGAAAACAGTACAAAATGTCTTCTAGAATCAAAAGGGAAAAAAGCTACGTGCTACGTGGGAGGGAGGGGGGGGAGGAGTAGAGGCAAAAGTCACGTAGGGCTACGTGGGGGGAAAGGGGAAATCACAGGAGGCCAAAATGGAGCTACGTATTTTTTTTAAAACTGCTTAACGTCTCTTAACAGCGCAGACTTTAGAGACGTGAAAGGATGGGGTGCATGGAATGGGAAAGAATTCGGCCATGGATTTTTGAAGGAAGCATCCCGGCATTCACCTGGAGTGTTTTGGGGAAACCATGGAAAACCCAAATCTGGATTCCCGGACGGGGATTCGAACCGTCGTTCTCACGAATGCGAGGCCAGAAGGTTAACCGTTACACCACCACCATCTCGGTTTACTTATTGCTTTACGCCTCGTCGACGGCTAAGGTCATTAGAGGCGGGATGGGACTGGGGAGAAGGAACGGGAAGGAATTAGGCCATGGCCATTTTGAAGGAAGCATCCCAGCATTCGCCTGGAATGATCTGGGGAAACCATGGAAAACCCAAATCTGGATGCCCGGACGGGGATTCGAACGTGCGTCTTCCAGGATGCGAGGTCAGAACGTTAACCACTCACCCACCACGCTCGGTACGTGGTTTATGCACGCTCTCTAAGTAAGAAATATGGAAGATATTCATCAGTTTTTCAGGGTTAGCGAGATGCCGAAAATCATTCATGCCGATCTGTTTCTGATACCAAACAGTAAAGAGAAGCTACGTTATAAACGACAAGGCATAACGAGCTTCCTTACAGTTTTATATTGCTATCAGGTTGGCCGTCCTGGAGTGTTTCCGACGCTCGTAATTGGCCGTGTCCTTATGAAATATTCATTAAGGACACACTCAGCGGAAACTATAACCAGACCTAGTATTTGCACCAACCAATGAAAGTAGAATAGATCTGCATAACATGACATCTAAAGTCCTTACAGTGGTCAAAATTACAAGGTATAATAAGTTGGCAATTTTTCACCCACTGTTAAGTGTATTTTTTTACTACACAATTAGGATTCGGTCGTAATCTCAACCGTGGCTATCTTAAGATGGTCTTCAGTCTCTCAAACAATTCTAGCGCAACGATGACCTTTTAACTTCTAATTAAAAATCGTTTAATTAATTAGTTTCATAAAGAATTAGATAACTATTTTAATTATTCGAATTTATGGAGATTACATTTTTTAAATGTAATAATATTCGAATATAAAGTAAAATAATTTGGAGTGTGTGAAAAAGTGTTTGAAATAATTATTAACTAATTTTACGACAGCTAATGTCATTAGAGGCGGGATGGGACTGGGGACAAGGCACGAGAAGGAATTCGGTCATGACCCTACTCTGAAAGAAGCATCCCGGCATTCGCCTGGAGTAGTTTGGGGAAACCATGGAATTCCCAAATCTGGATGCGAACCCGCGTACTCCCGAATGCGAGGCCAGATGGTTATAAAATTTTAGACATTGTTTATTGTGATTAATAACTTTTTGGGTTATGCCGCGTTGTTTATTGAAATACCTTCGGCTGGTATCCTACAGCCTTCTTCAGAGGTACTGCTTATGTTGATGTTGGCATAGCAACAGTTACCAAGCATCGCAGAGTTAAAGGCCGCTACCTTTGTTGATGTTGTTCGTATTCTTTAAGATTTCTGCTGCCTCTTTCACACGTCGAGGCCACCACTGATCTTCTCTCCACAGCAGCGTCGCGTCTTAAAAATTTTATTTCATGACCGGTGTTAATAGAATGGCGAACTAAGGCTAATTTGTTGCTGTTGTTATTAATCATGAACAAAGACCGCCGCGGTGGTCTTAGGAATTTTTTATTGTGTTTAAAATTGTAATCTAAACCTAAAAATTTACTGCATTACGACATAAAGTCATTGACATAGAATTTGCGGTTGAATTTTCAAAATTTAGAGTGATATTAAAGTAATTTAGTAATAACTCAGCCATTGATTGTGTTCTTTAAAATGTAACTATTAAAAGACCTTCCATTCTACAAGTAAGATATTAAATGAGATTAGAAATATTATGGTAGTAGTGTTTACTGAAACTGCTACAAGTATACTTTATAATTGTCACTAGCTGATGATTAGAGGAACCATTAATTCACTAGATATGGCTAAAAAATCGTGAAAATCCAAGCGCATACTTGTTTTATTTGTACAGTTCAGCCGGGCGATTGTCCCAATATGTGGCATTAAAAACACTGTGAATTTTGGCGTCGATAAAATTGATTTGGCAATAATTTCATGTTTGTTAATTTATCTTTGAAACACCCATTTGAGAAAATTATTCATTTATTCACATTAACGTTGTTATTATCGAGTATTTTTCGATTGTATGCCATTTTTACTGTTTTAATATCAGTTCGCGAGTAGACATTACTGAAATTGTTCTCTAAACTCAATTCATGAATGAATTTCTTTATCTCTGTTCCTTGATCTTAGAATACTGCTCTTTCTTTATGAATCAGTCAGTAGTTCCGCTTATGACCGAACAGTTTCCGGTGATGCACTGGAATCCTGGATGTATAGTAACCCAAGGGAATGTTTCCTGCATCGTCCTCTGGAGAAGTCCTCTTGCGGGATTATTTGCTTGCCACGCGCTTCAGCGAATAAGTTATCAATGTAATCTCATTAGCTGTGTAAAGCCGCAACAGATTTTCCGCCAGACTGCTGTATTCCTCCCAACAGACCAGACAGAGTCAGACCATTTGATTACTTCTATAATCCTATGGCTGCGGACGTCTGTTTAAGGCATTCCAGCCGCTAATCCCTTTTTGCCCATTACGAGACAGTACAGAGAAATACATATATATCTGCAAAATTATGATTGTGATTTTTGTGTATCCCTCATACTGTCAGTTCTAGTTTCGACGTGGTTTTCTCGTGTCCAGATGTTTGCCCGAGTGTAGTTATGATTTTGATTTTTGTGCAAAAATTACAGTAGCGAAACGATTGTAATATCTCGACCAGGGAAACGGACGTTTTATTGCAACAATCACTAAGGGGGCATCCATAAATTACGTGAGGTGAAATAGGGGGGGCGGGTCAAGCGAAATCTCACCAAATCACACCAAGGCGGAGGGGGGGGGGGTCAACGAAAATATCACGTTAGATTTCCGTTGACAATGTGACAAAATCTTTTTTTTTTTTCCGTTCCCTTCATGCGTAGCCAAAATCGATAAATGAGGAACCTTTTTAACAAATAAGATCTTCGCTTCTGGTGGATTGTTAATTTTGAATTGAACATTGCCTTGATTGTTTATAATTCGAAGTCTTAGCCCAAGAGGGTTTTTTATTTATTTATTGGATGCGTCGTTATGGTACGAATGACATGAGGCCCTTTCCACCGACACTGAATTCAGTGTTCCAGTTAATACCCTACATTGTGACGATTCAACCATCCGGACGCTTAGAATAGCAAAATAATCTTATAATTTAATATTTTGCCTTATGATGATCAAAACTTCTTACAGTGATATCATATAGGCATTGTAATATTTGCAGGCAATGAGTCAGATTTGCTATGAACAAAGCATTAGATACATAGCCTAATTAAAAATTTATTTTCATATATGCATAATTTAATATCTTTACAAAGATCAATCACTTTCTTTTAAAACACCGAGCGTGCTGGGAGAGCGGTTAAAGCTCTGACCTAACGTTCGGGAGGATGCCGGTTCGAATACCCGTCCAGGCATCCAAATTTTGGTTTTCCATGGTTTCTCCGAATCACTCCAGGTGAATGCGGATATGCTTCCTTCAAAAGGTAATGGCCGAATTCCTTCCCGTTCCTAGTTCCCATTCTTTCACCGCCTCTAATGACCTAGACGTCGACGAGGCGCAAAGTAAAAGAACAAAAATTAAAAAATCTTTTAATATAATGACTGAATATAATGAAACCCAGCATATTACGAGTGCCACACTACACATATATTTATGCTTACTTTCCGTTGCTAAAACACATAGTTAAATTCTTATTAAACAATTGTATTGTCCGGACCATCCCAGTTTGAAGCAGTCTTAATAGATATGAGAGGGTCTTAAATGGTGAATGCATCAGCCAGGATCGTTACTGGTGCACTGGTCCAAAAACAACTCACCGTTTTTTTTTATGAAACCGCAGCTTCATACACTTGACTGCGCTCCTGGTTAGGTGAGATCACCTCTTGCAGAACACTTTTCATAACCACTTCTCAGTTAAAACGAAAATTAATATCTGGACCACTAAGTGGCAACTTACTCTAAATTGTAAAAAGTGCAAGACAATGAGCATAAGTAACAAAAAGAATCCAATTGTTCAGAAATACGAGTTAAACAATACAGTTATTGATATGGTCGATTCTATGAAATATTGGGAGTAACAGTACAAAGGAACGTGAAATGGGACATACACATTAATTCGTTAGTAGGTAGAGCAAATTATAGGCTGTGATTCATAGGTCGAATCTTGAAAAATTGTAATGAACAAACAAAGGAGATAGCGTACAAATCTCTTGTGCGTCCACATTCGGATTATTGTTGTGCCATTTGGGACCCGTTTCGTAAGGGGTTGATCGAAAGTATAGAGAAAGTACAGAGAAGAGCCGCTCGATTCGTTACCGCTTGCTACAGTCCGTATGAAAGCGTCACAGAACTGATTAGTAGATTAGGTTGGGAGTCTCTGGTAGATAGACGACACACGTTTCGTTTAAACTTATTCGTAAACATGCGTACTCCCACTTACACTTTTGAGTGTAGTGAAATACTTCTTCCACCAACCTATTTGAGCCGGAATGACAGGAAAGATAAAATTAGAGAAATAAGGTGCCGGACTGATTCTTATATGAATTATTTTTTCACCTCGTACCATTAGGGATTGGAATGCACAGCAAAGAGATTCGCTTTGGTGCTGAGCACCCTCTGCCACCCACAATTTTGTGAATTGCAGAGTATATATGTAGATGTAGATGTAGACTAAGATTCACAAACAGGTCTTGTTTCCTGGACCACCTGTTCGCCAGTGGCCAGTCTATAGCTGCTGCCTCCGCATCCTATAGTCTTTTGCCGCTCGAAATTCCTGCTGAAAACTGGGTGTCTTCTGCCACTCGTCAACCTCTGCCACGAGTGTCGCCACGCAAAAGAAAAGACATCTTATGGAGACTCCCCACGGCCCGTGGTTTTGTAAGCCGCCCCATGCAGCCCAGTTGTATGTATCAGCATGCGACACAGAATAGCCCTCGCCACCACGTTGCCCAGTGTCGTTTCAGCTTCCCGGGCGTTTGAAGTTTACCGACTGATAGCGGCATCCCCGACCGCTATTCGCCCAATGCACAGGACCCTGAAACCACCTTTAGCATCTCTGTCCATAGGTGGCATGAACTGTCTCTCTCCATCCAAACTACCCTTTCATACTTTGGTGCTGTCTTCTACAGGGTGTTACAAAAAGGTACGGCCAAACTTTCTAGAAACATTCCTCACACACGAACAAAGAAAATATGTTATGTGGACATGTGTCCGGAAACGCTTACTTTCCATGTTAGAGCTCATTTTATTACTTCTCTTCAAATCACATTAAACATGGAATGGAAACACACAGCAATAGAACGTACCAGCGTGACTTCAAACACTTTGTTACAGGAAATGTTCAAAATGTCCTCCGTTAGCGAGGATACATGCATCCACCCTCCGTCGCATGGAATCCCTGACGCGCTGATGCAGCCCTGGAGAATGGCGTATTGTATCACAGCCGTCCACAATACGAGCATGAAGAGTCTCTACATTTGGTACCGGGGTTGCGTAGACAAGGGCTTTCAAATGCCCCCATAAATTGAATTCAAGAGGGTTGAGGTCAGGAGAGCGTGGGGGCCATGGAAATGAAACTAAAATGAGCTCTAACATGGAGAGTAAGCGTTTCCGGACACATGTCCACATAACATATTTTCTTTGTTTGTGAATGACCTATCATCGGACCACAATCCAGTTTTGCTACAAATCAGAAAGTGGGCAAGCAGTCAAGAAAACCCGAAAATCCTTAAACAGACGGACTGGGATAGATTCACTAATTTAATTCAACAAAATATCTGTCCCACCATGGAATTAAATAATAAGCTGCAGATAGATAAAGCAATAAATACTCTAACAAAAATTATTAAAGAAGCAGAAAAACATGCCTCAGTCGTAACGGTAATGGAGACAAAAATGGAAGAACAAGGGTCAGCACTTATAGAAGAACTGAAGTACCTTAAGAACCAACACCGGAAGCGCTGGCAGAGATTTAGGGACCCAGCGGACAAAAGGGAAATGAACAGGTTCGCCAGGGAGATTAGGAAACGATTACAGGAAAGAAGAACCGAACAATGGGAGGACAAAATGTCCCGACTAACCCTCCAACACCGTGACGCATGGAGCCTAGTGCGAGCACTTAAAGAACCAAAACCAGGCAACCAAGCTATCATGGGTCCGAATGGAGCGGTCTTTGACTCAATGAGCCAGGCAGAAATTTTAGCAGACCATTTTGAAGCACAACATGCAACACCAGAAGTACAACTAACTATGGCCCAACAACGGGAAGAGGAAGAAACCAAGCAAATTGCCGAAAACATCAGGAAGTGTGAGGATCCAGTAAACCATGAGCTAACGAGCCCAACAGAGATAAAAACAATCATCAGGCGACTTAGCAGCAACAAAGCACCAGGAGATGACAAAATCTCAAATATGCACCTTAAAAAACTGCCAAGAAAAGCAATAGTGTTAATAACAAGAATAATAAATAGCTGTATGCTACACTGCTACTTCCCAAAAAACTGGAAAACGGCCAAAATCATAGCCATCCCCAAAACAGGGAAAGCAAATACAGACCCAACCAATTATAGACCAATCAGCCTGCTCAGCAGTCTATCAAAAATCTATGAAAGGGTACTAAAAACAAGAATTACTCGACAACTTGAAGAAAATCATACAATACGACTGGAACAATTTGGATTTAAAGATAAATTATCGGCAACGCTACAACTATACAGAATGGCCGAATTGATAAGCAAAGGTTTCAACACTTCCAAGTCAACAGCGGTGGTCTTCCTGGATATCCAGAAAGCATATGATAAAGTTTGGCACGATATGCTGTTAAGGAAGCTACAACAAGAGACACAGATAGATCAGTGCTACATACGAATAATAGCAGACTACCTTACAAATCGAACCTTCTACGTGTCAGTAAAAGGACAGAGATCGACAAAACGACTAATGACAGCGGGAGTACCACAGGGATCAGTCATATCACCACCATGTTTTAAAGTCTACGTTAACAAATTCCCTGCAATTACGGGAATCACCTTAGCTCAGTTCGCTGATGATACAGCTGCTATGTGTTCAGGACGTCAACTCAATGCAATAATTAATAAGATGCAGAGACAACTGCAAGAAGTAGAGAAATGGTGCATAACAAATAAAGTGTGCATCAACGCCAACAAGAGCGCGGCAGTATTCTTCACAAAAAAAAGAAGGAAACCGGACACACAATTACAACTCGCAGGACATGTAATCCCCTGGAAAGAAAAACACAAATACCTAGGAGTGATATTAGATTCAAAACTCCTGTACAACCACCACATCAAGGACAAATGCCAAAAATCCCTAGGTATTCTAATGAACCTATATCCGATTCTGTACAGTAAGGAACTGTCATTAGAAACAAAAATACGCCTATACAAAACCATAATTCGACCAACCATGCTCTATGGATGTGAAGTATGGGGAACGGCAAGTAAAGTCCACATACAGAAAATACAAATAATACAAAATAGAAGCCTACGTATAATATTAAAGGCAAATAGATATACAAGAATAGACGACCTCCACGATTGGACAAATATACCAAGGATACATACGGCTATTTTCCAACAAACTGAACGATTCCACGAAAATATGACCAGAACAAGGCAGTCAGTAGAAAACTTAAGAGACGTTGGGAACTACAAACCAAAGAGATGGCATAAGTATAAAGTCCCCCTAAGCATACTTTACCAACCAGAATAAGACAATAAAATAAAATTATACCTAACCACAGATCCTGTCCAGTATATACAACAAGGAGGATTTCCCCCTGATAAGGGTTTTACCCTCCAAAGTGCACACCACAAAAAGAGAGAACAAGTACAACTTGACACGAAGAAGCAGAGCTACCAAAATAGCGGGGCTTGCAGAAAGACACAATGTGACACAAAAAAAAAAAAAACAAAAAAAAAACAAACTTTGTTTGTGTGTGAGGAATGTTTCCTGAAAGTTTGGCCGTACCTTTTTGTAACACCCTTTATAAGCGTGTGGAGTTGCTTTCAGGGTGACAATGTTCATTACATATATTCAAATTACTATACTAAACACATTCAACAAATTTAAAATTTGTGCGATGGCCTACGAAAGAATTTGATCTTGTAATCTTAAAAAACTTTTTTTTTTTTTTTTTTTTTTTTTAATGGCTGTACTTCTCTTTTGCGTCGAGATCACTGGAGGACGAGAAAGGTCTGGGGACAAGGAAAGGGATGAAAATATGCAAGTCCTTTTCGGACAAACCATGCCGGCATTCGCCTAGAGCAGCGGTTCCCAACCTATGGGTCGCGACCCACTGGTGGGTCACGACGTCTGTTTCGGTGGGTCGTCGAAAAATTTAGGTTTTTACCACAAAAATATATATTATCGGTTTTGAAAAACAAATACAGAACTAAACTATGTGCAAAAAGTGACTTAAGGTTAAAATTAATCAGTGTTAACCCTGATATCGATGCCCTCATCAGCAAACACCAGTGCCAGAAATCTCACCGATTGTAAAGTTGTTTTTTTTTTTTTTTTTTTTTTTTTTTTTTTTTTTTTTTTTTTTTTTTTTTACAATAATTAAACATATTTTTCATTATCTTTGTAAAAAAGCGGGAGGCGACTGTACAAAGCATCGCCTCATCGAGTTGACGGCTGAAATTCCAGGATTAGTTAAAACTCGATTTGCAAATTAAAATGACACGGATGTGCCAAGTCATATCTTGCTGGGAAACACCTACCAAACCCATTTTAGTGGTTGACTGGTAAGTTTACAATTCTGTTTTCCTACACCCAGTCTTCAATATTTTCATACATTTGGGTGCAGTAAAACACAATGATTAAGCTACCAATCAACCACTAATATCAGGTCTGCAGCTGGTTTCCACCAAAAAGTGACTTGGCAAACCAGTTGCATTTTAATATACTGATCGCTTTACTTCTAATTGTGGAATTTCAGCAGTCAACTTGATGAGATGATGGTCTGTGCAGCCGCCTCCCGGTCTATATGTCTGTAGTTTTATGTATTATCAATCCTTGTTTTTGTTTATAGTATTTCATTTGTGCTAAAATTTACTTTTTATTTGGATAGGTTAGTCGATAGCGTATCGAGGTCATACAACATTTCCGATTCTGATACTACATAGACTCTCATATTAGGTGGGTAGCGATTTTTTTTTTTTTTTTTTTACGTAAAAGTGGGTCAATAAAGGTTTCGAACCGCTGGCCTAGAATAATTAAGAGAAACCACGGTAAAGCCAAATATGAATGATCCGACGGGGTTTCGAAGTGACGTCCTCCCGAATACGAGACCAGAGATCACGCTTCACGCTCGACTGCTTGCAGAAGTTGTATACGATTAATGCTCCCTTCACACTAAACGAATCTGAATCAATCCGAATCAGGGTGATCTCCACACCT
>JARYHS010012519.1:221882952-221957941 GCA_031002005.1 Vandiemenella viatica | reverse complement strand
TTTGCTGCAGCCAATGCCTCACCTAAATTGTTGTGGCTAAATGTTTTGCCATCTTAATTTTTTCCCAATCCTCCGGCGACCAAAATACAACTGCAACTGCAAGGGCTATTAAAACCATGAAGAACATGGTTTTTTCTGCATTAAAAATAAAGAGAACCGCAATTCTGTAGAACGTTTGTAATATGTTTGCCATCTAATGTGCCTAAGAAATGCGGAAAATTCCTTTTTAAATTAAACCCATTGCCTTTTCTGCTTAATTTTCTTCAATGAATATATAAAAATAAGAGCTCTTTGTCTGATGTTTCCATTTGCACTGCAGAAGCGGCTGAATAATCGTCGAGAACTGAAGGCGGTGACAAAAGAAATGCGACTCGCTGCGTCCAGATGTGCGTTGCAACATTTTCGCTCAATGCGATGCGACCCGAAGCGATGTGATGCGGCCCGCCCTAGTGAGCGCGTACCTTAATAGTGCAGCGACCTGATCGGTTTACAGTTTGAGGTGCCACTGTGGACCATTGGTGACGATGAACGTCAATCTGGCAACAGTGGAGTGATCGTTGCATCAAACGGTAATATACGACGTGTTATATATCGATTGCATTGCCTCATCCTGCACAGGTAAGAACTGTTCTCAATAGCTCTACCCTTTGTTTTATTAATATAAATCTGAGCTTAGCTCATTGGAGCCCAACTTTTTTAATTATTTTTAAGATTTATATATATTATTTTTCCATGATTTGAGATAAGATTTTGTATTTTATTTTGATTCGTAGTTGTTCATATGAAAGGGTTAAATAAATGTTAAATTGTCAAACCTGAAAGTTATACTCATTTTAATTTAAAATGAAAGTTATCCCATCAATGAAAAAAATTAATAGTTAATAATCAAATATTTCCTTCGGTACTAATATTATTTTTTCTCTTTTTACACGCTTTATATTAGCTTGACTTATATGTATGTATGTATGTGTGTATGAATGTAACTGAATTTTACAACTCCATTTTAACCCATATATCCGAGTTGGTTGAAATTTGGCACACATATTAAGAACCGGTGACAATACAAGAATTTCATAGCTATATCCTGCGATTCTTATTACTTTGACAGAAACAAAATAAAAATGGTTGAATGTCGTGAAATTTTGCAATTTAATTTTAACCCAATTCCAGATGTCCGAATTGTTTGAAATTTTGCTGATGTATTGATAACTGATTACAATACAATAATTTCATAGCTATATCTTGATATTATTATTACTTTGACAGTAAAAACAGAAAAAATTTGCACACGTTTTAAGAACCGTTGACAATACAGCAGTCTCTTAGCAACGTCCTGCTATTCTCGTTACTTTGACCATCTCCAGTTTCCCGGGTGTGATTTACGAGCCTTGGTTGCTGACGACGATCGTCTTCCACTGTCTCCTATCCAGAAAGGTTTCTCTGTCTGCAGTCACTTAACGTGATGTTGAATAGTGAGTATTCGAAACATTACTTCGTACTATTATAGAAGAGTAGTCTTCCACATTTACCCTGCTATTGGACCTCTGGCTGAGCTGCCATTTAATTGTATTTAACTCGTAGAAGTAATAATTAAAAATGAAACTACAACACAAAAGATAAAGAGAGATTGGTGAAAAAAATCCAACAGTAGGAAACATACTTTTGAAACTGTCTGAACTAAAAATTTAAAAATAAAATTGTAGTTTAAAAAACTAAAAACACGTTTTCGTAGTAATGTGAACTAAAAGGTTAAAAATAATCTTTAAATATAAAGATTTTGTTTAACAGTGATGGGACGTCCCACAATACAGGATAAATTATTTTTTTTGAATAAGGTTAACACTAGAACCGCCGAGTGGTCAACTTGACCACTTTTTATATTTTAACATATTATTATTCAGTCAGTTTCTAATCAATGCTGTTGTGAGTTAATGACTTTTCCTAAATGTTTATGTAGATCATATAAATAGTCCAATATTTGTTTTATCTTCATTAGTTTTGTTTGAATGACTACTTATACTTAGAACCGCCGAGTGGTCACTTTGACCACATTACGTGAAATCTGAAAACAGATTATTTAAAGATTGTTGTGCGTCACTCCCCGAATTTACTCTTAGCACTCGTCAACAATATACTAAATATCTGGGTTACTGAAGTTTACTCGCATTGTTTGAAGCTCAACAATGCAATATGTCATTCATTGTTTGCTATTGGGTTTCGCATAAACGAGGCAGATTATTTGAGTACTGGTCTCAGAGCAGTAGACATGGCTCAGATGTCACAGCGATACAAACCACGGCCACGGCCACTTTCAGATGAAGAAATTGTCGCACTTTTGTATGAATCGGATGTTGAAAATGATCCTGAAGTTGAGGACCTTGTGGAAGACTCTACAGATGAAGATTACCAACCTGTAGCTAATGTGGAGAGTGACAGCTCCGAGACTGAAGATGAAGGTAATTTACATTCACTTATATTATTATTATTATTATTATTATTGTTACTATATGAATAATGATCACTATTATAAGAGAGCTGACACTTCTACTGCTACTTCTGTTACTGCTATTTTATTGTGTGGTATGGTTTCTTTATATTGAGTTGTAGCTTTCTAATTGTCTCTTTCCTCATGCAGTTGCTGAACCAGGACGAAGCAGTAATATAAACAATGCTAGAGAAGGACCTACCCTGGGTAAAAGAAGAACTGCACCTCCTGTAAGTGGACCAATACAGAATCGACGTAGAAGAGGAGAACAAAGTGAGGGTTCACTTCCAGAAACTGGCTCAAAACTCCTGGGGAAGGACGGGATCACGGAGTGGACTGTAGCAGACTTCGGGGTTACTAAACCAGGTAGGATAGGTCAACAGAATATATTGAAAGAAACATGGGGACCTACTCCACATGCAAAGCGGCACGTCTCAAATGATAATGTTTCGAGTGTCTGGCGCCTTTTAGTTGATCACTCAATGTTGAAACACATAAAGAAATGCACAGAAGCAGAGGCACAACGGCTTCTTGGAAATGATTCGTGGAGTTTGCCTTTAGAAGAATTAGATGCATTTGTTGCTTTATTATATGTTCGTGGTGCACTAGGTGCCAGATGTACTGAAGTAGATGAGTTGTGGTCAAAAACGTGGGGAGCCCCATTTTTCACTGACACAATGAGCAGAAACAGGTTTCGAGAAATTTTGAAATATCTGCGTTTTGATGAAAAAAATACACGGTCGGAACGGTTGAAAAGTGACAAATTTGCACTTATATCAACTACTTGGAATCATTTTATAGAAAACTGTCAGTTGAATTACATACCTGGATCAAATGTCACTGTGGACGAACAACTTTTCCCCAGCAGAACCATCCGTATTTGCAATATATGCCGAATAAGCCTGATAAATTCGGAATCAAATTCTGGCTTCTAGCGGATGTAGAAACAAAATATCTTTGTAATGGGTTCCCTTATGTGGGACAGAACGAACAGAGGGCACCTAATGAGAAACTTCCAGAACAAGTAGTAATGAAGTTGGTAGCTCCATATCGCAATAAGGGTCGAAATGTGACTACTGATAATTTTTTCACTACGGTCACACTTGGGGAGAGACTGGAAAAAGAGAAAACTAGTCTTGTCGGCACTATCAACCGTGCAAGAAAAGAAATTCCAAACACTGTAAAAAAATGAAAACTCCTCTTTATACGTCTGTTCTCTTGAAAAGGGAAGGTGGTACTCTGACTGTTTACCAAGGGAAAAGGAACAAAAATGTTCTTCTGTATAGTACCATGCATACAGATGTTGAAATACAAAATAATACTAAACACCTTCCCGAAACAGTGAGCTTCTACAATAGCACAAAATTTGCTGTAGATGTCTTGGACCAGATGACGAGGAAGTATTCTGTCCGCTCTGGTACTCGTCGATGGCCTGTCCACGTATTTCACAATATCCTTGATTTAGCAGCCATCAACGCATGGATCATTTTCAAGCTAGTGACAGGGATCAAGTTAAGTAGGAGGAATTTCTTCCTAAATCTAGCAGAAGAATTACGTAGAGACTATATGGAAACCAGAAATCAGGAAAGGATGACAAGGGAAGGAAAGGAAAAGGAAGAAAAGGAAGATGGTGATGAAGAAAGAGAAGAAGCGGAAATTCCTACGAAAGTTAGAAAACTATGCCAAACGAGGAAATGCAGAAACAAGACAAATGAAGTGTGCAGTAAATGCAAGAGATATGTTTGTGGGCCGTGTACATATAAAGTAATAAAGACAGTAGTTTGTAATGCTTGTAAGTAGGATTAGGTACTATACATAGTCATATCTTATGATTGTTCTTTCTCTTAACATATTCATGGGTACTTAGTTTCTCCAGTATGATTAATTTCTATTAATTTTAAAACTACTGCAATACAATTAGTATGGTTGCAGATAAATACTGTGAACTATGCTCTTTAATTTTAGTAATATTATGTTCCCATTGTTGTTGTAAAATACAGTGATACTGTTAATAAATGTAATTAAAGTGATACATTGTTATCAAGATCATTAATATTTACATTAATCAGAACAGCATGCAATTACAAAGAAAGTGGTCACTTTGACCACATCGGCGGTTCTAAGTATAGTACTAGTTCCGGCGGTTCTAGTGTTAAAGAATAAAGTCACTGATTACAAATTTAACTTTAATGTGAAAAAAAAAAAAAAAAAAAGCGTGGGGTGCTCTCTACACAACTTTTGACAATGACTCTACCTTTACAAACAGCGAACGACAAAAAATATAAGACAGCTGATATAGCACCCCATGCTTTTTTACATTAAAGTTAATTTTGTAATCAGTCACTTTATTCTTTAAGCTTATTCAAAAAAATTAATTTATCCTGTATTGTGGGACGTCCCATCACTGTTAAACAAAATCTTTATATTTAAAGATTATTTTTACAGTTTTCATTCACATTACTGCGAAAGGGTGTTTTTAGTTTTTTAATCTACAATTTTATTTTTTTATTAACCATTTCAGTCTCAATGTACTTAGTTTTATATATGTATTAATATAATTTTATTTAAAATGCTCTGAATTCAGAGTGTGTCAAATTTGAAAGTACCTATCGTAAATTTTGTTTAACTGAATTATGATAGAATCAGTGGCGTAGCTATCGGAGGCCTAGCCGGTGCCATGCACCGGGGCCCCCAAGCTCAGGGGAGCCCCCAAGCGCAGGGGAGGCCCCATGCTCAGGGGTGCCACCTAAGCTCGGAGGACCAGCAAACCTCACAACCACAAGACTTGGTAGAGTTATTTAAAAAAGAATAGGTCACCCATTTGGCCTGAGGGCCCCAATATTTTTTTTTTATGCACCAGGGCACTTGATACCCTAGTTACGCCTCTGGATAGAATTAGCAAACCGCACGGCAACGTGGCGCGTGTTGCGAATGCTACCTGAAGACGTGTCGGTTTTTAGATTTGTGTCAAGCGACTTCTGTCTAAACTACCATATGCGAGATATCTGTTAGGTCGTTAGGGTATTGAATGCTAGAAGATGGAGGCTCTACCGGATTACTTTAATGATTATATTTGCTCCAAGTTAGCCTATCCAGCTGAAAGATACTTCAGTAAGAGCACAAGATTTAAACTGCGCTCCAGTTTGGCTGCTATGATTCGATAGGTCGGTAGTTGTGATAGATCGATAGGAGACAGACAGGAGTTAGTCAAAATCGAGCACTATAGGACACAACAACGCGTGCTTATTGTTAAACGTTACCATCAAAATGGTGAAAGTTTGGTTGCCGCGATCCGTAAAGTGAGTTCAAATTTTTTGGCAGAAACATTATTCATAATTCATCAACTGGGAAAAGAATAGCCGAAATATTTGAAAGTACTGGTTATGTTGCGGATGTAAAACACACGACACGAGCTCGCTATGGTCTTGGTCGTTCAGGAGAAAATACCGCGGCAGTTCGACAGACCACGATTCATCTTGCACAAGAACTGGACATTTTAACAGATGCATTCTCACTGTATATTTGCATCTCCACAGTCATAAAATCCAACTTTATTCAAGAACTTTTGCAAGCATGCGATGCACAGTGAAAATAGTTGATCAGTTGACTCACAGCAAGAAAGGTGATTTTATGAACAAAATCATCTTCAGCGAGGAGGCTCATTTTCACCTCGATGGCTTCGTCACATTTGGGGCCCAGAAAATCCACGAATGATTCACGTGAAGCAAATGCATCACGACCGTGTCAGTGTTTGGTGTGGATTGTAGACTGAAGGAATCATTGGACCATTTTCGTTTGAAAACGAGAATACTTACTTTCCGTGTTTGGACTGATTGAGGTTGCGTTTTTTCCAGAAACTAGCTGCTTGGATTGCCTTGTCTTTGGCTAAGAACAGGTCTTCTACATGTCTGTGCACTCGAGGGGATGCTCAGGTGTCTGAGTGGAGCCGCAAACACACTTGTCGTCGTCTGTGCACTCCTGCATCTTGATACTCCTGTTCTGAGCCTGTTCAAAGCCTTCCATTTCTCGTACGGAAGATCCCACCAAGCAGATAGTTCTTTTTGGGCCCTGAAAATGCAGGAAGCACCTTCTCCCATAAGGATAGCCTTCTTTCTTATGGTGTTTTGTCTAGGGCCCCACTTCTCCATGAGCGGAGGCTGATGGTGTTATGGTTTGGTTGTGCACTGGGTCCTTTGGGTCTGTCTTTTGTTTGAGCTTCTCCTTCTCTGCAGCCACTTTCCGTCTTATATCCAGTGCTGCTATTCCCGCCAATGCATACGTTTTTTGTATTGTAGTTGGTCTCATGCACCCTGTTACCAGGAGGGTAATGAATTAACTGAAAAATGGCGATCATTATCGTAACATGATAACCTAGTACTTTGTGCCTCAATTGGAATATATTGCTCTTGAAGTCATGTGGTTTCAGCAGGACAGAGCTACTGGCTATACCTCCCTTGCATATTGACCGTCTTCCACGAGTCCTGGTCGTGTAATTTCCCGTTTTTGTGACATAATTGACCGCCATAATCTTGTGGTTTAATACATCTGTAGTTTTCTGTGGGTTTTTCTGAAGTCTTAGCTTTACGCCTAGAAGACCACGACCATTCGAGCATTAAAGGTTGTAATTGAGCGCTGATTCAACGAAATAACGCAACGTTTATGCAAACCGTTATTGAGAATTTTGCCAGAAGAATACTCGTGAGCCACCAAAGCCGTGGAGGCCATTTGCCGAATGCGTTGTTCCATGCATAATTCCTAAATGTTTACATTATCTGTCTTCTTCTTCTTCTTCTACGGTAGTACGCTGTCTGCGGCGGTTTTCCATTTAGTTCTACTCTCTGCCCTCCTCTTGGAATCTACGTACCTGCTGTAGTCAACATCTTCCATTATCTACTGGATGTATTTTAAACGTGGTTTTACTCGATATCTCTTTCCTTCTACCATTCCATCCAATATTGTTTTTACTAAGCTCTCATGTCTTAAGATATGTCCAGTTAATATTGTCTTCCGTCTTTTTATACCCTTCCATATAGAATTATGCTCTCCTTATCAAAAATTTCCTCATTAGTCCCTCCACGTAATCTTTAACATCATTCTGTAGCACCATTATCTATACTAATATTATAAATGTGAAAATAACTCTGTCCATTTGTTATGTTTTCACGGCTAAACCGACCTTGGTGAAATTTGACACAGTATGTGTATCATTACAATGAATGCAGGACGATTTACTTGGAAAAAATAAAATATTTTGTCATTAAATTTTCAAAACCAACAGAATGATGACTGACAGATGGGTAATGTGTAAGTCTCTATAGCTTTATATCGGTCACTCAGGCTTCTTTTTCTCGCAGTCAGTTTGTGAATGCTCTTAATAAAGGATATCAAATCCAAAAACTTTGTGTACAAAACGGGATTGACATAAGATGTCACCAAAAAGTGAGATAATTTTAAACACAAATAAAAATCTTTCGGTAGGAATATGGTAGGTAGTCTCCCATATACTTAACCCCCCTCTCCCCTAGTTTGTTGCTATTTTTAAACATGTAAATTGGTTCTCTTCACGAGACAGGATCAATGGCAGAGAGGTGTCGCGATGGCTTCCCCCTCGTTTTATCCTGACTCCGTGTTATCTGGGACACCTTTAACGTTACTTACAGCTTTCTATATCCAATTCACGCAATAAAATTCAAATTCCACGCGCACTAAGTCGCGGGTTACAGGTATAGTAACACCCTTTCTATACGAGGGTTGGAACTTAAATAGTGGCAACACTGCTGTGGATACACTATGCAATGGAATCTACTATTGTCGCTGATAGCACACGTTTTTGACATCCCTACCATACCTCCGAGCAAATGGACTCACCCGTGCCACGTCCCCGGTGTGCGCACAATCGAGGGAAACGCAGTTACTTGTGAGCGAGCGGTCTAACGTAACGGTGTCACTATGTTTTCAAAACAGGAACAACGTAGTTGGATCAAGATTGGCGGAAATGCTGAAATGGATGCGTTACGACGCTGCTCAGACGCACTTGGAGCGCTATGGGCGCGGAGAGGCTTTCTTACGCCGTATCGTAACACTGGATGAGACATGGGCCACATCGTACGAGCCAAAACTGAAACGCCAATCCAAGGAATGGCGTCATTATGGGTCACCGTGAAAGTCGAAAGTGCGTCAGAGTCCCAGTATTGTGAAAGTTATTGTGATTCTCCTGTACAACTGTGATGGTGTTATCCTAACGCATTACGTTCCTCCACGGCAGACCGTCAATGCACAGTATTGCTGTTCATTTTTGGAGCATCACCTGCGACCAGCTTTGCGAAAAAAGCGGCAACACTTTCTGCGCAACCCACCCGTCATTTTACAGGACAATGCGCGCGCGCATACAGCGCAAGCTGTGGCTGCTCTGTTCGGTCGATGGGACTGGGAAGTACTGTACCATCCACCATACTCCCAGGACTTAAGTCCTTGTTACTTTGATTTGACTCCGAAGATGAAGGAACCACTTCGTGGCATTCGCTTCAGAACTGTTCCAGAGATTCGACAGGCTGTAGACCGCTCCATTCGCACCATCAACAGAACAGGCTCTGCTAACGGTATACTCCGCCTTCCACATCGCTGGCAGCGGGTTCTACACAAAGCTGGTGACTACTTTGAAGGACAGCAACAGGTGCAAACATTTAACGCTTTTGTATCTGTTGTGAATAAGTAGTTTCCACTATTTAAGTTCCAACCCTCATATACTGTTCATATCCCTTTGCAACTTTTCACAGTGCTGTAAGCTTCTAATCGACTATACAACCTTACGTCAACTTTAAAACTTCAGCATTGCCTGTGTGTCACGCCTGACGTCAGGTATAAGCAGCAGCCTTGTAGCCGTACAGTAGAGACCAACCCGCCCGCACCTGTTCCGTGATGTGTCGCACTCCATGACATACATTTCCAGCGATGTCCAGGCCAGGCGGCGCACGCGCAACATCCATCTTCCCTCCGCCGGGAGGAGCATTGATCTGTCGCCCCTGGGACATGACAAGCGCAGCTTTGTCCTGCACTATCATAGTAAAGGGACGACAGATACACAAGGCGTGAGCCTCCACCGTACCTCACCACGCTGTCGACAAACTCAGAGACCTGAAATTCTAGCAAAATTAGATCAACACAATCTGATAATAGGCCATATTTCAACAATTATTGAACAATAATTTTATAGATAACTCCGTCTGCAAACAACTGTTTTGGTGAATTTTATTTTATGTTATTCCCCAGATGCGTTTCGCCCTTGTGGTGTAGGGCATCATCAGTGACCGTAAATGTTTTTTTTATGTATGTGTGTTATTACAATTACTATTTACAATTCAAATCTTTATATATATATATATATATATATATATATATATATATATATATATATATACAAATATTCACACACTGTACTCACAGATATGCTTGTAATCCTCACATATCTGTCCGGAAATAAGTATATATATATATATATATGTATACAAAGATTTGAACTGTAGATAGTAATTGTAATAACATGTAAAAACACATTTATAGTCACTGATGATGCCTTAAACCACAAGGGGGAAACGCGTCTGTGCAATAAAATAAAATAAAATTCATCAGAACAGTTGTTTGTGAACGATGTTATTTATAAAATTATTCGATCGTTACGTTTGAGACATTCTGTAACTTTTGTATGTTTCGCTCCAGCCAACGCTGAAAAAATTATTTCATTTTTATCTACATACTAGCTGATACCCGCGACTTCGTACACATGGATTAAGAATTTCTTTGCCAGAATTGAATATGGAAAGATGTTGGTAACGAAGGATTGGTCCCAAACAACACCGAGTCGGCATAATACGACAGGAAAGCTATCACTATATCATTCTACCGTCGAACCTCTCTCTTGAAGAGAATCAATTTCCAACATATTTCTGTCACCATTCGATAAGTTCTCAAAATTTCGTGACTAAAAGTGTTAATCATAACTGAAAAAATGTCCTTTGCCCTTCCTACAGATTTTCGTGTCAAATTCCATCAATATCGGTATAGCCATTTAGTCGTAAAAACGTAAAAAGACAGAGATTTACTTCCGCATTTATAGTATTATTACTTCAGATCACACACACACTGACTGCGAACAACCCCTGATGGATCATTATAATGTAATAATGTGTACACCTATCGCATTGCAAGACTACCTACGATTTTCCTCGCGTTGAACCCCTAAATTTGTGACATCTACAGTTTAACATTCAATCCTAATAAGTAATAACCAAAGGTACAGGCGTGACTCTTACGATCAAAAACAATTTTTAAAAACTTGGCCTCCACGGAGATTCGAACCGGAGACTACCATCCAAACAGCACCAAGCAAGCGCTTTAACCACTGAGCTACCAGACCGCTATTTGGAAAGGCAGTACAGAGACCAACACATCCTACTCATCTGTCTATCATCGTTCAGTAGTTTTTCGAAATTATAAGACAACATGTATCATTTATACTGTTCTAATTTTTTTTTTTTTTTTTTTTTTTTTTTTTTTTTTTTTTTTTTTTTTTTTTTTTTTTTGACGATGGTGTCGCCTTCTTTCGTTGCTAGAGAAATTGCTACCGGGCATTCGCTCCATCGCAATTCAATTCAATTCAGTTCACCCTCGCTCCTGATTTTATGAATTGAATTCAGTACACGATCTGTCTACCTACTGAACTTAATCAGTCTTCAGTCGTGAGTCTGATAAAGTATTAACGAACAGAAAGGATGAAGGCTAGATAATTAAGTGGAAATAGGTTACAATTAACAGTAAAGCAGTAAAGAGAGAAAGAATATTACAATGTAAAAAATAATAATTACATTGACAAAATCATTACACGTTAACCTAACCTACATACATTTTGTTACATGGATAACAATATCAAGTACATTATTTCTAAAAGATTTTTTTTTAGCAAGCCTTTATTTCCCTTCATACTCAGCCAAAATCGATAAATGAGGTATCATTTTAGAGATTAAGTTCGTCGCTTAGGTAACACTATTAATTAAGAAAGAAATTTTTCGAAATTCAACTCGTAAAATTACGAACAATAAAGGTTACGAATATGCGATAGTTCAGAGTCAAGCTGCCAGATGTCGCTGACGTCGATAAGGAGTGATCGCAATACCGCCAGAGAGCAGCACAGCATATGACAGAGATATTGATAAACTGTGTGTTTTCCAGAGTAAGTAGCTTTTCGGGTATTTTTGTACTACATGTAAAGGTCAATGACGATCATATGTTCACTTCAAATATTCTGTACAAAGAGGTCTCTTAACATATATATATTTTTTAATTTAAAATTGTAATGTAAATATTTTGAAATTTAATTTACAAGTAAATTGTGATGTAAATAACATTTTAATCTAGTCTTCTCGGGTGTGCAGCATATTTTCAAACGCTATTCCGGCGATCGGAACCTCTGTCGCCAGCTTGTGATGAAGTGTGAAAATAATAATAATAATATTTAATTAAAATTGCAATGGAGCACATGCTCCGGTTGCAATTTCCCTACACACCCCATCTTCCTCCTTTTTCTGCACCCATCTAAATATGCCGTCTACAAATTTCAACTTTAAATTCTTTCAACGTTTTTGGTAAATTATTCATCATTTCTCTTTGTAACTTATTCCAATACCTGACCCAGTACCGGATTAACCACGTAGGAGGAGGTAGCAAATGCTACGGGCCTCGCGCCTTCTGGGCGGCCTCGCGCCTCCTAGGAGGGCCCACGCGCCTAGGCTAGGAGCGTGACCTTTACTTTTTTTTTAAACTCTACAATTTTTCCTGGACGGCAAAAATCTGTGGCTTCTTCTTCACATTTGCTACGGGCCCTTTTGCCTGACATCTATTCCCTTCCGTGCATTACTTTCCCTCTGCTAGTCACCCGAGAGAACTATATCAATTCTCAACGCCGAGAGGACGTTTTGTTTTCTGTCGTAAATTACCTGGCATTTGTGTCGTAACAATGTTTGACGTGTCCAAAAGTGTTTTGTAATTGTTGGGTAAGACGTTGTAAGTGTTTTACTGAGCTCCTATTTCTATTGACAAATAATCAGTTGTTGCAAATGAGCCGGTTGTTCTTTCATCGTACTACAAACCACCAGCCTCGCTGTCCAGAGAGTAATATTTGTGAAACTTTCGCACGTGCCATCTAGTTACAGTGAATTCGTTTTCTGCTGACTCTGCGACTTTTCTCTGTCGGAATTATCACACAAATGAGTGTTAGGCGGGTGGGCAGTAGCCTCTGACAGGCCTGGAACAGCGCATCAACCCTCCCCCCTCCCTCCCCTCCCTCCGCTTTCACCCTCACCTCCCCTTGACCCACTTTCTCCGGCCCCAGCGGGACGCGCCCGTTCTCTCCCCCCCCCCTCTCTCGCTTCCTCGTCCTCTCTCTCTCTCTCTCTTTACCTTCGCACGCTGTTCTTTCCGACGAATGTTATTGGCGCCCTGTCCACGTTCTCCTCCAATCTCCTCCAATTTCGCCATTGATTCAGTCGGATAATCTAGAGAGATGTTCCTTTTCCTGCTCCTTTATTTACGACACAGGATTGTGACTGCGCTTTACGCTCCTCGACTTTTATACTGTCATGAACAAGACCGGCTCTCGGGCCTAATGGGCAGGGCTGACGGGAAACACACCCGTCGGATTGCTGGCGTTCCGCTGCTCCGTTCATCAGTTAATCACATGCTTTAACAGCCACTCTCCATCACATAACTCGTAACGGGTTAATCCCTTCTTCTTACCAGTGTATGCTTACCCGCAATTGTGATTATCACTCTTATAATTAAACTAGTGTAAGCTCCGTTGACCTTTTTTTGAGTATCGTCACGGGTCTAGAATAGTTGCAGTTTTTAGGTCGAAATATTATGACAGGTTGACCCAATTTGACCAAATATAAACTTGACCTGTGTTTCAGAGTGAATAAAATCTCTTGAGCTTGAAGAACTCAGAAGCATTAATAGAGGTATTAAAAACAAACAGGGACGATAACACAATCGTATAATTGCTTAAATTTAAACTTGACTTCTATTTGACCCTTAAAGTTCGCTCTGCAAAATTTAAAAAAACCTGTTTGCGTCGAAACCATCAAGTTGTTTTTTTATTGAGACTGGGCAAACACTCATAATGTAATCATTGGTCGTAGTATCTGTAATGGCCTGAGAACTTAATACACATTCCATATTATTAAACAGTTGACCAACTCCGAAGAAATGAATTACCAGAATAATTGATTCGGTAACATATTAGGTCTGATGTCCACTTAAAATAACTTAATAACTCACGTACAGCGAACAGGAACAAAGACCACTAACGAAAGTGGTCAGTGAAATACGTAAAAAGTAAATAAACCGTAATGCACAAACTTTTGTCAAGTAACAACATTAGTGAAAGTTTCAAATAAATTGAAATTTATCCTAAACTGGAATGACAATTGGCATTCGTGGTTTCAGCAGAGTCCATGAGTAATTTAATTTTTTTAAGTTGCTTTCATTGGCAACATGTTACTGAAAAGCAGGTACACGTTTTTTCAGCCGCAAAGTATTTATTTAACTGTGAAACGCTACCAGGAACAAACTCAATGAATGTATGATGGCAATTATTTTGGTAGTAGTTCCTTAGCTATTAAATTGTGGACATAACAACGAATTTCTTCTTATGATATTTCTGGTCTCTGTTTTGCGAGCGACAGTTGGCACGTGACCTCGTGACCAGCCAATAGCTATCAAGGATAGTGAGGGAGTGAGCTTACGAAATTATATAGTAGAAATTATAAATATATATATATATATATATATATATATATATATATATATATATATATATATATATATATTCTCCAATTTTCAACATCGGATCAGTACTATAGAACGTTTATTTATCCTCTCTATCCAATATTGAGTTTATTACCACAGCTTAAAATAAATTATCTTTTAAATGAAGTGAGATTACTTGTCAAATACCAACCCAAATGGTTTATTAAACTTTCACAATAACAACTATGGTTCACTTATCTTTTGGTATCCTTTAATACACAATATTCTATTTAAGCACAATGATTAAAATTCATTCTTACTATTATCCTTTTTCTCTCTCTCCCTTTTTTTTTGCGGTCGTCAGTCTTTCGACTGGTTTGATGCAATCCTCCATCCCTTCCTATCCTGTGCTAACCTTTTCGTTTCTTCATACCCCTTACAGCCAACGTCCTCAATTATCTGTTTCATATATTCTAATCTCTATCTTCCTGTACAGTTCTTACCTTCGACTGTTCCCTCCACTAACAAATTAATCAATCCAGCATGTCTCAAAATATGACCTACCAGCCTGTCTCTTCTTTCCATAAGATTTTTCCACAAACTTCTTTTCTCACCCATCACTTCCAAAACTCGTTCATTTCTTACTTTGTCTGTCCACTTAATTTTCAGCATTCTTCTGTAGCACCACATTTCTAATGCTTCAAGTTTCTTTATTTCCGGTATTCCTAAAGTAAATGTTTCACTACCATAAAGTGCCGTGCTCCACGCAAAGAGTTTTAAAAATTTCTTTCTAATTCCTAGATCAATATTTGAAACTAAAAGGTTTCTCTTTTCCATGAAGGCTCTTTTTGCTAGTGCTATTCTGCTTTTAACATCATTCCTGCTTCGGCCATCGGTTGTAATTTTACTTCCCAAGTAACAGAATTCACTTACTTCTTCTATTGCATCCGATCCTATTTTTATATTTAATCTACTAATATTGGTATCATTTCTGCTACATTTCCTCACTTTTGTCTTGCTTTGTTTTATATTCAGTCCAAAATCTTCCTTCAGTATTTTGTTAATGCCATTAAGTAACTTCTCAATATCCTCAGCCCTCTCTGCTAACAAGACAATGTCATCAGCAAATTGTAGCATACTGATTTTTTCTCCCTGAATACTTATGCCACATGGAAATTTTTCTTTAACTTTCTTCATTGCTTCTTCTACATGCAAGTTGAATATTAACGGGGATAGACTACAACCTTGTCTCACACCCTTTTTAACTGATGCATGTCTCTCGTGATTCTCTACTTTTATTATAGCCACTTCATTCTTATATTGTTTGTATTCTTCTATCTCGATACTTTAGACCTGACTTCTTTAAAATTTTGAACATCTTGTCCCACCTAACATTATCAAAAGCTTTTTCTAAATCAACAAATGCCATAAAAGTATCTTTGTTTTTCTTGATCCGCACTTCAAGTATTAATCTTAAAGACAGAATTGCTTCCCTTGTACCGCGATTTTTCCTAAACCCAAACTGATCTTCACCTACTATCTCTTCTACTACCCCTTCCATCCTTCTGTATATTATTCTGGTCAGTAATTTTGAAGCATGTGATATAAGACTAATGGTGTGGTAATTCTTTTTCCCTCCCCTCTGGCTTATATTCTTAAATAAAACACTGCGTTCTTCCCGCCAGGATTTAAAACGTCTTCTCTCAAGCAATCTTTTTTCCACACCCATGTTGTAACCAGAGATAGTTCTTCCTTCTTACTTGACGTTCTCTGACCTTGAAAACTTAAATACCAAAGTTTATGTAATCATAATTATTTAATAACAAAATATGCTCATAATAATAAATTTCGCGATTAGCGAGATCGTATACCTGAAAAATTGAAACAAGCTTCGTCGACTTATGTTAATGTCTATCAACAAAACATAACTCTCTCTGAATAAAGTACAAATGTTACGGTTATATTAGATCAACTATTTAATAAAAAAAAAACCTAAATTAGCCAGTGCTCGAAAAGCAATCGAAAGCACAAATTATAAGATCAATATCAAATAATACGAAATGCATAAAAAGGCTTCTGTAAGAACGTTATAACGTTTAACGGAAAATTAAGAGCTAGGCTACATTGTTAATATCTGTGATGATAAGCTTGGAGTCTTATATCTTTAAACGATAAATTCTTGTATCTATGAATATATACATTTGGTATCTCGAAAACGGCTCAACGATCTGGACGAAATTTTATATTTGGATAACATTTTGCTTTTTAAGTTTATATAAATAGGTGTCTTCCCTGCAAAAGCGCGATTTTACAAAATACCGACAATTTTTGTATTTTGTATCTCGGAAACCGCTGTAACGCCATCTTGCATACGTTTCAGGTACCAGAAAGCCTACTGATAGTTTCTCATTGGATACAATGATGAACTCTTATATCTTTAAACGAACAATTCTTGTATTCTAACTGACCCATGCGAATCTTTCGCAAATTATCTAGGTCAGTTACCAAATTGTAATATAATAATGTGAAGATAACTAAATGCAAGCATATTTATTAATGAAAGTAATTATATTTTGAAGAGTAGTAATAAATATCAGCCTTTTTGTAAAAAGTAGTTATCATTAAATACTACATGTTCAGTTGCAAAACTTTTAAAAATTAAATATTAAAAAAAAAAAATAGATACTGGATTTGGCAGGTGTGATTTTTTATAACTTCTTTAGATAACTTCTTTGAATACAATATTTGCAGTTGTAATGTTATCGTTTAGTTTTTGACCGTATGTGTCTTTAACAAAAACATTAATATTAATTGGATTTGTGAATGCGTGATAAAACACGTACGGGTCTCCATACGAGAAAAACCGGTATTAGGTGTCTCGTGGTTTTATTATTATATTAAATAATTAGTCCACGATACAGTTTAGAGTTTAGCTTTTTATTTTCATAAGCACATCGAACTTCTTCAAAGATACTAGTCACATGTATTCATAAACTCCAGCGATTACATGTAACACTTCTTCCAAAGTCAATATTGTCATACACTCTCACAGCATACGTAAACTGTGTCGAAAAACTGTCTCTGTAAAAACTGTCTCTGCCATTCCCTTTATACAAGTTTTATCGAAAGTTCTAGAACATTACAAAGGCTTCCGACAGATATTTCTCGAACTTTAACAATACTTAAACAATTAAAAACAATCAAAATCATTACGAAATGTTCTGAAATGAAAATTAAAGATACTTAAACACAAAATCATCCACATAAATCATTTTAAACCGTAGTAAAACATCCTTTAAACTTAGTAGCTCACCTTAAAACTCGACATTACAAACATTTAAACAATTCTCATGCATGGTTCTGTCCTTAAACATATTAAATGGTATTTACATAATTTATTTTCATAAAACAAAATCCATTTACACAGATTTACAGTAAAATGCAAGATAAATATACAAAATCATATTCAATCACACTCTAGCTTGCTACAAAGGCTTCATAAAACACAATTTCATTTAAAGTCTAGGTTTGAGGGCTGTTACAAGGTTCTGGTGAATACAATCATGTGCGTTGAAGCGTCTGATCTTGTGCTCTGTTAATGGCCATCGTGAATGTAACTTTTATTTGTAACTAGCTGACCCGGCAATGCTTCACTATTGCTGGACTTGAGTAGGCACATAGATTAAATGAAAAAATATTTACATATAAATTTTAAACTGCTGTGGGTGAGAGGGAATGCGCTTTGGAAAACATATGCAGGCAGTATTTTTCTGTTTGTTTCAAAGTATAAGTGTGCAAATTCCCATTGAAATCTGATGAAATATGTGGTTTTGTCTAAATTAGGGGGTGGAGGGGTGGGTTTTTTAATTTTTTTTGACAGGAACCTTCTTCGTCATCCCGTCGATAACTCACCAAAGCTTCACCGTAAACGGACGAACGGTTTGCGGTTTTTTTTTAAATTATGGGGTGTTATGGGGAAGAGGGGGTAATGAAGTGGTGGAAAGAGAGGAGAGGGATTGGGTTTTTGTGAAATTAATGTGTACAGTATTTCTCTCTCTTTTTTAAAGTATAAGTGTACAAATTCTTATCTAAATCGGATAAAAAATGTGGTTTGCCTAAATTATGGGTGAAAACGTAATGGGGTTGGAAAGGGAGAGAGGGGATGAATATTCGGAAACCATATATTGGCAGTATTTTTCTGTTTGTTTTAAAGTATAAGTGTACAAATTCCTATCTAAATCGGATAAAAAATGTGGTATTGCCTAAATTATGGGGGTGGAAAGGGGGCGAGGGGATTAATATTCGGAAACCGTATGTAGGCAGTATTTTTATGTTTGTTTTAAATTATAAGTGTATAAATTCCTATCTAAATCGGATAAAAAATGTGGTTTTGCCTAAATTATGGGGTGTTATAGGGAATGGGGGGTGACTTTTTGAATTTTTTTTTCACAGGAACCTTCGCACACGCACACTCGAAAACTCTCCAAAGTTTCATTGCAATCTGATAAATGGTATAGGAATGCATAGAAGACGAACAAACCCACAAACCAACAAACATTGATTTTTATATATAAGATTGTTTTCTTATCGTTTGGTAAGGTACGGTTGGATCAGAAGGTGTGATGTTAAAGCCAGGTATTAGCATAGTTTTATCGGAGTCAACGAATTTAGCACTGATGTCGTACTCGTCTAAATGAATTACCAATAATCTTGCACGATTAATTAATCCCTGATTAGTATTAAGAAGTTTGTTTAATAGAATAATAGGATTTTTTAAAGCAATTTATGATAATTTTCACTAGCAAATCTAGCTGCTCTTCTTTACTCGTCCTCCAAATCATGTTTCCTCTTTCACCAATATGCCGTCAGCAAATGAAAGAATATTTGGAGATGTACCCTGTCCTGAGTGTATAATGTGATGGTCACCGCACTTTTCCCACTTCCACGATATGTCCAACAAGCTAATGTGTTAACCCTCTCCCCGGTGACGTCACAACCAATATCAGGGAACCTTACTGGTTATGTAGGCGGAGCCACCCGCAACAAAATCTGTGGCAAAACGCCTATGAATGGTAATCAGAGTATCAAGTCTGGAGCTGTGATGTCGTCCTGGGAGGAGTAGTTTACGGTGCTGTTAGCGCCGGGTCCCAACGAGTACTCCAGTACTGAATGAAAGAGCCGACAAAGACCACTGCCAGGGCCACGACAAGCAATGCGGCGGCTTCGAGCCCAGATGTCCTCCACTGCAGTCTTCCTGGTTGACTGACGCCTAATCTACCTGAGTGTCCACTCAAGCGTCGCGCCACTGCCAGCTGACATCTCCGCTTTTTCGACGAGTACTGCGCGGACTCTGGTCGCTGACCGCATTAGGTGACGTCCATTAATGAAGTGAGGTGAAATAGGGGGGGGGGGTCCGGTGAAATCTCACGAAACCTCACCGAGGAGGAGGGGGTCAATGGAAATCTCACGTGAGGTTTTGAAATTCTTGTAGCAGGTAGAAATAAAAAAAAGTCTAAAAATGGTGCGAAAGCTGACTTTAGGGAGGTATTTGGTCCAAAAAGCGACCTCAGGGGAGGGGGGTATAACCGCCATTGGAAACATGAGACCTAAAAAAAAGGTCTAAAAAGTTTCGAGGTCGATTAGCAGGGGGGGGGGGGGGAAGGGGAGGTTCTCCGTCAAAATCTCACGTCATTTTAGAGGGGTGGGGGGTCCGAATAGATATCATGAAGTCTCAACAGAGGAAGTGGGGGGGGGTGTCTAGAATTATGGAAAAAACACCTCACGTCAGTAAAGGACGCCCCCTTATCTACAAGGCTGTCACTACGAGTCCAACCGCGAACGCCTATGTATAAGATCGTAACTGAACATCATACTGTAAACTGACGGTGAATAAACGAAATTGTCAATACTACTAAAAGATTAAGCTTGGTGGTAGCGTCCGCAACACTGTGAACGTCACGCTCGCCGCAATCGTTGCTGATCTAACTGAGGGCACAGATATTACTATCATGCGCGTTATTTAATGACCGTTCTATTTAGCAAAGCATCCGTGAAGAAATTAATTGCCAAAAAACTGAAAGAAAAATTTGTATTGCGTCTAAATAATCATACTAATTATGCGTTAATTATCAAGCAGCTGATGTTTTGATTAGACTGAAATTTAGCCTGGGTCGCAACGAACTGGCATTTGACGTTACAGCAGAGGGCAAAAGTATTTTAAGTTTTTTTCTTTTAAAAAAAATGTATTTTTCATGAGTGTCATGTTACTGAAAACATTACTTGGTATGAATGAAAATAGTTCCACATCGATCGCGATCTATGCGTCTTAGACCAGGATTAAAACTAATGTTATACAATATAACCTAAGTTCTTGATATTTATTTTTAATTTCCTTTGATTTCACTGTCGCCATATTATTGAGCCGCATGTAACTGTGTCAGCCGTGCAAACACAGTAATATGATCCGAATCAAGAAAAATTAAGATGTGAGAACCCGTGAAGATTTTGGGTGAAGGTTACATCGCAATGCACGATGTCACTAACATGAGATACACTCAATGTATTAGTGGTTGTGTGTGTGGTTGAAGCTCTTTGATTTTCTAGCTGATATATTAGCGAAGTTTGTGGTTAGGTTGAAATGCAATATGGACCAGGCTGACGACTGAAACATTTTTCTACGGCAGAAGGCACGAGGTACTGCGTTGAGCGTTATTTTATTAACAACTGAAAAGAAACGAAATGCCAGAACACTCCGCTCAACCCTCCATTTTTCACGCCTCTGAAGATAGTCATTGCTAATAAAAGGCTAGTTTGGTCATGTCTGTCACGTTTGATTACCAAGTTCCGACAGTGAGAATCATACTAGCTAAATACCCCAAGACTTAAACATAGAAAGTTTACTCATATCACAAAATAGTACATTTGTATGCGGTAAAAGAAATATTTTTGTTCATAATAATAGTATGTATAAAAAGATAATAATTAGTCACTATTCGTTCGTGGAATTTCAGTTTCCTTAGAAACTTTTCTAGAACAATTAACAAGATTCTGTTTTAAAATTAATATTCTCATTTTTCTACTACCCCTTGAACTCTACTGCTCTCCCTCCGACCGTCCTATACCATCCCCGTTACTACATTCTTAATGACGTCAACGATTTGGGACGCGCCATACCTGCAAATGCCTGCTATCACTGCTGGGGATGGATATCTCTGTATCCTTCATTTTTTTGGATATTTAATCTAGAATGCTAGTATTTTGGAAAAGGATAAATATACCTTATTATCTCATTACCAAAAAAACAAAGAACGTTCTATATCAATACTAATATTATAAATGCGAATGTAACTCTGTCTGTCTATTTGTTACGTTTAGAGGGTTAGTCGGCTAATCGAATCTCGATGAAATTTGACAAGGAGATACTATTTGCCATTAAGATGGTAATAGAATTCTTTTTTTCTGTATAAATAATATGTTTTGTCGTGGAATTTTGAAAACTAACTTAAAGGTGGTAGACAGACGCTCTCCCTCAGAACAAACTGGCAGCTGCGTGGTTAAGGCACTTTATTTCGAAAGTACTGGTTTCGCTTCCGGGTTCAAATCACCGTGGCAGCAGGGATTTTTAAGAGGTGCTTCTGATCATATGAGCCACGCCTGAACGTTCCGTCGGACGGATTAAATGTTAAACTGTAGGTCCATACACGACAGAAGCAGAATGTGTGGCATATCGAAACTCTGTAACAGAGGCGGCCGAACATACCTTCACGTTTAATTTATTATGCAATATCGGTCACTTAGGATATTTTTCTCTCGCAGTCGGTTCTTGTATGATCTACACAAATAATATTATAAATGCGAAAGTAACTGTGGTCTCTCGGTCGGTTTGTTACGTTTTGACGACTAAACTGTTGTAGGTCTACTGATGTTGTTGAAATTTGACAAGGAAATACTTTGTTTGGTTAGGAAGGGCACAAGATACTTTTTTTCGGGATAAATACCATGTTTTGTCCTTAAATTTTTGAAAGCTAATGGAATTGTGTCAAACAGACGGATAGCGTGCGTAAGATTGTAATGTTATGTCGGTCGCTCAGGCTGATTTTGTCTGGCAGTCTGTTAGTATATGATGTGTTCATAAATTTCTTTTACAGACAAAACACATTATATGGTATAGATGTTGATTTTCGCTGGACCAGAATATAATATTGTGTCTACCTAAAAGTTTCTGGCATCAGTGTATTTTGTCTGCTTTTTCAACATGTCTCGCAGAGCACGAGCAGCAGAAGTTATTAGACACTAAGAATCTGATGCTCAGGCTGAAGAAAGAAGACCAAGCTGAAAGACAACTTGCCTACAGTTAAACCACAATATCTTAAATTTTGAGATTTTTTTTAAACATGTTGCAAATTTATTCTCTTGATGAGACATGTTCGATGGTCTAATGGTGATGGCTTTACCGTCGTATTATACTGACTCCGTGTTTTTTGGTACACCTTTTACACAACTTATATCTTTCTGTATCGAACTATATCAAGCCCACGCGTACGAAGTCGCAGGTAACAGCTAGTACATTCGTCTATGTGTCCCTTTGTTCAGCAATAGCGCAAATACGATAGAACCAGTTTCGATGAGATTTTAACAGTTTCAGGTCTTATGGGCTAGCTTAAAATCTATGGTATATCTCATAACTTGTCTTTGCCTCATAACTTTGGAAATTACCGCAGAACACAACCGGTAACTAATATGGTAAAGGAGCTGAATTAGGATTCATTGGAGGATAGAAGTAGGGTGAAGAGAGTCATGGAAGTGTACAACACCTATATTGGTGATGAAGCATGGATTGATTTTTGTGGGAAAATTAAGAGAGTTGCTTGAAAGTGTAACGTTGACAAGCTGGAACTTGATTTCAGGCATAAGGGTGTGGGAAAATTTTATTTCGTAGGAAAGGGTGTAAGGGACGGGAATAAATTTCCAACAGAAGTTATGAATAAATTACCGGAAACACTGATGGAATTATTAGTAGAGGACGAAAGTAGGTTGGAAGAGGAAAGGAGAAATGGGTGTGTAGGGAGATTGCGACCGGAGCGGACGAAGCAAAGCAATTTTATTAATTAGTATTATTATTACTCATAAGTGACCGGGCATCCAGGAATGATAAATAATTCGTCCGACCAAAATTTTGTAACCAAGTTCCCTCAGTCCCTTCGTACATCCCTTAATCACCTCTCTAGCAAATCGAGGATTTCCCTACCACCTTCCTAATGTGTCCTACCAAGATGAGTTTACTTGCAAATATTGTTCCCAGACATTTGCACTTAAGGTCTTCAACAAGAAATCCCTCCTCCACCCTATAATCATAGAAAACCACGGTTTTTCTTTCGGTCTGTATTTTACTTTCTGTGTGTATTTTTCTTTCTTCGTGTGTGTCATTTATCCATATTGACGTACCTTGTTAGATGACCTGTACATATCTCCATCTAGTTGTTCATAGTCCTCTCTCGTTTTAATCCTATTGTACGACTTGCTATCAGCAAGTAACCTTGCTGCTGACTGTAAACCACTACCACTTTAATTGATTATAATAGTGAACAGCAGTGGTCCATATACACTATTCTGTGGCAATCTTTCACGACTGATTATTAATGCATCACAGTGTAGAAGCAAAGAACTTCAAGGGAGAATAAAACCTGAGGTATTGGAGCGCACGCCTCATTATCAATATCCACCTTGTTATACACTCCCACCACTCTCTTCTCCCCCCTCCTGTCTTCCAATGAATCCATTTCCCGCTTCTTAACTGATTGTGTTCTACCTTAGTTCCCAGAGACAATTTTAGCAGCCCGTCTTTGCACTGCCTTTAATTCATGTATTTCATACTCAAAATATATATCCCTTACTGTACCACCAAATTCTTAAAAGTTTTGTATCCAAGTTCCCTCACTTCTCTGGTACATCCCCTCATCACACTCTTCAGTAAACGAAGCATTTTGAGGGCTTTTCCTACCTTCTGCCCAGTGTGTCTTGTCCAGTTGAGTTTACAATCAATTGCCAAGATATTTTCATTTCAAATATTAAACCAGTAATTCCTAGCCCACCCTATTATCATAATTACCTTCAGTTTTTTTTTTTTTTGACCTATGCATTTGATAAGTTGACTCTCTTTGGCGTCTTAATCCCAGCTAAAGATATCGTCCAGGTCAACCTGGAGTTGTTCACATCCATATCCCTTTTGGATCTATTATATAACATTATGTAATTTGTAAACAACCTAACTTCTTATTGTGAAACATCAAAACTATCATTCGTTAGAATAATTAATAGTGATTGTGTGGAAGTAGAGAGCTTCATGGATGATAAACCTAGAACGAGAAACGACATGGTACAACTAATGAATAGATGTATACTGCCCAGTTTCGTTTAGTCTGGCAAATTTTTGCGATTTACATGTTTAATACAGCTAAAGCGTCCCATACTCTAGTGACACACTCCATGTAAAGACGTAAAGTATTACAGATTCAGAGATGACACTGATGCACAATGGCTGAGAGGCGGGACGGCGATGAATTGTTTCCGCTCACTGGTAACATATCAGCAGGCGTAGAATGTTTTAATCAAGTGGCGGGTCCGTTTCCATGTTATGTTAGTTCCCAACATCTCCGCTAGACAGCCAGATCGACATGTATCGGAATGGTTTTGGGGAAAGTTAGAAATCATATGAAAATGAAAGTGATAAGTGGGGTAGTTAAAAGCGGATGAATCGCTACAAAGCATTACTACCTCGTAATAAAGTTTTTTTCCATCACGCAAAGGAACATTAGGCTCTCATGATCGGTCTACGTTTCATTCATAAAAAAAGAAAGTACCTTTTCGACAGTAATACACTTAATTTTCCACGAAAATTATTTAGTCATCCGAAACATTATGACCACATATTTACTAGCATATTGGTTCACCTTTATAACGCAAGACAGAAGCGGTTTGGCGTAGCATGAATTCTACAAGTCCTTGGTAGGCTTCCAGATGTATCTGACGCTAGATTTCTACACACAGGTCACGAAATTCCCTTAAATTACGGGCCAGCGGTTTGAGGGCGCGGATTCTGGGAAGAGCACCTCCGAAAGAAGAGGCTGGTCGTCTGTTCTCGTGCTACTGTAGTGAGCATCTATGGAAAGTGAAGGACTGTGAAACCACGAGTAGGCGACAATGTGGTGGACACCCACGCCTCATCACAGAACGTCGGAGGTCGGAGGCTTGCCCGCTCCGTAAAGCAGGATAGGGGGTGATCTGTAGCAGATCTGACGGATGAGTACAATTCTGGTGCATCCAGAAGTGTTTCAGAGAACAAGAATCGTGATTCTGCCACAGACCGTCCCTTACCCTGCTTTACAGAGCGGACAAGCCTCCGACCTCCACGTTCTGTGATGTGGCGTGGGTATCCACCACATTGTCGCCTACTCGTGGTTTCACTGTCCCTCAAACACTTTCCATAGATGCTCACTACAGTAGCACGCGAACAGCCGACCAGCCTCTCCGTTTCCGAGATGCTCGTCCCAGACGCCACGCCTAAAAACAGCTGGATCCTAATTTAAGGGAATTTCGTGACCTGTGCGTAGACATCTGGTACCAGATACATCTGGAAGCCTACCAAGGACTTGTAGAATCCTTGCTACTCCAAGTCGCTGCTGTATTGCGTTCGAAAGGTGGACTAATATGCTAGTGAACAGGTGGTCATAATGTTTTGACTGATCAATGAATGCTCTGGGTCATACAATATCTGCTAAGATAACACCTGAAGCTGCCACTTGCAAACCGACTGCGATAAGGTAAACTGTGTGCCGACCACTTGCGGACCGACTAGTAATTAAAATTTTAAACCAGTGATATGTTTTAACGTGAGATGAGCATGCTATGAATACTGTTTCCTGTAGGCTTCTTATCATTTGAAATAAGGTATGCATACTTAGGATTAATAATTTAAATAAGGGTCATCGATTAATTTCCATAACAACACAATAATTACAGAACTACTGATCTGAAACAAACCGCCTGTAATGAAAAAAACCGGCCCATGCAGTCCATCAGGTAATCATCATCATCATCCTCAACAGTTTCCGGCCTCTGGCCGGGTCTGCATTATGCTCAAGCCTCTCCATTTGCTTCTTTCATCCCACCACCTCTCTGTCACCACTTTGTTGCAGTCCTCTCCTCTCTTCCGTACACCCTCCTCCACTCCTTTCAGCCATCCATCTCTTGGTCTTCCTCTGGGTCGTTTACCTTGCATCTTAATATCATAGATCTTTCTCATTCTCTGAGCCATCAGGTAATAATGTATTTATTTTATAAATTTTTAGTATTAACAATCTTTGTAAGATGTATGTGCTTTGTTGTTATAAGATCCAGGACCAGAGATAGTTTTTGTGTAATATTAAGTTAGTTAATATAATACAAAGTTTGGCATAATCTGCTAACTACGACTGCCGGCCATTTTCAGGCTAATTTATGGTTAGAAAAAACAATTAAAAATAAAAAATCTAATTAGTATACCAAACAATATTACTATTACTATTACTCCACGATTCACTAAAAGTGTGTGGCGGAGGGTGCATTGCACTTATCCGGGAAAGTAATGGTTTGGAAGGGATATACGGGATATGGCAGGAGGCGCCCATGGGCTATTGTGAGGAACCATCCCACCATTCGCATGGAGCGATCTGGGGAAACCATGGAAAACCCAGATCAGGATGGCCGCAGTACTTTATCTAAAGCTACTCCTGTCGGATTTTATGTTTAGTCGCCCGGTAAATCGTCACACAATAAGTTTTTAAACAGATAAGTCAAGGTTGTGGGCCTTGGAGGACAGGAGGAGGTGAAGAGAGTGCTGGGAATGTACAGGGCATATGTTGGTGATGCGGCTTGGAGGGATATTGGTCGAAGAATTAGGAATAATGCATGGAAGGGGAAAGATGACCATGACCACAAGCTGGCACTCGATTTCATGCATAAAGGAGTTAAAAAAATTTCTTATGTGTTCAAGGGTGTCAGGGGTTGGAAGAAATTACCACGTGAAGTGATTAATAATTTACCGAAAAGTTGAAGGAATCTGAAATTAAAATTAGTAAATCGTAAAAGTAGATGGGGAGAAATTTAACACTCAAATTACATAAGACAATAAAAAATAAAATAAAAAATGGATAATTAGATGACAGGGAATTGCCGCCGGAACGTTAACTCCATCGCAATTAAATTATTAATAATAATGTTCTTAGTTGTCTACTGAAACGAGTTTTAAATGGGTATAATATAATAGAATTGTATTGGAGAAAATTTTATTTCTTCCTCATTATTTCTCTGCTAGTGGCTGCTATGAACCCAGTGCTTGTTGCTAAAAAAAAAAAAACCTCACTGCTTGAGGGAGTTTTAAAACGCTTATTCGCTTCATCTTGGAACAACTAAGCGAGGAGTGTAAACTGCGCCACGCAATCCACTAACAACGCCTTGGAATGAATGGCGGCACGGTTATGCTTGCAGCCCCCACCACGCCATCTCTCTGTGCGAGCCGAGTGGAAAAGGGGAGAGGGGGAGAGGCGTGAATCGTGGGCGGCCGTCCACTTCGCGCTAAAGCTTTAAATCTTCCCCCCTCCACAAAATGGATTACACAAAAGGTGGCGGTATGAGCAGCGGCGCCTGGGCCTCAGGCAACCAGCGTTACGTGCACCCACGGGCAGTATAAGCAAAGGGGCACTACGGTTACCCACTCCTGTCTTTGCCGCCTGACCAAACCATTCAATAACACCAAATAAGCAGGACCACATAGAACAACTATACACATACATAACTTTTGATCGTCTTAGCAGCAGGGGCTTCATACCATAGTCATTTATTCGGGTGATAAGCTGCGTTTTGTTGATGTTTGATGGCACCAACCTTTCGCAATAAGCCGCCGGCTTCTTGTGGGACAGATTTCGGTTTACTTTTTACGGAATATTTGGGAATTCAACGAAAAAAAAAACAAGTCCCATCCTGAGAAATTACATCTGAGGTCCGTACCGTGTATGCTAATCTTCTTTGTTTGCATTTGTAGTCAAAGAAACCCGTACACGAAAATCAGGACCCAGAGTATACGAAATTCCATGCCAGAGTGGAATGATATGTTTTGTATACTAGGTGCATTCAAGTTCTAAGGCCTCTGATTTTTTTCTAACTAACTACTCACCCGAAAACTATGAAACCGGTGTTATTTCGCGACGAAATCTCCCTGCAGACCTACAAATTTTTCACAACGTCGACGCCATGATTCCATGGCCGCGGCGAAGGCTTCTTTAGGAGTCTGTTTTAACTACTGGAAGATCGCTGAAGCAATAGCAGCATGGCTGGTGAATGTGCGGCCACGGAGATCATCTTTCATTGTTGGAAACATCCAAAAGTCACTAGGAGACAGGTCAGGTAAGTAGGGAGCGCTAGAAATCACTTCAAAGTTGTTTTCACGAAGAAACTGTTGCGTAACGTTAGCCCGATGTGCGGTTGCGTTGTCTTGGTGAAACAGCACACGTGCAGCCTTTCCCGGACGTTTTTGTTGCAGTGCAGAAAGGAACTTGTTCTTCAAAATATTTTCGTAGGATGCACCTGTCACCGTAGTGCCCGTTGGAACAAAGTGGGCAAGGATTACGCTCTCGCTGTCCAAGAACATGGTCACCATCATTTTTTTCGGCACTGGCGGTTACGCGAAATTTTTTTGGTGGTGGTGAATCTGTGTGCTGCCATTGAGCTGACTGGTGCTTTGTTTCTGGATTGAAAAATGGCATCCATGTATCATCCATTGTCACAATCGACGAAAAGAAAGTCCCATTTATGCCTTCGTTGTGCGTCAATATAGCCTGGCAACATGCCACACGAGCAGCCTTGTGGTCGTCCGTCAGCATTCGTGGCACCCACCTGGAGGACACTTTTCGCATTTTCAGGTAGTCACGCAGTATTGTGTGCACATAAAGGACGGAAATGCTGGAGGTGATCTGTTCAACATTCATCCCCAAAACAAGCCTCTCCAATTGCTCGATCATGTCGTCAGACAGGCTTGTGCGAGGCCTAGGTTGTTTTGGTTTGTTGTCACACGATGTTTTGTCTTAATTAAACTGTCGCACCCACGAATGCACTTTAGACACATCCATAACTCCATCACCACATATCTCCTTCAACTGTCGATGAATTTAAATTTGTGTCACACTATGCAAATTCAGAAAACGAATGATTGCACGCTGTTCAAGTAAGGAAAAAGTTGCCATTTTAAGCATCTAAAACCGTTCTCATTCTCGACGCTGCCTCTATAGTTCCATCTGTCGTACAGTGCTGCCATCTCTTTCATATATTGACAACAAGTGCACGCTCATTTTAAAACAATGCACATGTTTCTATTTCTTTGCAGTCTAGACAAAAAAAATCGGGGGCCTTAGAACTTGAATGCACCTCGTATTAAAATGAAGAGTTGAAAATCTCAAGAAGTAGGAACAAAACTGATATGGAACAGTTACAAACTATAATGTAATATACAAAAACTGTGAATAAAAAAAGACTATAAATAATATTTTGTAACAGATTTATGCCATTACGTAGTTAGGTAAACATTATGCTAAACATCAAAATTTGTACATAACTTGTCTTAGGGCACCTATGACGGTATAATTAACGGAGATGCGTGTGCCGTAACGAAGTCTTATTTTATAATGTTTGAAAGATATGGTTGGATGAACCAAAGTGGACTTTCGAAATAAGAATTAAAGAAGTGCCATCACATACAAGACTTGGTCAACCAACAAAATAGGCTGCTGCCAAACACGTTTTGCAATAACAACAACAGATATTAATTTAATTTCGATGACGAGCACGCTCCGAAGGCAATTTCCCTACACACCCACTTTCACCTTTCTCGTAACCGCCTACTTTTTCCGTGTAAAAATGTCAATTTTAAATTCTATCAGCGTTTTTGGTAAATTCTTCGTCATCTGTCTTGGTAATTTATTCCAATCCCCGACCACCACACCGAGGGAAGAGAATCTTCCCACACCCTTGTGCCTGTAATCGACTGCCAGCGTGTGGTCATACTCATCTATTCCCTTCCATGAACATTCTCCTAATTATTACACCAATATCTTCCCACACCTCGTCACCAATATACGCCTTGCACACTCCAGTGACTCTCTTCACGCTCCTCCCATCTTCCCATTTTAGTTCCTTCATCATATTAGTTACTGATTGTGTTCTGCGGTAATTTCCAGAGGCAAATCTAGCAGCCCTTCTTCGTACCTCATCCATTTTCTGTCTGTATTTGATATTCAAAATGTGGGTTCCATACTGCACCACCATATTCAAGCAATGGTCTGACAGAAGATTTGTAATCCATTTCCTTACTTGTTTGGTACATCCCTTCATCGGTCTCTGAAACAAGTGAAAGATTTTGAAATCTTTTCCTACTACCTGGCCAATATAGCCTGCCCTGTTGACTTTGTTATCAAATGTTATCCCAAGGTATTTACATTTAAAGTCTTCAACTACCAAATCTTTCCCCTTCTTATAATCATAAACGAAGGTTTTTGAAAAACCAGAAGGCTATTTGCTGTTGATAGTCCGAGAAGAGGTGGAAAAAACTAAACATCCATGAAATGTCGAAGAAGACGGGGGGTATGAACTACAAGAGCGAAGGGTGGAAATGCGATTTGTATAACCATTCAAAACGCCGCTCTGAATACACAAAAAAAGAATAACAACGTGCATTTTTATTTTATTTTATTTTATTTAAAGGTTTATTTAGCCTGGCAAGATTAGGGCTGTCAAGCCCTCTCTTACATCTTACCAGGTGTTTACAATAAATAATATACACCTTACACAAACTAACAATGTACAACACTTATATAATATTTGGCATAATTTAGGTTCAAGAGCAATACTAACAAAAAATCATCTTAATAATATTTATGAGTAAAATACTAACTAAATCTAAATAGTATTCGTTCTTAACTAGTTAATAATTTAATGGTATAAACTAATGCTAGTGGAAGTTAAAGAAGTAAATGCTACAAACTTAATACTAGTAGAATGAAGAAACAACACAAACTAATAATAGGGGAGGCAAAATAAGAGGTGGACACTGTATACATCAATATTATTCAGATCAAAAAATTAAGTTATGAATGGATGGTCCGGGCCTAAGAATGAATACCTCTGGAATGAAACTAGCTTGTTTCTTTTCGTTGGCAAACAGAATATTCAGTCACGAGTAACCCGAAACTCAGCCTAGAAGATGCCTGGAGGTTTCGGACGAAACATAATTAAACATCAACAAAACACAGCCCATCACCAGTCTATAGGAACAAGATATGAAACTATACGTCCAGTTATATTGTTTAACGTACTTTCCTGTTTGTTTTGATGCAATTTTTCTTACCTTCTGTCACCAACGTTTCAATTCCCACCAGGAATCTTCTTCAGGAAAATTATCCCCTAGCTGAGTCTGAAAGAGATTGATGATACACAAGTGCGAAAGCTTCTCTGTCTGCTCCAAAGATAATAAAAATGAATTTTGCTCTCTATGGCAATGCAACTTCCCTTTGTTTATGCATCGTGCACAATTCCACATCTGACTCAGTCCAAAGCACACACTTTTGTTCAGATTAAAAATGTTAGTGTTCTACTAATTTTAAGTGCTAAAACACCCTATGCCATGTTACAAGTTTCGTGTTCTCACACTGAATCTAATAATCTCCTTCTTCAATGTCTTGTGTGGAGACAATGTTCTTTTAATCTAACGGTGACAACCATGAATTCCTCACAGTTATATGGTGACAGAAGATGAAAACTGAGATATCAAATCTACCAGGGAAGTGATCCAGTCATCAAAAAATGATAGCTGCGAACAAAAGAAAATTTCACTTTACATTTATTCACGTTTTTTCATCAAAATGGATTCTCTCTTCCCAATGACGAGTGGTGAATCTGCATCCGATACTTGAAATTTTAATGGCATTTTATAACTTCAGATTATTTTCTAGAATCAAAGCTCTAGGAATTTATTGAATTTTTTACCATAATTCTTGTAAGTTTAACGTCCATACATATTCGTCTCCTGAGTTTTGATTGAGACGCAGAACGAATTTAATTTAAAAAAATTAATCTTCCAGAAAGATTCCATTTTAAACTTAACATGTCACTAAAAGACCAGCATCAACTGTTTCATTACAAAAACTCCAAAAGTTACAAATAACTGAAGTAAAAACTAAATTTTTTCTGAAAAACATTCAGGCCTAAGGAAGTGAAAAGGTAAATTTTCAAGGGGAAAATTTACTTGAAACTCTAATATAAATTAAAATTCGTAAAAGACAAAAGTAGGAGATGGAAAATTTCCCGACTGAAATGTAATGAGAAAATAAAAACTGTAAGTTTAGCTGTAATTAAAATTTAATAATAGATTATTATTACTTAGGGAAACATACTATAGCAAAATAAAAATATGTAGACACTTTGACAATAAATTTGGCCGCCGCTGAAAAATTCTATCACTATTATTTTGAAAAATCTGACATCAATGTCATCCCACGAAAGAGTAATGTAATACTGGCAAGCCAATATTGCGTTACTGTTTCTTAGGATGACGTTAATGTAAAATTGTGCAAAATAAGAGTGATAGAATTTTTCAGTGGCGGCCAAATTTATTGTCAAAGTGTGTACATACACAACTTTTTCTATGGAACCGATGATGATATAATGCATCGCAACGCTTATGACAAAAATAAGTTTTTATTTAGATGCTCTACAAGGATAAAAACCCATTAGAAACCCATTATGTGTTTCTACGAGTTACATGACGTCACATGTCAGTACACATTAAACAGAATTCATCACTCGACGGTTTTTTGCAGAAGTAGCTAATCGTATTAGTAGTGTCGTAGCATTTGGTCACTTTAAACAATATTTCCCTCCAAAACACATTTTTCTTCTATTCCTTAGTCAGAACTGAAAGCGAAAGGGAAGGAAATCATTAATGACATACATTAAAGAACCGTCAAACCTATCATTTGGAATGATTTCAGGAAGTCTAATTACGGATGCCGATAAAAGTTGGAACTTCGTCAATTACAAACATCGGTTCTCTCACACGCAGTTACAGTTTTTGAGCTGCAATAACACGACAGAATATTACGAAAATGTAAAATGTTGCCAATATTAACGCATTGTGAAAGTACACTGTTTAATTGCTTGGTTCATTGGGAAATAATTTCCTGACTACTTGAGTATACGTTTCCGTGAAGACCTTCTCGATCATTTAATTGATTATTCGATAGAACTCCCATTTCTCGGAAAGAACGGGAAGCTGACGTTCCAATTAACTGCCCAAAACAGTGAGTGTTGAACGAGGATTCCATAAATAACATAACAGGAAAATCACTGATAGTTTCTTACACATTCTTTGCAACTCCTAAGCAACAAATATGCGACTGGGTTGCAGACATTTTGAAGGGCAGAACACATTGTGTAGTTCTCGATGGTGAGCGTTCATCACTTGCCGAAGTCCGGGGTTTCCCAGGAAAGCGTGATGGGGCCTCTATTGTTTCTCATATACATTAATGATTTGTGCGACATAATAAGGGGTATGAAAAGATTATTTCCAGATGATGCTATTATTTATCGTGAAATCATAACCCAGGACGATTGCGCTTTGTTACAAGGCGATATTATGAAAATAATTGCGTGGTGTAAAGATTGGCAGTTGGACTTAAGCGTTAAAAAGTGCCAAGTCGTGCGTGTAAGTAAAGAGATGACACCATTTAGCTTTGAATATACAAATTAATGGTACTGTCCTTAGAACGGTAGATTCCGCTAAATTTAGGAGTAACAATTTGTAATAATTTGTCGTAGAATGAGTATATCGAGAATGTAATTGGGAAAGCAAATCGTATGCTTCGATTTCTAGGTCGTAATTTAAAACAATGCACTCCGGAAGTTAAATCGATTGCATACATGTCACTAGTGAGGCCTCACTTAGAATATTGTTGCTCTGTATGGGATCCCCATCATAAGGGATTAATGGAGGCATTAGAGATGGTCCAATGAAGAGCCGCCTGATTCGTGACAGGTATATATAGTTGGAGGGAAAGCGTAAGTGCGATGTTGAAGGAGTTAGGTTGGGAAGACCTGGAGCACCGAAGGCGTTGCTCTCGACAGAAGCTAATTGAAAAATTCTCTACTGACATATTTCGGAATGACAGTAAACAAATATTGCTACCAGCAACATTCATATCTCGGAATGACCGCGAAAATAAGATAAGAGAAATCAAGGCCAGAACCGACTCGTTTTTTCCACGAGCGATTAGGGAGTGGAATAGAAAGAATTTACCGGGCGAGTAAACATAAAATCCGACAGGAGTACCTTTCGATAAAGCACTCCGGCCATCTTGATCTGGGTTTTCCATGGTTTTCCCAGATCGCTCCATGCGAATGCTGGGATGGTTCCCATGGGCGCCTCCTGCTATATCACGTATATCCCTTCCAAACCATTACCCTTTCGGATAGGTGCAATGCACCGTCCACCATATACTTTTAGTGAATCGTGGAGTAATAATAAAAATAAAGAAAATAGCCCAAGGAGAGCAGAGACCAATTAGAGCCCTACATTAAAATGTTCTATGTATCATACGCGAAGCAAACTGAGTACCCATATCAAAACATCTCAGGATTCGTTATGAGTGGAGTATTAACACAATCCACGGTACTATTTAAATACAAGCGAAACACACTTGACAAAATGAAAATTGGATTAAATTGCACGCGTTAATCCGTCTCTATGTAGACATCAGAGACACATCTCTTAAATTAACCAAAGAGCACAGCATATGAAATTTTTAGCAATTCTTGACTTCAGCTGTATCGTAAGGTCGTTGAAGAAAACTGAACTCTCAATACAATACAAACGGGTTGGCACTGGTGGTAGGAAGGTGTGAAAAGCGAGCGGGTGGGCTCAGCCAATCATATTGAAATACTTCATCGAATTATGTACAGTGTTAACAATCCTTATTTGAACAGCGATGTCATACATTTTCCATTTTGAGTGTGTGTTAGACTTAGGGGAGACAAAAACTTGTGCGAAGCTGGAAACGATGGAAGCAAGTGATTTCAGACAGAATCCGGTTTTCCTTTCATGTTTCATGTAGATCTGAAACGAAGCCTGTCGTCATGAATATTGTTGAAATCCAAGTGAATGGTTAGTTGAGGGCAGGGTTGTATTTTTTTGGCTTTATGCCTCGTCGACGTCGAGGTCATTAGAGGCGGGATGGGACTGGGGACAAGGAACGGAGGGAATGCGGACATGGCCTTTTGAAGGAAGCATCCCCGTATCCGCCTGTAGTGATTTAGGGAAACCATGGAAAATCCAAATCTGGATGCCCGGACGGGGATTCGAACCAGCGTCCTCCAGAGGCAGGGTTGTAACGGAGGTCATCATTGCGGATGCGGATGCAGATGCGGACTTCAGTGCTTGACATCCAAGGATGTGGATGTTTTTCGCAAGCGGAGGTAGAAAAATAAATTTGTAATTATTTAAATTTTAATATTTGTCAAAAAAACTTAAAATAAAAGTTAGTATATTTTTTTTTATCACAAGTTCTACATTTTTTCATATCCAAAGTCTATTTTAATATAATACTGCCCTATTGCTTTATTTTACCCCCATCTTTCAACAGCGAAAAAACGTGGAATAATTTCACAGTGAATCAAATTATTTATATAACTATGCACGTGTCAAGAAAACTATCTTTGTCATATGAACTTTACGGATTTCGCGGCTCGACTAATTCGAGCGTCAGCACAAGGCCACGCCAGCGCACATCACGAAGCCCGTCACCCTTCTTTCCACCTCTCTACTTCTACATCTACATCCATACTCTGCAAATCACAAACATTGTGGGTGGCAGAGGGTGATAAGCACCAATCATCAACCAGCGCATTCCAATCCCGAATAGCACGAGGAAAGAAGGAATACATAAAAGCATCAGTACGGCATCTTATTTCTCGAATCTTCTCCCTCCGGTAATTGCGACCTAAATAGGTTGGCGGAACAAGTATTTAATTGAACTCGTAATTTAAAGATTTTCGCATATTCTCCAATAAATTCGAACGCAAGCTACGTCGTCTGTCTTCCAAACTATCTCAGCCCAATCTATGTATCAATTCTGTGGCGCTTTGATAAGGGCTGTAACAAGCAGTCACGAATCTAGCGGCTCTCCTCTGCACCATCTCAACTGAGTCAATCAGAACCTTGCGATACGGATCCCAAACCCCACAACAGTAATCCAGATGCGGACGCACTAGTGTTCTATACGCTATCTCCTTTGTATGAACATTAAAATTCCTCAAAATACGACCTATGAATCGCAATTTAGAATTAGCTTTGCTCTAGCGGCCCATTGACAGTCCAACTTGTAGGACCTACCATGATCCGATTTTCTGATAACGAACTCTTGGTGGGCCATGACAGGGGTTACAGGTCTGCATGTGGGACATTTTTGATGTTTTTGGACTTTTAGTCAACCATCACGTATCCTTACTATGCAACAAGGTATGACGTTGAATCATGATTGGAGGAAATATCCTACGAATGTGTGATAAGTACGAGTGAAAACGTGCCTGTAACATTTTTTTGAACCCCTTCTAGTAGAGTAAATGGCTGGGAGCACCCTATGGTACACGGAGGTCCTACAATTTGACCGTGAATAGGCCGCTCTACTTTACATGTAAGTTCAAACGTGTAAAATCGTCTCTTAGATAGTAACACCGTTCAGTTCTTTGTAACTTTTATTGCAAGATCATAAGAAAAAAACAAGTACGTTTCTGTTAGCTAAGCGATGATTGAACAAATCTCGTATAAAGAGATAAGAGCGATGTATTTTGTAATGTAAACAATACTTCCGCTATATATCTGCATTAAAAATTGCGGATGCGGAAGCGGTGGTAGGATTTCACGCGAAATTTCCGCACTTGCGGATCCCAGCTCCGTTACATCGCTAGTTGAAAGTCGCTTATTATGACCTGGTTCTTCCTTACAGTAACATTTTTTCTCCGTAAGTGTGATGGAGCAGTACGTCCTAGCATAGGTTGTGAGTGGGTTGATATTACCAGAGATTATGTTCTGTTAAATTGAGAGTCCATCTGTGAGGCAATTATGTGGGATCAGTAGAATCAAATACTTGTGTGTAATAGACTTCGCTGAGTTGGGGGGCGGTGCAATCTCTGGTTGATGTGTTTGAGAAAGGGGCTTCCCTGGCGAGCAAAGCAGAGATAATGGTGTGTTGTTACAAAACTCTAGAATCGTGTGAAGCTTTGTAAACGTTAATTAACATTTTATTATTATACGCGAGGAAGTGTAGCATGAATATAAACATTTATGTTTTGATATTAGAATATGTACGCTAAATATGTGAAAAGAGGAATTGAGAGATTTGTCTGTAAAAGTGATACTAAACACTGTAGTATAAGATGGAAGGAGTTGATTTCGTTTGGATATAAAAGGAAAGTATGATACTACGGTCTTGAGGAAGGAAAGTACCGATTTAAATTTTTTTAATCTCAAATCACCTAAACTTTTCTTATTGATAAATTTTGTTTTAAAGTCTTCATTTTAAATTAACAAAACACTTGCGTTTATAACCGTGAAATCATATGTAATTCGATGAGACAAATGGAAAGTGAAAAATAAATGTATTTGATATATTTCTCACATTTCTCGAGATATAAAATGTCAAGAATTAGTTATAGGTGTGTTTTTGCGAAGTTTTTCTTCTGGTCCATGCCACATTTCAACCTAACCGTAACCGCTAGGAAGAAAACGAAACACTCATCGTGTAATTCCTCGTGGCTTTAGTGAAATATTTTTCTGGTCCAGGCCATATTTCAACTTAATCGCCTTCAATTTTGAAACAGGATATCTAGAGAACTAAACGAGATATCGAAATACTTTATTCCTTACTTTCGATTTTTACAGTCGAATTATTTGAGATTTAATCATGAAATAGCGGCGCCTTGGTTATCGGAGACACATAAACACAATATGGATGATATTTTGGTTTGGTGCGCTGAGTGGCAACTTACTCTAAATTGTAAAAATTGCAAGACAATGAGCATAAATAACAAAAAGAATCCAATTGTTCAGAAATACGAGTTAAACAATACAGTTATTGATATGGTCGATTCTATGAAATATTTGGGAGTAACAGTACAAAGGAACAAAAATGTGTCTTACACATTAATTCGTTAGTAGGTAGAGCAAATTCTAGGCTGCGATTCATAGGTCGAATCTTGAAAAATTGTAATGAACAAACCAAGGAGATAGCGTACAAATCTCTTGTGCGTCCACATTTGGATTATTGTTGTGCCATTTGGGACCCGTTTCGTAAGGGGTTGATCGAAAGTATAGAGAAAATACAGAGAAGAGACGCTCGATTCGTGACCGCTTGCTACAGTCCTTATGAAAGCGTCACAGAACTGATTAGTGGATTAGGTTGGGAGTCTCTGGTAGATAGACGACACACGTTTCGTTTAAACTTATTGGTAAACATGCGTACTCCCACTTTCACTTTTGAGTGTAGTGAAATACTTCTTCCACCAACCTATTTGAGTCGGAAGGACAGGAAAGATAAGATTAGAGAAATAAGGTGACACAATGATTCTTATACGAATTATTTTTGCCCTCGTACCATTAGGGATTGGAATGCACAGCAAAGAGATTAGCTTTGGTGCTGAGCACCCTCTGCCAGCCACAATTTTGTGAATTGCAGAGTATATATGTAGATGTAGATGTAGATATTATTTGTGGTATGCTATTGGTGAGAGTACCAAATTAGATCGTACAGCCAATAGCAAGAGCTTTAAAGTATCCATGCAGCAATTGGAAGAAGAAATAGAAACATTATAAACTTTGTTAATATTCTTGCTATGGTAAATTAAACTGTTAGCATGACAGATTTTTTTTTCTTCGTTATAACGACGAATATGCCCTAACGTGAAAAGGTTCCGGACGCCTGGATGCTGGCAGCCAGCGCAGCAGTACCCCTTGAACGCCGAGCGGCAGGCAACCTGGGCGTGCAGCCCGCTACCGCCGCGCCGCCTCTGGTCAAGGCCGCGAGGTAACGATCCGCCGGCGAGGCGGGGCGGGGCGGGGCGGGATGGGGCGGCATTCGGCGTCCTTCCTCCCCCCCCCTCCTCCCCCGCCCCCCCCCCCCACCGTCACCCTGCTGTCGATACCACGCGCAGCAGCCGACTCGGCTGGACCAGGTGACCAACAGCGAGAGTCGTGACTGATGACGTACAGGAGTTTTCTGCCACCTGCTTTCACTTCTCAGTCGACACAGAAAGCGAGAAACCCAGCCACAGCAAAAAACCGTCAATACTAGAAAAAGGTTCAGCTTGGTCATTATTTACGTAACTCTGTGACGTCACGAACACCGCCTTCGTTGCCCAACTAACGACGACCAGAGATGTTCCTTATAAATTCGAGTTTATCAGCGTTGTTTAGTAACAGTTCTGTTTAGTGAAGCATCCGTTAGAGTACGCATTCCAGAGACACATTAATTGCCCCTATACATAAACACTAAAATTGTAACTGCGGAAATAACTTTGCCTCTCTGTCTGTTCGTTACGTTTACACGACTAAACGGCTAAACCGATCTGGATGCAATTTAACAAAGAAATACTATGTATCATTAGCAATGAGACAAGATACGTTTTTCTGGATAAATAACATATTTTTAATCAACTTCTGAAAACTACAGAACGGTGATAGACAGACGGGTAGCGTGTGTAACTCAGTGTAATGTTACATCGGTCGCTCAGGCTCTGCTTCTCTCGCAGTCAGTTTGGCTATGTGTCTCAGCAAAGGAAAGCAAAACAAAAAAATGTTGTGTAGAAAACATTATTGACATAAGATATCATCATAGTTTTAAGTCACAAATAACAATATGTCAGATGAACTGGTAACAGTTAACCCTCCCTCTAGTTTGTTGTTATTTTTATACATATTGCATGCTGTTTCTCTTCATGAAGCTGACTCAATTGTAGAATTGTATGGTGATCATATTATGGTGGTCATATTATCCTGAATCGGTGGTTTTTGGTATACCTTTTACGTAACGTACAGCTTTATATATGCAATTCTAGCAATAAAATTATAAAAATTGAAAAATGAATATTATATATGTGAAATTGTAAGACAACGCGTAAAAAGTCGCGGCTAAGAGCTAGTATAAGATAAAAGCTATAGTTTTTGAGAGCAGCGATGTTAGTGGAACTTTTGATTAGATTTAAATTTAGCCTGTGTCTGAATGAAAACTGGCATTTGAAGTTATAGCAGAGGGCACGAGTAATTTTTTTTAATTGTAAGTTGTTTTCGTAAGTTCCATAATTTTGGAATCATTACTTGATTGAAAGTAGTTCGACACTGATCGTGATCTGTGCGACCTATACGACAGTAAAAACTAATAATGCGAGGCATAACGTCATTTGTTACAATTTATTTTTTATTTCTTTTGCGTTCACCGAGACCATATTACTAAGGTCATTATTTCTGCCGCATAAAATTAGTTCCAACTGTGTAAGTCGTTCATACGTTGTAATATATATCTGAATGTTAGCGGAGTTTTTGGCTATGTTGAAATGCAACCTGTACCAGGATGACAACTGAAACCTTTTGCTACAGCGTAAAGCAAGAGGACATACACTGAACGTCATTTTTGACGGGATTTGTTGTTAATCATAAATAGCAATCATCATTTCTTCCAGTCGTAGTGTTTCACGATATCTCAAACGTTTCCAGTCACCCAGCCTAGTTTTATGTAGGTAGTGATTATTATTGCTCACATTATTACTAAGTACCTGGGTGACCGAAATTTGCTGGGCGCCTATGGATTTCTGCTCAGTACCCAAGATTTCGCTAAAACAAGTTGTAGTTACGTGATTTCGATTCCTTCAGATTTATCAGTGAACAGAAATACTCACTTATTCTTTATTGATTTCCTTCTTACATTTAAATAATTCATTCATTAATCTCTCATTTATTTCTCTTACATCCGGATTAACATTTCTTCTTGTGTTTTACTACAACACAACGCACTTAAATCACATTTATGCAACCATATGTTGCTGTTGCTTTTCTGCTACTTACCAACCAGAGAGTCTGCTCTGCAGAGCTGCCACTGACAATAAAATATCTGTGGTCCAACAATATGTTATTTGATTACAAGTATTTTTACAAACATCTATGATGTATGTAAGGTGTTTTCTTATAGAGTGGCGCTGCAGTCAAGCCATTTCTATCTCTGACCTGTACTAACTATTATTAAAACTATTTGCGCATCAACCGACAGCTTTTTAAAGACAATGGAATATTTGCGAAGCCGACACAAAATTGTGGCGCTGCTTGACTCAGGAACGAAACGACACAAAAGTTGTTAATCTGTCACATAGCAATCTGCTAATTGTGAATAACGAACAAATATGTGCCAAATTCACTTCAAATGATTACATAAATTATTAACAAGCTTTTGAAAGAACTTTGAATGACATAAACAATTGAAATATACCAAAATAGGATAACAATAATTTTACATAAAGTACAATCATATCATACTGCCGTTAAAATAATTTAATTACACCGAGCGTGTTCGGTGATAGGTAATTCTTCAATTCATTCGTAGCCAAATGTGAGTTATCCTGGCAGTGGTCGCCAAATGTAAGTTACCAATTATCCTGGGAAATGGTCAGCCAAGTGTTAGCTGACCTTCCGTTGGTGGATTACGGCGTGATAATTAGATGAGAAAGGTCCAAAATTCTCCTCTTTCAACAAATGCAAGCGGTTAGCTTGGACAAAAACATTGGGAGGTATTTTTACATAGTCTGGAAATGAAAAACTCACTATCCCGGTTGAAAAATTACTGAATATAATTAATACCTTTCATTGACTTCATTGACTTTTAAGACACCTATGTTTCAATGAAACAAGTTTCCCACACATTTAACAAACTATTTTAGCTTGTGTAGTAAGAGCCTTTGATCGCGGCATACGACCACCTCCAAGCGGCGCAACACACACACATTGTCCCGCGTCCTGCCATGCTACAACGCAGGTGCTCACACAACAATCACTGCTGCACAGCTGTGCTGCCCAGCGTCAAAGATTGTTACACAACTCAGATAACAACACTATGCTACTCTGGTTACTAAACAAACTATAGAGACTGTGGAAGCATAACAACATTACAAATCAAATTACAAACATGAATACAATTATTCAGGATATTTCTAATCAATAAATGCAACTAAATAAAAATTTTATATTAAATATAAAAATAGGATCGAATACAATTGGAGAAGTAAGTGAATTTTGTTACTTGAGAAGCAAAATTACAACCGATGGCCTAAGCAGGAATGAAGTTGAAAGCTAGCAAAAAGAGCCTTCATGAAAAAGAGAAATCTTTTAGTTTCAAACATTGATCAAGGAATTAGAAAGAACTTTTTAAAAATGTGTGGAGCACAGCACTTTATGATAGTGAAATATGGACTTTAGAAATACCAGAAAAAAACGAAAATTGAAACATTTGAAATGTCGTTCTACAGACGAAAGCTGAAAATTAAGTGGACAGAAAAAGTAAGAAATGAACGAGTTCTGGAAGTGATGGATGAGGAAAGAAGTTTGTGGAAGAAGCTTACAGAAAGAAGAGACAGGCTGGTAGGTCAAATTGATTTGCTGGTGGAGGAATCAGTTGAAGGGAAGAACTGTACAGGAAGACAGAGATTAGAATATATGAAGCAGATAATTGAGGACTTGTATTGTATGGGGTATGTAGAGATGAAGAAGTTGGCACAAGATAGGAACGGTTGGAGGATTGCATCAAGCCAGATGAAAGACTGATGATAGCAAAAAAAAAAAAAAACCTGAATATTATTATTATCTGCAATCGGACCCAGTCGGATCACGCATGGCCCTAACGATTCAATTTTCTGAGCTTCCACACGTCTCTAATTGTTTCTCCATTGATTCTATTTCTTTTTCCAGTCCACTTCGTCTCCGGTCTCTTTGTGACTCAATTCTCCGGCGGTACTTCCAATTTGTTAATTTTTTGTCTACACGTGTGTCCGTTCATGATTTCTGAATAGTTTTTGTCGACTTTTTCCAGGTCTTTTTTGATCCGCTGGACCCAAGGCATAATTTTTAGCTATTCTATGTACGTCATAATTTTGTGAACGAGTTTTGTTGCTGGGAGTCAGTGAATAAGTCCATAAAATCTTAACCTTCTTTTCCTGATGTCTGCAGAGAGTTTTGACAGTGTTTCTATTGCTTTTCGAGATTTAAGTCTGTATCCGTCATTTGCTTTTTGCAGGGAAGAGAATCTTTCTTATAATTTTGCGTTCTTCTTTCAGAATATTTTCTAGGTCATCTTTCCTGTACAGTGTTGAAGTTTCGCTGGCGTACAGGGCTTCAGATTTGATAACTATTATTATTACTGTTATTATTATTAAATTAATTACAAAAATTATTGGAGGGGGAGGATTACTGATAATGTTACACGCTCCAGCCTCCCATTCGGTATAACGTAGGTTCCAATCCCCGTGATTCAATCCTGATTTTGCTTTTCCATGGTGTCCAGAAATCAGTCCAGAGGAATGGCGGAATGGTTTTTTCAGAATGTCGTGGCAAAATTCTTTCCCGTTCGTTGACCCCAGTCCTTTACCACCTTTAATAACCTCGACATGACGCCATGACAAAAATAATCGTGCTGAACAAAATGCCGTTGACATCACAAGACGCACAAAATGAGAGCACACAAAGGCGTATAATAAAAATATACTCCTAGACGACCTCACAAGCTAAGGTCGCCACGACGAGGTTACTACCACAAGGATATGAAATTCCTGTGAGAAACAATATCCTCTTGCAGTGTTTGTAAGGCGCGAAATCGCTGGAACCGGTGGGATTCCTGTATCCTCGACCGTGTTATTTTGAGCGGCGGATTTCCCAGAAGCGAGAATATCGGCGCTCCGTGAAAGACAAGGTCAGCCCACGGTCGGACACAAGGTGGAATCCGAGACGCCGGCACTCCGGCCACTAACCCGTGTCCTTCTGCTGCCCCTCAGGACACAAAACTCACAGCTTCCGACTGGATATATTTTTTTTTTTTCCGTATCAGCCCGTCGACTGGTTTGATGGAATCCTCCATCCTCTCCTATCCTGTGCTGACCTTTTCACCTCAACATACCACCCACATCTTAACTTTATCCATAACAAAATGGATTAGTGAAAGTCTGCAACTGTTTTAAATTGAGGGTAAACGAATGAAAATCTGCGACACAGTTACTTTTGTTGCTTTAATTTATTTTGTGAATGACGCGTTTCGGGAATTTATTCTCATTTACATCATAAATCATCTAAGGATACAATATTAAATGGAAAGTTAGAAAGTGAATCTGTAACCTTTTTTAAATGTTTTGACGCCTCATTATAAATTATGTATCATCCGCTAAATCCTAACTCTTATGTAATTATTAATATTGTCACATTTCTAAATCATATACAAAATCTCTTTTATGTAATAATAATATCCTTTATTATGTCTAGGCTTCAAGCATATCATCTTTGAATTGTATAAATGTTAATTCTTTAAATCATCTTTGCCTTGTGTACATTACACAAACTTTCAATCTGTGTACATCATTCCATAACGTTTGTGTAATTTAAGGATGTGTTTGTGTGTGTTTCTGTTTCTGTGGTGCCATTTTCGTCAGAAACCTTCAAAAACGTAAGTGATAAGAAAAATGTTTCCATCCATGTTTTATTACATAGTCTTTATACCATAGTACAGCTTCCCAAAATTCTTTTCCAAAAATCACATGAAAACTGTACAAACGTCCAGCAGAAAAAAAGAAAAAAAAAAAAAAAAACCCACACAACGACTCCTCATATTTCTATAAATGAAAACATGTAAACCTCCTTATAGTGCGTTTGAGAATGGGAATCAATTCCCGAAACGCGTCATGCACAAAATAAATTAAAGCAACAAAAGTAACTGTGTCGCAGATTTTCATTCGTTTACCCTCAATACCACCGACAACTCACGCCTCAATTATCTGTTCCATATATTCCAATCTCTGTCTTCAGTTGCAGTTTTTTACCTTCCACTGTTCCCTTGGCTAACAAGTTAACCAATCCCGCATGCCTCAAAATATGACCTACCATCCTGTCTCCTCTTTCTGTAAGACTCTTCTACAAACTTCTTTCCTCATCCATCATTTCCAAAACTTTTTCGTTTCGTACTTTATCTGTCCACTTAATTTTCAGCATCCTTCTATAACACCGCATTTCAAACGCTTCAATATTCTTGCTTCCTGGTATTCCTAAATTTCATGCTTCGCTGCCATCTGTGCTCCACACACAGTGTTTTAAAAATTTCTTTCTAAGTCCTAGGTCAATATTTGAAACCAAAAGATTTCAGTTTTTCATGAAAGCTCCTTTTGCTAGAGCTATTCTGCTTTTAACATCATTCCTGCTTCGGCCATCGGTTGTAATTTTACTTTCTAAGAAGTAAAATTCACTAACTTCTTCTATCGCATCCGACCCTATTTGCATATTCAGTCACCTATTATTGGTATCGTTTTATTGCTTCTTCTACAAACAATTTGAATAAGGACATTTAACTGACGTTGGAATGACAGACATAGCAAGTGCCTGAAAACCTTAGCGCTGTTTAGCTTAAATATTGCGTTATATCATTTTTAAGTCGTTGTGCTATATTGTTGCCTCAAAACAGCACCTTCCCCATGTATAGCTGGTAATAAAACATAAAAGAGGGGTAAGGAGTTGGGAGAGAAAAATATAGGACACTGATCAGTTAAAAAAGGTGACAGGCAAATTTATTCCTATCACTATTTAAATTGTCTGTTATATATTTTTCTATTTTGCTGCCGTAATTTTTAATAAACTTGTTCCACTTATTTCTATATTGTTCTTCTGCTTTGTATTCCCTTTTGTTCCACCTTCGTTCATGTACTTTACGTTTCATTGCTTTCAGTCTTCAGCGTCGTCATATCTTTGTATTGCAACTAAAAATAATAGTTACTTTTAAACTTTAAATCAATTACAATAGAGCGAAGGGTGAAAATTTTCCTATACACTTATTTTGACCCGTATATTTTTGCCATATACGAATGTTAATTTTAAATTCTTTCAGCGTTTTTTGGTAAATTATTCGTCGATTCCCTTGGTAACTTATTCTAATCCCTGACCACCTTATCTATGAAAGTGCCAGCTTCTGGTCATGCTTATCTTATCCCTTCCATGTAATGCTCTTAATTTTGCAACCAGCGTCCATCCAATATACGCCTTGTACACTCCCAGCACTCTCTTCACCCTTTTCCAGTCTTCCATTAAATTCCAATCCAATTCCTTGATCATATAAGTTACTGATTGTGTCCTGCGGTAATTTTCACAAACAAATTTAGCTGCTCTCCTTTGCATGACCTCCAAATCCTATAATACCCAAAATGTGGGTCCCATACTACATCTCTGTTTCAAGCGCCGCGGTACAAAGGAAGCAATTCTGGCTTTACCATTAAAACTTGAAGGGCGGACAAAAAAAAAAAAAAAAAAAAAAAAACAAACAAACAAAGGTAGTTTTATGGAATTTGTTGATTTAGAAAAAGCTTTTGATTATATTAGGTGGGACAAGATGTTCAAAATTTTAAATAAGTCAGCTCTAAAATACCGAGATAGAAGAATATTTTATAATTTTTATAAGAATCAAGTAGCTGTAATAAAAGTAGAGAATCATGAGAGACATGCATCATTAAAAAGGGGTGTGAGACAAGGTTGTAGTTTATCCGCATTAATATTCAACTTTTTATGTAGAAGAAGCAATAAAGAAAGATTTGTATGTGGCATAAACGCTCAATGAGAAAAAATCAGTATGCCACGATTTGCTGATGACATTGTCTTGTTAGCAGATCAGCTTGGGGGTATTGAGAAGTTATTTAATATCATGAACAAAATTTTTAAGGACGATTTTGGACTAAATATAAACCAAACCAGGACAAAAATAATGAAATGTAACAGAAATGATACCAATACTTGTAGATTAAATATAAAAATACGGTCAGATGCGACAGCAGCAGTTAGTGAATTTTGCTAGTTAGGAAGTAAAATTACAACTGATGACCGAAGTTGGAATGATGTTAAAAGCAGAATAGCAGTAGCGAAAGGAGCCTCCAGAAAAAGATAATTATTTTAGTTTGAAACATTGATCTAGGAATTAGAAAGAACTTTTTAAAACTATGTGTGGAACACCGTACTTTATTGCATTGAAGCATGGACTTTAGGAATACCAGACAGAAGGAAAATTGAAGCATTTGAAATGTGGTGCTATAGAAGGATGCAAAAAATGCTGTGAAGACCAAACCATGAACCATATGCTCGAGTGCCCTATGTGCCCATCATCCTGCAACAAAGATGACCTGTATCGAGCAGCACCGAATGCACTTGAGGATGCGAAGTACTGGCCGAAATGTGTTTAAATTTGTTAATTTGAACAATGTTGTAAGTGTGTATTTAGTGATTGTGATTCAAGAATAAATAGCGATATAATGAGACGTATACCCCCGTAGACAAATTATTTTGAATCACCCCAACAGTTGCACAAAATGGCGGTAGTAAGGTATGAGCAGCTTTTAATCTTGACGGAGGATGTCCTCCGAATTATGCTTTCACTTTATGACTGTCTACGCAGTCCTTTATGTCAGGTCAGAGCCCGGCACGAAATTTATGACTCATAAAGGAAGATTACCTTCACTGCTGATGTGGAAAACTTGTACAACAAACGAGCGACAACATATTGGTTTTCCAAGCGGAAGACTTTTGCGAGTAAATTTGTCATTTAGCACTGCAACATACAACAGGGAAATCTCTCAAGTATTACCTAGTAATTCTGTGATTCTGTGTTGGCGTGATTTACGCAGTTATCCATAAATTAGGTCACTCGAATTTTTATGATATTTGGAGCTCCCCTACCCCATTGTCATAGGTGGTCACATTTGAGTGACCCCTCCCCACTCCCCTTGTGTGACGTCACATTTTTAAATTTAGTAATCACTAAATTAAAGCAGCACTTCAAAATCATTTATTTATTTCTACTTGAAATTTTTTTTCATAAAATCAACGAGAAATCAAAAATTGACAAAGCATAACACATCAAATAATACATACAAAATTTAATCATTTTGTGTCCGTGTACTTTGAAACTATTCCTTTATGTTATTTATGACTGGCATAGGCGCATAACACTTCGTTCTCGATTTGCATAATGTTAAGAACATTCGATGTGTCAGCATTTTCTCCATCCAACCACATAGCAAACAAGGCACTTCCCAGACACGTCTAGCTTCAGTTCTTTGAAGACGAATCTTTGTGAGAGACCAAACGTCTTGTTGCCCCTTACGTGATTGTTTGTGTTGGTTAGTGGCTTTGTATGATGAAAGATACAGAACACAGATGCCACACGATCGTTTAAATATAGTATGCCGAAGTCATATTTTGTCAAAGCCTCGAACGCGGCATGGGCCTTTCGGTGGATATCAAAGGCGGCCGACGTGCGACATCGTAGTACAGCGAGCGAGAACTCGCGCCTCCTCCCCCCCCCCCCCACTCCTTGTCACATGATGTCACTTTTTTGTAGAACCCCTCCCCCTTAATGTCTGACGTATATGGATAACCCCTTATCTACTGTCAGCAAGGTTTTTTTTTTTGTGTGGAAAGGATTTACTGATTTTAACAGCAGTGCTGCCACTCCACGGATTTATCCGTAGAGCTGAGGATTTTTATAAAAAGTTAGGATTTTCGGATTTTGTTAAAATATCTACGGATTTTTTTATACTTTTTATTATTTGTTGATTTTTCCTTGTATTAGTGTTTTGTTAAACTTTGAACGTATATAGTGTTAATGCACTACAGAATTGTTAATCGTTTCCTTGCAACCACTCGTGTGAACCAGCGATTGAAATAAAGCTAATATTTTGTTTGATTATAGATTTTATAGATCTTGAAAGCCCGTAATACAGAACTATCGGCGCACTCTTTATGCACGGTGACACGCTCGTTGGCACGGCTTACAGAGCAGGCCTTCCGAGAAGGATTAACCAATATCCGAGAGTCAAAGTGTTCGCAGTATTTAACATTTCCTGTTACCGAAGATATGCTAAATTTAATGTAACAAAGAAAATAAATAATGTATAGTCCCATACTACCCCCTCCCCCCCCCCCCCAAAAAAATAGTCTTAGCAGCAGCAGTAATCAAAGTGACGCTGTATAAAACATGTTCAGAGATATTTCTTATCTTTCAAAGTAGAATATTATTTTGTATTTCTAATTTTAAAGACCTGGATATAAAAATTATTCTTAATTTCGACATTCTCGTCAGTAATTATTGTTTCAGTCTTTTATTTAGCTAATCTCCGGATTTTTGTACCCAATCTACGGAAATTTTAGCGGTCATCTACGGATATTCAAAGCCGAGAGGCTGGCAGCACTGTTTTAACAGGCGTCACACTGTAATAAAGCACTTCGCGAGGTATTCGTTGCATCTATGATCTACACACTTTTATACCTGGCGTTTCGACCGTTTTGTTATGTCTTCTTCTGTGGTCAATCCGCATGCAGAGTCCCCAATATAAGATCTTTCTACAGTAGACTCTGCAGATAGTTTAACCTCAGAAGAAAGCTGAGAACTACTGCCTTAACGTTAGGAAGAAAATTGACTACATCATAGACGCAGCGTATCTTGTGCAAAGTCCTGGATGAACTTTTTCTTTTGTTGTTATAGCGGCTAATAATCTACACTTGCCGACAAAAAAATTGAAGCTCCTAGAACATATGTTCGAATGTCAATCTAACTCCGCAGACATATACACTGTCGGCGGGTATGTAATGATTAGAGTTGCAATTCTCTGTGCAGGTGGAACGGCCACAAGGGTGCACTACTGTTGTTCGTGATTAGTGCCGTTGAGCGTCAGACATTGAGTGATAACTGTGAAGAACACGATGTGTCACTGTTGGGTGGATTTAATTTTTTGCCACGCCACTAATGATCTCAATATCGACGTCACGTAAAGCCATAAGAAGAATAATAAATTAGTAGATGACCCGTACGAAAATTTCGCGAATTCAATTAATAGTAAGGTTGAGGGTTTATAATAGGAAGAAAGAACAACTGCCTCGTTTGTATCAATCGTTGGTTTAGTTTTATACGTACGTAACAAAAGTCGACGCCAGTAAAGCAATTTCTTAATTAATATCTCTGTTCAATGATGGATATAGGGGAGGGGGGGAGGGGGGGGGCGGCTAGAGGGGTCATGCCTTCTCATCGAAAAGTATCTCGGTCCACCCCCGACATCGTAATTTTGCAAACTTTTTTTTCATAGATCTACAGGTCTTTTAAGGGCGGCATGATTATAAAGCCTACCCTTAACCCGACTCAAGACCCCCCCCCCCAACCGAAATCCGTTCAACCCCTCCTAAACCAAAATCTTGGATCCGCCACTGTCTCTGTGATATGTGCTCCTGGTGTCTAGCGGCTTGGCTCTGAACTGTTTCATACGCGCGACTTTCACAGTTACTACTTTTGTCCTTCAAGGGTGAAATTCCAAAAAAAAATTTGCTCTTGGTTTATAATGTCGCCTGACTGGAGATCTTAATATTTTAAATGAGACCTCATTTATCGATTTCGTGAGATATCAGTGAAGATAAATGGTACGCAAAAAAAAAGGGTCACATTCCGAAAAATTCCTTTCTTAAGATATGTCACCAAGGCAAATATCTAAATCTGTGTAATGATACCTCATTTATATATTTCGGATAGATATCGAGGAAGACAAATGGCTCGTGATAAAAAAAAAATACGTCATAGAAATAATGATACTTTTGCCCTTTAAGGGTCGAATTCCAAAAAATTCCTTTCTTTAAATATGATGTGACCAAAGCAGAGACCTTAATCTTTAAAATAATACCTCATTTCCCGATTTCTGTTATGTATCTTGGAAGATAAATGGCTCGTGACACAAAAAACAGCATTTTAGAAATATTAACACTTTTGCCTTTTAAATCCCATCCCTCTACTCCTTTACAACACCCTCTCAATTTATGGCAATATTATCGAATCAAGCACACTGTTTTTATTTGATTTTGATGGAACTCTGCATATGATACATTAAAACAAATAAAAAAATTCTGTCTACGTTTGGTCAACAAAATCCTAAACCTCCTCCTCATTTACCCCTCCCCCCTTTAATTTTTCTAACGTTTTTTTCTTGCAAATCCATAGTTTTAATCGGATTCTGATAATACTTACCACACTATGCTTATAACACAGGGGCCTGGTAGCTCAAAGGTTAAAGCTATTGCTTTCAACAGTTGCTTGGTTCGATTCGGGGTTCAAACCGGTGGTAGAAGGAATTTTTAAGAGTTATATATGATCAGTGGCTTAGTATGCACCCTTCGGCAGTAGCCAACTAACTTTCTGGATGTTGACTGAGTTTTTTACATTAAAAAACACAACACACACACTACATTTGGTTTGCAAAAACCCAACCGTTTTCTTCCTCTACCCCCCTTAATTTTGCCGGTGTTCTTTAAAAAACCCAAGTTTTGCACACCTATGGTTTAAAATAAGTGATAAATGATGGTTGTATTTAATTTACTAAACTTGCATAACTGCATCAGCTTTTCCGTTCACCACTCTTTACACTGATTTACACAGGCAACTTCTCAGATTTTTTTTTTTTTTGTTTTGTTTTTTTGTGTGTTTTTTTTTGTATGTGGAAAATCTGCAAAAGTGGATGATGATGGAAAATGTTTATTAAAATCTGATTAAAAGGGGATAAAACATTAGAACTTACATATCCACCTGCCAACAATGCTGGATATTCTACTTTTGCAGAAGACGAAGGATCAAAAATATTGTATATCTCAAAGCACTAGAACAAACGTTTTCAATTTTAATTTAATGCACAAAAATCATTGTCTTCCATTTATTCTGTACATGGTAATGTGTCTGTATATGCCTATTAACTCAAGAAAGAAAAAGAGGTATTGGAACGCGCGGCGGGAAAAGCTAGTATAATGTAAAAATCTTTTATAAAATGCCTATCACTGGTGAATAATTTCGTTATTTCAGCGTCTCTCTTCGCAAATAATTTTACTTGAAACTCTGAGTTGTTATTCAGTATTTTCTGTTTCTACTTAAAAGTAAAATATTCTGTATCGCGCTTAGCAGTTAATTCGAAAATCAATACAACCCATCGAGCTCGCATTTCATCAGATAAAAAATCTGCTGTAATTACAGGCAAAGAAGATTAATTTTGTTTACTTCCAGCAGGGATTTAAATGGGTGTTTCCGGGGGAAGTGTTAATTAGTAGGTAATGATCCCATCATCTTTTCTCAGAATTACAACTTAACCTGACGTAGTGTCAGGGTCTTGCATTTTCCACGATTAGTCCGCATAATTTCACGATTTTCAGTCGGTCTTTCTTCTCTGAAACTCCCACCTTTCGCCACCAAACAACTCTCAGATTACGTTGATTGGAATACTTCGCGAGTTATATGCTGCCTCGTCTCTTCAATCAGCAACGTTTCGATCACTACCTGGGATATTCTTCATGGGAATAAAAAAGACTGAGTAGTTTCACGTGTAAATCTTGCTTAAGTGAGGGTAGTGGTGGAGAGGGATTGGGATATAGTAAACCAATTATTCGTTTGCAAAGTTTCATCAAAATCGGATGATAACTGTGTGCTGCTACCATAACTTAAAAACAATTTTTTAAATTTCGAATTTCAATTATCTACACTGTTATATAACCGCAAAAAATATAATATTGATGAAAATCTTAAAATTTAACATTTTTTTTTTTTTTTTTTTTTTTTTTTTTTTTTAAAAACTGCAATCCAGTTTCGACGATTTAAACGCTGCCAGTTTGGCGCGCTGCACTGTGACGTCATTGAACACTACAACATTTGCGCATTGTATATTGTGGAGTGTTATATCTCAAAAAATTTATGTTTTATAAATAATTTCGATATAGGAAGAGGTCGAAAACCATTTTATAAATACTGTATTGTACTTATGTGCAAAAAAATATAATAAATGCACCTGATAAAGTATATACGAATGTAAAAAAAGGTGGTGTTTAGTTATGAGAAGCCGCGAAGAATCTTCAACTAGTTGTTTATGTTGTCGTGAACATCATTTTTATCTAAGTATATAATGTTTAATGTTCTTATGTTAAATTTGTTATAATACGTAACAATTCGTTACCTACTCAAACTCTAATCCTAATACAAAAGTTTAATCAGTATATTTTTCAAATAATTTCTTATTAAAGCTAATCTCAAGCAACTGCGAACGTTTTAAAGCCCACAAAGGGGACCAATAGACATTTTAAAAACGAATTTCAATCCCCTGAATATATGCTGAAGGGTATATATCTACCTGAACTCTTGACTTTATTTTTTTTTTTAAACTTTTAATTACAAATTTGTGTTTATTTCATTTCAACTTTAAAACAAATCTCATTACTTGTAACAGATGCAACAAATACAATTCCGGCCATATGCTAACAGCGATTTCCTAACATGCTTCGCTAATCGCCATTGAGATTTGGTTAACAGGCGAATGTTTCCGTCACTTACATTGTTTTATTTTCACCCATTTACACTTCACGGAATTAAACATGTCGACGGTGGAAAAAAAAATCGATATTCTCAATGTTATGTATTAGTTTAAAATACTTCTTGACGACATTAAAGTATAGAAAATACGAAAATGAAATAAAGTAAAAAATAATACCTATTTTAATTGAAAAAAAAGCCCACCAAAACAATACACTTATCAACAACACGTGAAAAAATTATGTAAGAATGTAGACTTTCCTGGCGTCGTTTTGAGTGAAGTCCTCACGTGTGTGCCTCCGGATTTTGTTGTGAAAACAGAATCCGGTGGTACACCCGTTAGGACTTCGAATCAAAGATTTACCGAAAAAGAAGTTTTTTTTTTCTACTTTGTTATGTTACTAGCTTCAAAGGTCGTCAAAAATGACGGGATGAACGGTATGTTTTGGCAAGTTATTTCTTTGGAATTCATTAACTTAGTAAAATTGTTATGAAACAATGCGCAATGTAATTCCTTGTGTCTTACCTGCAACTATCAGTTGTCATTCTCGTGGGGGTGCATTTAAACTTTACCACAGACTCCCCCAGTATACTAGACCTATATTTCATTTTCGGTTACTCCGGTGTATCTAATACGCAGCTAATGCTCTAAAACCGAAAAAAATATATAAATTAAATATCTAACACTCCTCCGACGTCAGTGTCTATTAAATCTGGATTTGATACAAAATACGTTTCATCATGAAAATATCGTTTCATGGGATATTATTTTACAAAACCGCTTCTATTCCTTATTTACTGTATGAGTATTCTCTCAAGAATGCAATATTTCAACCGTTATGCTGATAAATTGCCATAAAACTTAAACACAATCACAAAATTATTAAAACGCCCAATAACTAAGCCTTCGTTTATAGTTTGACGTCACGTTTGGATTCGACAAAAAACTTTGCGTTTAGCGAAGTTAATTTCGCTTTTAACGCTTTTGATTAATTAATAAAGAAGCGAATAAAAAGAAAAAAACTTTGTAGTGATAATTCTACAGTAATAAAGCTTCCAAATAAAAATTCTAGACGTATATTTGAATTTAATGTATATTCCCTATTGTTATTGGGATTTTCAAATTTTTTTCCCTAGACAGTTTGTTTGATCCTCTTTAGAATTAATCGTCCGCCGTGTATTAATCGACCTCTGGAGACCCGTATCGACCCCTTGGTGTCGATATCGAACACTTTGGGGACCCCTGATCTAAACAGCCAAATAGACAAATCGCAGTCAGACAATGAGAATTGCTTCTCGCAGTCGAAATATTTATGATATAAAATATAATGAAGTAACTAAATGATTGTTGTATTACGATTTGTTTAAAATGAATGGTTCATTCTGGAGTACGTTTTTAGATTCATGTGTTTGTTCGTTTTATCACATAACTTACCAATCTCTGTCCTTGAACCCTTCCTCTTTTTGTTATACACCAATGATCTCCCTGGAAACTTTTCCGCAAAGAGTGTTTTATTTGCAGATGATACCAACCTGAATGAGAAAAACAACAAACAGTAATGTAGATTTAATGTAAATGAAATACTTTGTGTAGTAGCAAATTGTTTTAAGGCAAAATCATTAAAATTAAATTTTGAAAAAAAACCAACATTATGTTAGGTTTAAAACAAAAAATTATGCACAGCCAGATTTACTTATAAACTATAAAAATAACACAACCTTAGAAACAAAGAGTATAAAATTCCTTGACATTAAAATACTTGAGAAACTCCGTTGCACAAACATATCACTTCATTTCTGAAGAAGTTAAGTAGTGCCACCTTTGCAATACGAACACTGTCTCTAACAGCAGATCTAGAATTAACAAAACAGGTGTACTCCTCATATTTTCATTCAGTGATGTCATTTGGCATAATTTTTTTTTTTTTGGGGGGGGGGGGGAACACTTCAAAAAGTAAAAAAGTTTTCGTAGCACAGAAAGAGCAATTAGGATTCTCTGTAGGGTAAAACCAAGAACTTCTTGAAGACTACTCTTTAAAAAAATTCAACATTCTTACCGAGCGTAGTGGGTGAGCGTTTAACTCTCTTGCCTCGTATTCGGGAGGACGCCGCGCCGGTTCGAATTCACATCCGGGCATCAAAATTTGGGTTATCCATGGTTTCCCAAAACCACTCAGTCGAATTCCTTCCCGTTCCTTGTCCCCATTCCCATTATCTCGATGTCGACGAGGCGTAAAGCCGTAAATAAATAAAAAAAATTGTTTACATCTAATACACAGGTACACAATTTCAATACTAGAAACAGAAATAACTTGCACAAAACATAAACATCACTGTCATTATTACAAAATTGAGTGAATTATTCTGGGATACAACTCTTTAATAAACTTCCAGAGTATAAAACAATTTGCAGATACTAAAGATATATTTAAAGAAACACTGAGAGATTATCAAATTGGCAACTCCTTCTACTCCATTCAAGAATTTGAACAAAATAATTAGTTGTATTCAATATGATCTTTTGCAAAATTCAGTTGTTAAAATTAATGTTTATTTTTATTATCTCTATTTGTTTTTGTAACAGATAATTGTTTTCACTAAGATTATGTATGTAAGTGTATTAACCATGACATGTTTCACATCCCAGAGGTCTTTCCTGAGCAGGGATCCACGGAACAAGATTGATAAATAAAAAGGAAGAATTATATCTTGCCTTCGTCGTATAACTTTCCAAGAAATATCAGACGAATTGCAATAACGCCGCGAATGCGCTAAACTCTACTGTGATTAATGTCTTCTGTCTCCTGCTTAGACCTCTGCCTATATCTTCGTCTAAACCAGATATCTCGAGTATTACATCCTGGGTTATTGCTTCGGAGAAGGAGAAGTCACAGACAAGCTAGCGGTAAGAAAGTTTGATGAGTTTTTCTTAGCCTCATTTTACGCTTTTCTGAGCGTGTTTGGAGAGAGCCGAAATTCCTGATACGATTCCGAGGAAGGGCTTTGTAACTTGGGATTAGTGGCTGAGAATCTGCCCAGTACGTTTCTGTCTTAAATGAGCTCAGTGACGGCAGTACAGATTCATTAAGTCAGCAGCGCATAATAGTTCGTGAAGGGGAGCGCTCAGTTTAGTTCGCAGCTCCCACGCGAACTAGTTCGCTCTCTTAGTTCGTTAGTTCGCGTCTCGAATTCAGAGAAACAGATCGTTCGCTCGCCTTGCTACCGCTACTGCACGCGCTATTTTGTTTGTTATGTCAGTTTCATTAGGACATTACTTAATCATTTTTTGTCGTTTCTAAATGGAATTTAATATGACCTTCTTTACAAAAGTTATTACTTAATAATAGGCCTTTAAAAAGACATTAGCATGATCAGTGTCCGCCGATAAACCAAACTGCTCATTGTCCTTTGCACAAATGGACAAACTGAACAACTGGTCTGTTTCTACTTTTTACTTTGCATGCATTCGTAGAATATTAATTTTTAGAAGCAAAATTCTCCACAGAAAGTGATAATATTAAAAATAATGTTCCAGTATTCGTTGATAAATGTCTGGAGTATCTTAATTAATGGTTGGAATTTAATGAAAGCAATTGGCTATACAAAATCCAAAAATTAAATTCAAAACACGAGGTTTCATTTGATGACTGTGAGACAATATTAGAGACTGTAAATTTACGAGAAAAATGAGTACCGAAGTGAACGAACTTTACTCTGAAATAACAATATTACACGAAATCTAGGTAAAATTAAGAGCAGTATTTCATTAATAAAAAATGAGCTTTTATATCGACATTAATTTAACAACCGAAAACGATAAAGCATATGACAATTTTACTGTGGACAAAAAATGGTTAAGTATGCAAGAAGTGCAAAAAATATAGCTTAGGAAATAAAATAGTAAAAAACGTACCTTTTGTAATTTTCTACTCTTTCGTAAAATATTATATTTTTGTAGTGTACTGTATTTTTATAGGTTATTCCAAAAAATATTCTACCGAAATAATGTTGGTTACCCTAGCAGGGAATGGTGCTAATTCGCGACCGGGAATGCTCAGTTTAGTTCGCGACCGGTAGCGCTCAGTTTAGTTCGCAGCTCCTTAAGGTGGGCTTCCTATGCAGCGGCAGCGGCTGGCGGCGGCCGCCCAAGTAGAGATGGGTAGGTCCGGATGGATGCAGCTCCGCGGACCCGTATCACTTGCGCTAGGGATGGATGTACATCCGAGAGCTTGTCGGATCTGCTTCCAGCCGGACCTGTAACAGCGCCACAGTTCTCGCGTGGCCGGAGGTTGAACCACGGCCGGACCTGCAACGCGGAGCTGGAATGCAATTTTTCATTACAGTTTCGATTTGAAATCTGTGTTTTGAAGAGTTTAATGTCATTTACTGTACGATTCGATTACAGTTCTGTTTAAAGATGAGATTATAAATGAAAAACTATTTCTTAATGTCTGACTGCTAGTAGATAATTACAATAACTATTAAATGTCAATGGGTAGCTAAAACCCGGTAGTACTTTATTGGTCGGGTTCATGCTTCTAAGGTGAGGAATGTTTTACGTGCTAAATAAGAATGGACTTATAATTTAACTTGTAATTTTAATGCGTTGTAGTATTATTAAACTTTTAACGTTCAGTTTGATTGATCACAAAGTCTCTAGAATTTTTAACTTTCTGAATTCTGATGGCTTAAGGACAAATCAGATAATACATTTAACATCTATTTATTGCAGAAACATGGTTCGTAGAGTTTCCAAGGAACATTATACATATCTATACTAATATTATAAAGCGAAAGTAACTCTGTCTGTCTTTATGTCTGTTTGTTACGTTCCTTGGGCTAAACGGATACTCCGATCTTGATGAAATTTGACAGGTAGATGCTGTTGACATTAGGATCGAGATGGGATACTATATTATGTATAAATAAGAACATATTGTCATTAAATTATGAAAACTATCTCAACTGTAAAAGACAAACGCATAATATATATGTATATTTGTAATGCGCACTTATCTCAGGCAATGTTAGGGTGGCGTAGTGGTAACGAGTTTGCTTCCTATTCATCCTTCAGTGTTGCTCCGGGATCTAATCCCATTGGGTACAATTATTTTTATGAATTGTTTTTCATAGTTTGAGCCAAGCCTAGGATTTTATAGTAAGGTTATCATGTTCTGGCAAATCTTTGGCGGTAGAAAGCGTTAACTTTATTCACGGTATACTGGTTCCACAGGTAGTTTTTGTGTGATCTAAACTAATAATATTGTGTATGTGAAAGTGAGTCTCCATCTTTTTTTTTACGTTTTGATGAATATATGTGTATACCGATGACAAGGAAATACTTTGTATATTTGGGAACGAAATAGGATGCTTTTTCCGATATGAATAACAGTTTTAGTCATGAGACAGGTTCGAAGGTAGAATGGTATATCGATTGCGTTCCCGTCATATTATGCCGACTCAGTGTTATTTGGGACATCTTAGATAATTTTCAGCTTTGTATATGCGATTCTAGCAATCAAATTCTAAATCCACGCGTACGAAGTCGCGGGTAACAGCTAGTAATATATATAAATGATTATGTGGCATTATTGCGAGCTACTCTGCTGGCCGCTTTTACAGAAATATTTTATAATCCAGCCGTTTCTAGAACGTCTAACAATGGCTCAAACAATCGGTTATTATTACTAAGAATTAAATCTTGCTTAAAAATACTTTCAACTAAATTGGAAATAATTTTAAATAAAATTACAAAGAAATTAAAAGTTTCTGAAATTACACAAAATAAAATAAAGATTTTGAAAGCACCAAAAACACTTTATGGTAGCTGGCAAAACATAAATATTACTGTTTGATTAAAATGCATTGTATCGCACTCGATTTAGCATTCACGACAACGTTTTATTCACTCAATCAAAACAGTTTCACATAGTATACAGAGCAAAACACTATACATAATATAAGAACAAATCTCACGTAATTTCTCGCTCACAATTTAAAATAAGTTATACTTGAAATTTTGTTTTTTGTTCATTTATAATAAACTGTTTCTTAAGCTGGTATATTGTGGAAAGGCAACATTTATCTAAAAATGTTGACTCTTGAATAATTTAATTTTTAGTAAAAAAAACAAAACAAAAAACTAACAGTTAACAAAGACTTTCGATTTTTTTAGTAGTACTTAAACATTATTAAGAAATGATTTCATTTTATTCTTATAGAAGTCCACAGAAATTTTACTTTTACTTTTATCATTATCAAGTCTGATTATGCTGTGATTTTCTAATATTACGCACAATTGTGAGTTTCAGACAAAAATAAAACAAAATTATCAGAATTAATATTCTTTCATTTCATAAATTAATGGATAAACACGATATAACTCATACTGCAGTTCTCCTTGGTAGGATTTGTATCCACCATACGCTCGATTGTAGAGCCGGACCCATACAGGTCCGCCGGACACGTATTTGGATGTAGGTCCGTACACATCCAGTTCCGCCATAGTTCCGCCATTCACTCCGCCCGCCCGATTGTAGAGCCGGACCCATACAGGTCCGCGGACACGGAACCTGAATTCAGGTCCGCAGCGCTGGATGTACATCCGGACCCGACTCCTTTAAAATCTCGGACCTGCCCATCTCTACGTCCAAGACAGCCGCTAATGGCTGCTACAGTGGAATGTAACGGGGGCGCTTCCTATGAAGCGGCGGCGACCCGCTTCATAGGAAATAGCCGCTTGAGCCGCGCGACAGCGCCCCTCCGAGAGCAGTCTAGACGCAGCCGCTAGCGGAACAGTCGAAATATGTCAGACGGAAAGGTGTTATTTACAGCGGGGGAGGATGAAAAATTGGTGGAAGTAGTGTCTAAATTTCCTTGTATATACGATGTTTCTTCACCACTGTACAAGGATCAATCTGTGAAGGACAATGTTTGGAAAGAAATAGCGGAATTCGTCGAAAGATCAGGTAATAAAAGCACAATATAATCTGATATAAATTTATTCATTTTTTTATCACCTTCGGGTCACTTGTTATTATATGTTCATTATTAAAGAAGCCTTCAAAACGTACAAGCTACTTCGCGTAGTCGAATTGCAATGTATCACGTGGTAACTTGTAATTAAAACTTCATTCAGTAGCTGTGTCGCACTTTGCTGAGGTCGATAGGCACGTGCAGAAAATGTTCTTTCCTTTACTTATTTATCTCATTTTTACCTGTATAGTTATTAAACTCAATATTATTTTTCATAATTATTTATTGCAAAGGACAAATAAATAAATAGATAAGACACAAAATTAACATTATAAATTCATATAAATACAAATCTTAATAATATATATATATATACATATACATACTTTTAATATAATACAATTATAATGCAGCCCTAATTCGTTCTTGAAACGTGATTGCCTTGCCAGGATGTTAAGCCTACACCTGCACGGCTGTTGAAGTATTCTGTAAATGATTCTCTGACAGAAAATCCATCAGCATGTGCGTAACCGCCACCCCTTGCTAATGGCTCAAGGTTTTCGCTCGGCAATGGTTCATTTTTGTTTATTTCATAATGAGGAACATTATTTTTTTCGAGGAATGCATCTCTAAGTAAATTATGTAGACAACAAGCAACAATAACCAAATGATCGGTCGTTTCTGGCTTTATAGCGATCGGCGAATAAAATATGCGAAATATTTGACTCAGTAGAGCAAAGGAGTTTTCAGAAACTCTACGAGCTCTAGAAAGTCGGTAGTTAAAAATAGCTTTATTATTGTCGGTACTTGCAACTCGGCGAGAAAATGGTTTCATCATATTTGGATGTAATCGGAATGCTTCATCGCCTACAAAAACATGGGGTACTACTATATCAGAATTAGGAAGTTTAAATGGCGGTGGAAACATATTTCCACTTGCAAATAATTTTCCGATATAACTTTTGTCAAAAATTCCACTGTCACTTTCCTTCCCGTATGACCCAACATCGATGAAAATAAATTTATAGTTCGCGTCGACTACAGCCAGAAGAACGGTAGAGAAAAACTGTTTGTATTGTAATACAGTGAGCCTGATAATGCTGGTGACAAAATTCGCACATGTTTACCGTCGATAGCCCCGGCACAGTTAAGAAATTGCCACTTTTCTTCAAATTCTTTGCATTTTGATTTTAACTGGTCCGGTGAAATAGGCGGCAAGGAAATCGGCAGCAATTTCTTATGCAGAACTAACAACACTTCTTGCACAATTTTGGTGATGTAAGACGATGATATCCTAAATGCGAACGCCAGTAACCTGAAGTATTCACCTGTTGCCATAAACTGAAAACAAAATAAAAATAAGTTATATTTAATATTATTTTTTCTATATAACAATAAGAAAATACCGGTATGTAATAACTGTGTTTAATTATATTGTGCTTTTTAGTTGAAGATTGTAAGAAAAGGTGGAAAAACGTAAAGGACACATACCAAAAAAAAAAAAAAAAAGGGAAAAGGCACTGGAAGTTCTGCTTCCAACAAAGGGAAGAAGTGGGCATTGGCCGATATGTTAATATTTTTGAACACAGTAGAGCACAAGCGAGAGTAAGTCATCACCCCATGTTGTCTGTTTACATTAAATTCCAACTTTATCGCATTATATATATTTCATTATTTCGTAATTTCTTTCACAGAAGTATCTGCAACATTCAGGGCGATGAAACGAATATAGAAGAGAGTGGTAGATCCCAAACTCCACCAACTTCCACTTCAGAACAAGCTTCTTCCAAAATCGTGGAAGACATTCCTTCATACAGACCACTCACTAAAAGGGCACGACAAAATAGTAAAATTTTTGAGTTACTAGATTCTCGTCGAATTCAGAGAGAAAACCTGATGAAAAAACTATCTGAAGATTTATTTTTTAAAAGTATTGCAGAAACTGTAAAAAAAAACTTAATCCCAGTTTGATAAGTGAGGCCAAAATGAGATCGCTGCAGATGATAGATGAGCTGGAAAATCGTAATTCAGTTCATTTTAACTATCCCCAGCAACCACCATTAAGCGCCTACACACATACAGCAGCTCAGTCATTAGATGTGGACAACACGATTCACTATATTAAACCGTAATTTTAGTAATTAGTTCTGTTTAAAACCTATACTTTTTGTACAATTACTTTATGCTATCTGCATTTTCAATAAACCAATAATTCATTATGGTATATTTTTACTTTTACTTACCTCAATGTCAAAGCGAGATTTTCGTCTGGGCTTATGGGGTACGGATATCTGGAAGAGGGATCCTTCTTGAGATCTTCTTTGACGAGATCGAGAACATAGTTAAAACTGCATGATGTTCAGCCGGAAATATTCCCGAAATTTCTTATCATCTTTTAACAGACGCCGATTTATCAGTGCTCAAAACAACCTTCCTCATACCTTGTTTGAAAAATAGGATGTGATTCAGCATTCCCCTCACATAATTGCAATATAATTTCTTCATCCTCAACCTCTTTAACATTACATGAAACATCAACTCGCGCTCACTCATGACTTTCCACTAGCAGAACCGCTGGGCGACCGCCGCGCCATAGGAAGCGCCCCCTGCGCGGCTGACGCCCAAGGTCAGCCGCTGGCGAGTCAGCCGCTAGCCGCCACCGCTGCATAGGAAGTCCACCTTTAGCGAACTAGGTCGTTCCGCTCTGGAATTCCAGAAAGACAGCTCGTTCACTCGCTTTGCTAGCGCTACTGAACGCGCCCTCTTCTTTGTTATAGTAGTTGTGGTTATCGATCGTTGTCTTTTAATTGTTAAAGGGATCAAAGTGTGCTTTGTTTTCACATTCCATGTTCAATTTCCGTTTGTGACTTCTGCAATAATTATTAATGTTGAACAGTTATATATTTTTTTCTTTTCTTTTTATATCTGTCTCTTCATTGAAATGTGTCCACAGTGAACTGTGTTTCCTTTTAGATAATAAACTAAAACAAAAGTCGGTCTTCGGCAAAGGATCGATCGAACTAACGAGTGAGAGATCTGGGAACTAGTTCGCGTAGTTCGTCTGTGGGAGCGCTCTTCTGAACTAGTTCGTTCGCGAACTACACAAGACTAGTGTGGATATTTCCCTTCTACATAAGTAACTGAATAGTGTTGGTTACACAGCTCTGTGAAGAAAGTACCAGGAGTTGGTCAATAACACACGCCGTTCGGTGCTGTGTCGTCGCAGTGGTAGCTTCGCGATGACGTCTCACCTGATGACGGCAGCGGAGGTTGCTGCCGAAACGTTGTGGACAGAAGAACTTATCCGGGAGAATACCCGAGAGGGATTCTTGTCAGCCATGCGCCGGGAAAAACTTATTTTCACAAGAAAATATTTATTATTCATCCAAATTTATTGTATCGCTTTCGACGTAGCCCCCTTTCGAAATAATACACTAATGCCAACGAATAATTTAATCATTCGAAATATTTTTAAACGCTTTTTTCTGGAATCAACTTCAGTTCTCGCCACGAATTCTCTTTTATGTCTTGTATCAACTGAAAACTAGTACCTCGAAGTAGTAATTTGAGTTTTGGAAAGAGAAACAAATCGGCCGGAGCCATATCAGGTGAATACGGTGGTTATTCGATGGTATTTGTTGAATTTTTGGCAGTAAATTCGTTCACAATGATAGCCTTGTGAGATGGTGCGTTGTATTGGTGCAAAATCCATGAGTTTTCTTTCCACAAATCCGGCCTTTTTCGACGAATTTGCTCTCTCAAACGCCGCAAACACTCAAATAATATTATTTATTAAAAAAATTCTACAAAAATCAAACTTTATGACTGTATTATGGCAATTAATTTCATAGCAGTAGCGTACTGAGTAAAGCCCATTACACGGGCATCGTTCGCGGATAGTGGCAAATGCATACTGATAACCACATCAATAGTTGCGATAAAAAGTATCTTTCTACATTGTAAAATCCCGCATTACCCCTCACTTTTTCGCTACTTCTTCCGCAACAGGTAATGACACGTACATATTGACTCTTATTCGCAGCAAGAAAATGAACAAAGCATCTTTTCCTCGGATTTAATTTTTTTTTTTTTTAAATCACTGCCCTAAAGCATCACGTAGTTTTTTTTTATTGAATCTGGTAAAACATTCATAATGTAATAATCTTGGTCATAGTTTCAGTAACAGCCAGAGAATTTATACAGATCCCAGATTATTAAATAGCTGCACAACTTCCGAGAAATGAATTGTCAGAATACTCGATTCGGCAACATATTTGGCCTGGTATCCACTTTAAATAACCTAATAACTCATGTACAGCGAACGTGAACAAAGACCATTATCGAAAGTGGTTACTAAAAAATGTAAAAAATTGTAGTTTAAAAAATTAAAAACATGCTTTGTAGTAATGTGAACTAAAAGGTTAAAAATAATCTTTAAATATAAAGATTTTGTTTAACAGTGATGGGACGTCCCACAATACAGGATAAATTATTTTGTTTTTCGTTAATAAGCTTAAAGAATAAAGTCACTGTTTACAAAATTAACTTTAATGTAAAAAAGCATGGGGTGCTATATAAGTTGTCTTATATTTTTTGTCGTTCGCTGTTTATAAAGGTAGAGTCATTGTCAAAAGTTGTGTAGAGAGCACTTCACGCTTTTTTTTTTTTTTTTTTACATTAAAGTTAATTTTTGTAATCAGTGACTTTATTCTTTAAGCTTATTAAAAAAAAATTATCCTGTATTGTGGGACGTCCCATCACTGTTAAACAAAATCTTTATATTTAAAGATTATTTTTAACCTTTTAGTTCACATTACTACGAAAGCGTGTTTTTAATTTTTTAAACTACAATTTTATTTTTAACTTTTTAGTTCAGATAGTTTCAAAAGTATGTTTCCTACTGTTGGCTTTTCTTCACCAATCTCTCTTTATCTTTGTGTTGTAGTTTCATTTTTAATTATTACTTCCACGAGTTAAATACAATTAAATGGCAGCTCAGCCAGAGGTCCAATAGCAGGGTAAATGTGGAAGACTTCTCTTCTATAATAGTACGAAGTAATGTTTCGAATACTCACTATTCAACATCACGTTAAGTGACTGCAGACAGAGAAACCTTTCTGGATAGGAGACAGTGGAAGACGATCGTCGTCAGCAACCAAGGCTCGTAAATTACACCCGGGAAACTGGAGATGGTCAAAGTAACGAGAATAGCAGGACGTTGCTAAGAGACTGTTGTATTGTTAACGGTTCTTAAAACGTGTGCCAAATTTCAACCAGCTCGGACATCTGGAAGTGGGTCAAAATGGAGTTGTAAAATTCCGTTACATTCATACATACATACAAGTCAAGCTAATATAAAGCGTGTAAAAAGCAAATAAACCTAATAAATAAACTTTAATCAAATCGAAAGTGGTGGTGTAACGGTTAGCGTTCTGGCATTGCAATAAGGAGGACGCCGGTTCGAATCCCGTCCGGGAATCCAGATTTGGGTTTTCCATGGTTTCCCCAAATCACTCCAGGCAAATGCCGGGATGCTTCCATCAAAAGACCATGGCCGAATTCCTTCTCCCCATCCTTTCCCGTCTCTAATGACCTCGCTGTTAAGAGACGTTAAAAATTTAGTACAGGCCGGAATGAGATATCGTGTTTACCAATAGCAGAGACCATGAGAAATTTAAGTTTCTTAAATGTTACTTTCATTAGCGACATGTTAATGAAAATTAGTCGTTGTTACGTTTTTTCAGCCGAAATATTTTTTTAAGAATAAAATGCTTCGAAAAACAAACTTAACGCCTGTATTATGGCATTTAATTTCAAGCAGTTGCGTATGTATTAAACTGTGTAAATAACTTATAATATCCCTGCACACTGCTATTTTGCGGCAATAATATCGTTGTTGAATTGCGATTAATAAATTGAGTTTCACGTCGCTTATACATAGTCATATCCTTGATGATTTAAATTTAATAAAAAGGTAAACTTAAATCTCATTTAATAGCTATTACGTTTATCATCTATGATGGTAGTAGGAATTTATTCTGGAAAATCTTGTAAGGAAAAACGAATAAGAATCATTTTTAATGATATCTTTCGCGGTACGAATGCCTTACACTGGATAGATGATCAGAGTATTTGGTAGCATTTTATTTAAATAAATGCATTTTACTTTAAATGACGGAGACAATAATTTAGAAAACGGATAACTGTTATTTATTTGGCTGTTACATTTTGCGATTACGTACGTTTCGTGTATACTTTCTCTGAGATTTTAATAAACCACATTGTTTCTTATCTTCTGCCAAAAAAATTCTTAGGTTATGGTTTCACCTAGTTCTTATAAGTGATACCGATAATATAGCGTAAACATGGAATAACTTTCTCCTTACATGAATTTCTGCATCTAGCTGTAGTAAATAAACATAGAGTAACATGAAGGAACGACTGTAACTGTATGGTGGTGGTTGATTCGCGAGTAATGGCTGGCACGTGACCATACTCTAGCCCAGTGGGGTACGGGGACCCCTAGGGGTTGATCGTAGCATGGAGGAAGGAAATATATGAAGTCGACGCAAGAGACCTTCACCACGCATTGAAGTGAAGCAGGGCAGAGGAGGAGTGGGGGGGGGGGCATGGCTGGAGTGGAGGGGGCATGGCCGCTTCCATACAGACACGGGGAAGAATATGTACAAAAAACCTCAAGGGGACTCTAGGATAAAGGTGACGCCGCAATCTGGTGATGGATTATTATGTAACTCGATATGACAAATAAAAAATGAAGAATAAAATTTTTTGATATCCTGCTTATTTTTCGAGATATTCTGTCCCAAATGTGAAATGGTTTTGGTTGAAATTCAGATGAAAAAATTGGTCAAAGTCAAATTTGATGATGGATTCTTATTTAAAAAGACGAGACAAATGAAAAATAAAGAATAAAAATTTTCGATATCTCACCTATTTCTAGAGATATACTGTATCAAAAGTGAGGTGTCTTGAGTTGAAATGGAGAAGAAAAATTTCGCAAAAGTCAAATTTAATGATCGATTCTTATGTAACACGACGAGACAAATCGAAAATAAAGAATAAAATTTTTCGATATCTTGCTTAGTTTTCGGGATATACTGCGAACATCGCAATTGTTTGGAAGCGCAATATTGCCGCTGCCGCCACTGCGCATGCGCGAGCCTGCTTCACCAATTTAACGTCAATTCTCCTCCATATATTTCCTTCCTCCATGGATCGTAGGGGGTTATTGACAAGATTTCCGTAATGGTGGACTGGGAGTATAACACCTACGGAAAAACGATACCACTGAGGTATCGATACTTTTACTCGATACAGTATCAGTCGTAAAGCTTCGATACTTATTCGGTATCCATTGAAAAGTATCGATACTTACTCGTATCGATTGATTTTTCGTAATGAAATTTGGAATAAATAAAAAAAATATGTAATAAATATTGATAGACTTTATTGATACAAAATATATATTTATTTGTAGAAAAATATTTATTAGATTTTCACCTTACTCTTCATGTTACAAGACTAATACCGACTAGGACAAAAGAAAACTAATTTTATGAATAAAAGTCGGTTTTTGTAGTGCTCCCCCTAAATGTTTGTTTTTCTAACTGTTTGCCTGTTAGACGATTTCTGGATGTAGTCATTGTTGCGCCAGCTTTGGAAAATGCCTTTTACAGGGTACAGAGGTACCGGTACCGACAATGTTTAAATAAATTCGCGCTTGTTTGTATAAGAATGGAAATGCGGGTTTTAATTCCTCCCATTCCTCTAATGGGTTGTCTTTTAAAGCGCAGACTGGATTAGCCAAATAAATTGAAACTTCTTCGGCTTTTGAGTTAGCACGGCGCCGGTTTTGGCCAACTGCAAGTTGTTTGTGGTCTAACCAAAAATCAAAATCTTCGTGGGTTGCTTATTCTTCAGATTCACTGGTTGACATTGTCGGATCTTCTTTAATAATATTATTTAATTTTTGTATCGCCCTCCCACATGCACTTGCATCTTGAAAATGTAGGTTTTTGAAACGTGGGACTAAAATTGTTCCCAAAGCTGCAAGAGTGTTAAATTCAATGAGACCAAATCTTTTTTTTTTTTACATGCAGCCAGTAGTTTTGTTTGCAACTGAGTGACACATTCTGTTGATGATGAAAATTTTTTCAGTTGCGACGTCAGACAATTAATCGTGGGTATGATTTTGGATAAGGTAATATAATTCTGGTCTGAAGATTCTCTTGTTACAATTTCGAATGGTTGTAACAAGGGGACTACCTGTTTAATATTTCAAATTCTTGTCCAGTCACCAATAAAGGACTATCTGTAGCGTAGAGTAAAAGCTGCGTAGTAATTTTCGTCATATGTAAAAATCTATCAGTCATATAATATAGTGAATTGCAACGTGTCTTAACGTAAAGAATAATTTTTTTAGCACATCCCTCAGGAACTCCACTATTGATCTGTATTTATCTTAATTTGTCTGACTGTATAACACTGTTCTTGACCCATTTACGAACGCAGAACGAAAGCAAAACAATGAGTCAATGACGACCACGACATAAAATGGCGACTGACGGGACGGCAGAGTTTCATTTTTATTTTTTTTCGGCCGGGCATAGCAAACAAGTTTGCCAACAACATAAACTTAGACAAAGAATGTGTTGAAAAAAATGCAATAATGACAACCAAAAAAATATTCTTTACGGTGTAGATGAGCGTTTAATGTATCAATTAACGTGTTTCATGAAATCATGATATTCGTGATGTTGGTATACACACCTATACGAGTACTTTTGACCGATACCTACTTGATGCTTATTTTTAAAGTATCGATACAAAAAGTACTTGGTATCGGAAGGAATGTATCGAGTAAGTACTTGTATTTACTAGTATCGTTTTATCCCTAAACACACCCAATGCCCATTGTCGCTAGTAATGGAGCTAAAAATAAAAAAGGTCGCAGTTTTTTCTCAAAGAGGTCCGCCAGCGCCTGGGACATTTTACAGTATGAGAAATACTACTCTACCCAATAGCTACCGACGACGCGCGATGACTCCATGCAACGCATTTTATAAATGAGGATGAGATAAACCTGTCATATCGGTAACTGTACACATCTATTTCTAAAATTAAAAAACCTGAAGATAAAGGTATTTTCATGACAGAATCTTTAAGGCACTCTGAACATATATTTGTACCAATTGTAAAAGCAACTGCGAGAAATTAACGCTTATAATCATTGCGCACAAGTTTTATTTACTGCAGGAAGTACCTATAAAGATTTTGATAACAATTAACACAAATTAATTGTTTTTGTCTGAAGCAAAAGCAGACATAGCGGAAATAAATCTGAAGAAAGTAGAAATCTGGTATAATATCACAAGTTGAAATGGAGATCGGAGCATTCTGGTGGAAAAAAAAAACACAGTTAAAGGATAAACAATGGAAACAGCAGACGTTGTATATCTTCCTAATGAGAGCTAGTAAGAGGCATTTCGCTAAATATAGCCTCAGTTAGCGGACTGCACGTTGGACTGGTAACCAAGCGACGCAGAAGGAGATCTTATCAAATATTGTGACGTATGGTAAAAGGTGAAAAATATTTAAGACATACAGTTTCTTCAGGTGATCCACAGTTGGCTGGTATAAAGGAGAAGGAGGATAAATTCATAAGCTATTTTCTTCTGTATCTAGTCAGAAGAATATACTGGAGCGTGGCCATTCTTTCCACTTGCTCTTCTCGTATTAATTGCAACTCTCATTACACATTGCAACACCGAGTTTTTCATTTTTAGAGTGAAAGCTTCTATATGCGTATTAGTCTACCTGTTATTTTTAATTTAATTAATTGCAATGGAGCACACGCTCCGGTGGCAATTTCCCTACACACCCAACTTCCCCCTATCCTGCACCCACCTACGTTTGCCCTCTACAAATTTTAACTTTAAATTCTTTTAACGTTTTCGGTAGGTTATTCATCATTCCCCTTGGTAACTCATTCCAATCCCTGACACCCTTACCTAAAAAAGAAAATCTTCCCACACCCTTGTGCCTGAAATCGAGTGCCAGCTTGTGGTCATGGTCATCTTTTCCCTTCCATGAACTACTTTTCATACCTACTGCAATATCTTTCCATACCTCATCGGCAGTATACACCCTGTACATGACTAACCTAGGAGGAGGATGAAGAGGGTCATAGGAGTGTACAAATCGTATATTGGTGATGAGCCATGGAAAGATATTGGTCTAAGAATTAAAAGTAATCCATGGAAGGGAAAATATGACCATGGCCACAAGCTGTCACTCGATTTCAGACACAAGGGTGTAGGAAGATTCTCTTTTTTGGGTAAGGGTGTCAGGGATTGGAATAAGTTAGCAAGAGAAATGATGAATAATTTACCACAAACGTTGAAGGAATTTAATGCTAAAATTTGCAGAGGGCAAAAGATGGGTGTGAAAGGAAATTGCCACCGGAGCGTGCGTTCCATGGCAAATTAATTAAATATTATATTAACCTTAGGATTCTGGACTAAGTTAGATTTTTAGTTTTTGAAGTGAAATCTTCTTTAGGCGGTTTGGGCTATTTTTTGATGGTTAAAACCTTATGCGTTCGCGTCACCGACATGCTAAGGTTACATTATATTTGCTGTGTCCTGGTAGCTCAGTGGTCAAGGTGTCTGCATGGTGAATGAAAGGTTCCCGGTTCGAATTTCTGTCTCTGCGGGGATTTTCATAGGCCCTTAACATGACCTTATCTGTGGCACAGCTTGCTGTGTAATGTGAATTGCGGCAGAACGCTTCCGTGGTTTGGATTCCATGTTAAACTTTAGGTCCCTTGTACATGATAGGATTCCGGGTTAGGTTAAGGCGGCTGAGACAGGGGCGGAATGCGCAGCCAATAGAAACCCTGTCACCAGCTCATTACGTCCACACGGAATTATTATTTTCTAGTATATCCGTAGCCATAAGCATGACGTTTTGCGCGTATGATATTGATGGTTTAAATTTCCACTTCTGTCAGCAGTCCCCAAAGACTGCCTTTTTTTGTGTAATTTTATACTTATTACTGCTAGATTTTTTCCGTCTCGTTATGTGGGTATTTTTAAAAACCATTTTCGGTTATTATTTATTTCTCTTTTACACTTAATACTAAAATTTCTTTTTGTTGGTCGTAATACCCAAACAAATTTGAGGCAGTAATACTAAAGCAAAAAACCCGCCTGTAACGATGCAATCGATATATCGATACATGCCGCTCAGAGAGTATCTTGCCGGAAAGGTAAGATGGCGACAGACTGTGAAGGAGAGTGGTCGCGCGCGGTTGTTGTTGTCTGCGCCATGAACTAGTGGACAGTATGTTAGCTAAATGTACTGTACTGAGTTTCAAATCTTGTATGAGGAATGTTGATGTTATTTATAAGAATGTCAACAATTACTGAGTCGACGTGTAATACAGTTTTTAATAAAAGATTTGGATCAGTTATAGTAAGATGTTGTATTTTTAGATATTTATTACGCAGTGGCGACCGTGACAGGACACAGAATTAATTGCTTTGGTGTGACTGGAGAGATGTGACTTCCCTTATCTCGGTACATAAAAGTTGGTTCAGTTTAGTTCATCACGGTTGGCAGACCTGTGCTGCACCCTAGCGTAAGAACTTTACGTCGTTGTATGAGCCTGCACTACTGCCGCAGTGTCAACTGGCCGTCCCGAGGGAGGGGGAGGGGGAGAGAGGGGGGGGAACACTCTCCAAAATTACTCGCGCCCACCGCAGCCGAAACAGCACCTGCTGCTCAACTATTTATAGTCCGGCAGAGCAAACCCTGCAGCCGCCAGCTCGCCGTTAACCACCGAAAAAAGGCGCGACACCCCATTCCGCATTCGCAGGGGACTGCTCGCTCCTGAATAAGGCGGAATTAACGTGGGCCTCTGGCGCCGAGTGCAACGACGTCGCTTTATTTAAAGTCGACCGTGAAAGTTGGAGAGAGGGAACAGTGAGAAGGTTGGTAGCACCGAGACTGAGATAGACAGAAATAAAGCAATAACGCTAGTAACGGTAGAGGCGAGTTAGAAATAATGAACAGAGTAACCAAAGGGGTCAACTTCTACAGTACCGTGCGGGGCTTACTATGGAACATGAAGGTTCCCAGAAGAACAAAAATTGCCTTGTACAAATCATATCTCATTACTATTCTCACATATGCTTTGGAAACATGCAGACTAACGTCAAAGGACCTTAACAAGATCCAACCTTGTGAAATAAGTTTCGTAGAACTGCCCTTCAGAAAACGAGACTGGACCATACAAAGAATGATGAGATTAGATCAAACTTAAAGGGAATCCATGGAAAAAGAGACTTAGGTCATCTAGAATTAAATGGTTTGGGTATGTTAAGATAATTAATAATACAAAACTACCAAAAACTTAATTTGGAAAAAAATGAAAATGGGCTAAAGACCAGTGGGAAGACCAAGAAGAAGATGGACAGACCAACTGAAAGAGACATAGAGAGAAGTGGCTGGAACTGGAAAGCTATTATGGACAGGGAAACTTTTCTAGATAGGAGACAGTGAAAGACGATGGTCTACAGCCACCCAGACAGATACATAGGAAGGCTCGAAAACCACACCCGGGAAACTGGTTATGGTCACAAACGATAATGATGATAATAATTAACGAAATAAAACTGCATTAATACCTCTGGTTGATGTCCTCAAGTTTATGATCCGATCTATCGGTTGTCACCGTTATAATTTGATGCTCATCAAATTCTTTTTTTTTTTTTTTTTGCCCTCACCAGACTGTCGAGTGGTTTGATGCAATCCTCCATATCTTCTTATCTCGAAGGGATGTACCAAACAAGTGAGGGAACTGAGTTACAAAACTTTTGTCAGACAATTGCTCGAATATGGTGGTGCAGTATGGGACTCACATTTTTTGTATCAAATATAGGAGTCGGACAGGGTGCAAAGAAGGGCTGCTAGATTTTTCTCTAGGGATTAATGTAGACCACAATCAGTAACTGATATGATAAAGGAGGTGGAATGGGATTCGTTGGAAGACAGGAGGAGGATGAAGAGAGTCATGCGAATATACAAATCGTGTATTGGTGATGAGGCGTGGAAAGATGTTAGTGGAAGAATTAAGAAAGATGCGTGGAAGGTAAAAGATGACCATGACCACAAGCTGGCGCTCGATTTCGTGCAGATGGAAGTTGGGAAATTTTCTTTCGTAGGTGTGTCAGGGATTGAAATAAGTTAGGAAGATAAATAATATTTTACGAAGAGAAATTATGAGTAATTTACCAATAATGAGGAAACGATTTGAAATTAACATTCGTTTTTTTTTTACTTATTGCATTACGCCTTGTCGACGTCGAAGTCATTAGAGGCGGGATGGGACTGGGACAAGCATCCAGAAGGAATTCGGCCTTGGCCTTTTGAAGGAAGCATCGCGGCATTGGTCTGGTGTGATTTGGGGAAACCAGAGAAAATCCAAATCTGGATGCCCGGATGGGGATTCGAAATGGCATCCTCCCGAATGCGTGGCTAGAGCGTTAAACGTTCACGAACCACGCTCGATTTAACATTCGTAAAGAGAACAAGCAGACGGATACAAGAAGGGGAGAAAATAGGTATGTAGCGAAATTGCCGCAGACGAGGGGGCTTCATCGCAATTAAGTAGATTATGTTATGATTATTATTTGCGCTGAACTCTTCATATAAAATACCATTTACAACCGCCGCTCACCGTTACCTTCTTCATCTATTCTATTCACTGCTTCCTCTACATTTCTTACCTTCGACTGTTGCTTCCAGTAACAAATTAATGAATCCCGCATGTCTCAAAATGTAACCCCCCATCGTACCTCTTCTTTTTATGAGACACTTAGTACAAGATCCGGTTGCATGATTTCTACGTCCATCTGTTATTTGACTAAAATGCAATTTTTATGTATAATTATTAACAGCAGAATACGATTTTGCCGAG